>VIBL01000248.1:0-580307 GCA_008271625.1 Lutraria rhynchaena | reverse complement strand
TTAATAGTGAGACCACTTTTAGGACTTAAAAATCAGTTGTAATAATGAGGTGGTCACATTATTAAGTTAAATTATTGGGGTTATAGAACATCGGTCTGAAAATAAGAGGTTGTTTCAACAAGGTCGTTGTAATACTGATGTGGTTACTATTTGTGGTGATACTGTACTTAGTTAATGAAGTCATTTGGACACAATTTTGTTACTGCTATTTTTAGATGGTAAAAAAATATTTGTTAGGCTTAATTAATTTATCTCACTTTTATTTGAGTGTTCAGATTTTAATCAGGTCTCAATTTTATTAACAGTGTGAAGTATTGGCAGACATACATGGTAGTCATTTTTTATATTTCAATTTGCAGTAACATACAGAGACTGATCATACTGTGTCTTTATTACTGCACGTATTTGTTTAATGAACAATTATTATACATATATCATGTTCATACATGTTTTTTGTTAAAATGGAGTTGCAATCAAATTGACTGCTGAAGGATCACTTTCATTAATAAAGTAATACTTACAAGTACCTGGATTTTGTTGTTTACAGAAATACTGAGAGATGAAACAAAATCAAGCATAAATCAACTGCATAACAGTTGGATTACCTTCCCATGTCTTGTCCTCAACAAAACCAAGAATGAGAATTATCCACAGAATGTCATAGTATACAACACATGCCCCTGACACTGCATCATTGGGTCAGGTATAGACAGAAAATAGCAGTGCCCAGAGGTAAGTATTTTTCATGGATAATCTGTAAATTTAGACCTGACTAATGTAAATCAGGGGAAAAGTGTGCCCTGTACGGACTCAAACCAACAACTAGCACGACACTCTACTGACTGAGCTAACTGTGTGGCTGATTCTTACTCATGCACATATCACTCCTTTTTTACATTTTTTGCCAACCTTGAACAAACAAGCCTGTGTAAATCAGAAAAGTGCACCCTGTATGAGACTTGAACTCATGACTACAAGAACACTAGTACAGTGCTCTACCAACTGAGCACAGCAGGCAGTTGATTTGCACCTGGTTATGTCTATGGAATAATAAAAAGAATATTTTTCAGAAGTGATAAACAACAGTTATATGAGTAGTAAAAGTAAAGGAAGGTGATCATCCATATTTTTGCCTGAGGGACCACACCTACATAATTGATCCCCCAAAAGACCTACCAGTATAACATAACAAGAGGCAACCAACTGGCAAGATGCCTCAGCAGCCAGTAGAAAGTGCTAAAGTTGTACATGTAAGTGTAATTCATTTATAAAAGCTGTGCTTAAATTAAATGTTTTAACAAATGCGTTTAAACTATGCTGTTTTTGTGAGTTTAATATAAGTATATTGGAAAATAGAAAAATAAAAATTAATTGGTAAAGAATATTTTGTATAACAAGGACAGTAATTGAAATGAAAGAATATTTAATTAAATAGTCAGTTTAAGAAAAGTCCTCTCAGGCCCCATGGTCAGAAGAGGAAGATTTTTTCGTGTACTGTATATGAAAAATACATCAAGGGAAAACCAGACCTTAGTGTCCTATTGGAAACAAGATGCTGAGTTCAATAAACACATATGCCCCTGATGGCATGCTTGAAAACAGAATTTTAATCTAAATGAGGTCAATGTGTAAAAGTAGGAGCAAAGTTTCAAATATACATAATTGTCCTACATATTCCATGTAGGAAAAATAGTCCCATAACAGTACCAAAAATATGTGATAACAATCACAATCAGTGCAGGTAAGCAGTGTTGAGGCTAGACAGTAAAATGTAGTTAATAAAAAGTGGCTATTGATGCTAGATGAAAGGGCATAATCTTGTTAAAAAAGAGATAACTCATTTAAAATTTTGTACATCCAATTAAGGTCGAGGTCAAGGTTGGGTTTTATGGGTTGAATAATTTAGGATTGGTCCAAGACAACAACTGAATTGTATCTATACATTCTCGTAAGCAGTGTTGGTGGTAAACGAAATGGTAAAATCTACTTAACAAAGAAACAGCCCATTTAAAACATTTTAAGTCAAATCCTGTCAGTTTAATGGCATTTTATGGCGCATAGACATCTAATGGCCATGTAGTGTGCATTTAAATAAAAAGGAGGCAACAAGTATAACCTGTGTAGGATAACACATTAATAAGAATGAAGAATAACTAATATAAATTGGTTAAAATTGATTTGTCGTAATAAAACAAATGCAGGAGAGGCTTATCTCATTTACATTGTATTATATATAGTGTACAAACATATATATATTTATCTGCGGTCTGATTTTGTATTGATAGCTGAAGTTATTTGTAGCAAGGGTTTGTTTCGTTGTGCATTTCAATACAATTGAAGGATTGTGTCATTCAACAGCCCAACAAGGCAAGAGACACATCATTCTCAATCTAATGCTCACCCAACCTCATATTGAATATTTTATTCAAGTATTTGCATCATGACGATAACTCTATGTTTTATGTTAACAGAACAGGTAATGTTTTGTTACCGTAGGATTGCATATATGAGTAATTCCAATGTCATCATTTTCCCTACAAAAATCGATAACCCTTCAGTGTAACCAGTGCAATTAATCAGCTGTTCCTTCACTCATGATTAAAATGCTAAAAATGAAAAGAATTTCTGATTTCTTTGCACCTGAAGTGGCTAAAAAGTTGAAATCAAAAACAAACAAGACAGAAACTATTAAGGCAGTGTCGCCCCAAGCTTCATCAAGTGAAAAGGTGACTGTTTTTAAGAAATGCGAGTTCCAGCGTAAATGGCTTTCTGACAACCGTTACAAGACTTGGTTAGTTTTTGATTAGGAAAAATCAACCATGAAATGTTCCTTGTGTTTTTCTACATCAAAATCAAACCCTTTCATGTTTGGAAGTACCATTTATCGCACGTCTACTCTTGAAAGGCACATGTCATCAGCAGATCACATCAATTCATTAACTGATAAAAAAGAACAATCAAACATAAAAATGTTGTACAGTGACCATGTTTGACAAAAAGAAGAACTCAGTTATTCTTGCAATGACAGCTGTATTATGGTTATATACAGAACAGATTGCAACAGTTAAATATAGTTCCCTTCTTTTAAGACTACAGGGTGTTGAAGATTTAGAATCATTATATTCGGGTGGTAATGCCACTTATCAATCTGAGAGAGCTGCTGAGGATTTTCAAGATGCAAAATCTGTCATGTACTTGAGAATGATTTAAAACAGAAATTAGCCTCTTCAAGTGCGATGACTCTCTAATGTGTGATGAAAGTGATGACATCTCAATTCACAAGAAGTTGGTCATATATGTAAGATTTATCAACAAAGACAACTTTGAACCAGAAACTAATTTTTAGACAATGTAACAAATGAAAAAGGTGATGCTGAGACAGTTTACAGCAATTTGAAATATTCAGCTACTGAAAAGTGAATAGAAATGAGCAAGGTATTTTTCTTCGGTTTTGATGGTGCATCGGTAATGACAGGGCGTAAATCTGGAGTGGCTGCCAGACACACTGAAGATCAACCTTTTGTAGTAAATATCCATTGCATGGCACACAAACTTGTATTCTGCACCAGCCAGGCAGCAGACAATGTTACTTACTTGAAGAAGTACAAAGACATTTTGACCAATCTTTTTTACTATTTTAAGCATTCTTTGTCAATTTGTCAAAAATTGCTGATGTTCTTGAAGACAAAAAGATGAAAATAAAAGAGGTGCATTCTGTCAGATGATTTGCATTTTACAGTTTATTGGTAAGTTTTTCACAGCTGGGGCTCATCTGTAATTTATTTCGAGCAAGAGAGACAGGCTGAAAGTGGTGGTACTGCAAAAGCAATCTAGTATGAATTTTTGGCAGTCACATACCTTTTAATGGACATTATGCCAGTACTTACTAAACTTAGTCTTTCCTTCCAAAAGAAAAACATTGACACTGCAGTGGTCCAGCCCTTGGTTCAGTCTACAATTACTCAGCTAGAGTATCTGTCAGAAAACGATGGTTACCACATGAAAATATTTGAATCTGCTACTTCTTCAAGTCATAATCTTGATATTAAGGGTCACAAAATTTCAATGACAAAAAAATAAATGACACTTCAACAATATCAGAGCAGAATTTATTCAACAGGTCACTGCTCAACTACAGCATAGGATTCCACGGCAGAACACTAATGCAATCAATGCTCTTGATTCAACAGAAATACCCAACAGAAAATATCTTCAACCTGTGGAAAATCATTTACATACAAGGATTTAATTCCAAATATAATTAAGCTAGCGGAGTTAGCTCCTATAGCTCCATTACAGACCTCAGACTGTGGGAGGGTTCTCAACACAGAATGATATTAAAACATCTGATATGAACAGATGTCTGCTGATAGAATAAATAAACTAATGAGAATTTGTTTGAGCAGAGCAAGTGTTGAAGACCTTAACTATGAAAGGGCTGTTCAAGTTTGGAAAATGTCCAAGAGCAGGAAAGCATTTACTAGCAACAAGTGACTCTAAAATCATGAGGGGAAGGGCTTTGCAAGCAGTAAATTAAAAGGTAAAGTGTTTTCTGTGCTAAATTGTTTTACCCCCTTTTTTCAAGTAGGGTCCTGTGTCCTAAACCACATGGGCCCGAATGGCCCCCTTTGGACAAAAGCTAGATTGAACACTGAATCAGTGACAATTTTTCGAAGAATGGCCTTTATTCACAGAGTGGTCTTTATTTGGAGGTGCCTGCAAACACACGTTTGATATATGTAAGCTTGAATAATTGATTGACCTTGCCTTGTTGAATCACTCCTAAAGACAGTCTGTTATTTATTGACAAGTATAAGTTAGAAGATAAATATTATGTTTATGCTTACAATACTTTACAAATAAAAGTAAATTTGTTTGTTACTACATGACTTATTGTCACTGGGGTTTAACGCCATTTTTCAGTTATAAACTTCAACCAGTTCATCTGACCAGTTTTCCTGGACTTTATACTAACCAGTACTAACTTACCCTTCCAGAAGGAGCCAGGAACTTCTCCACATTTGGAGTAAAATCGACATTCTTGTTAATTTTCATATGAGGGTATAACCTGCTGCAACCGAGATTCGAACCCGGATCTTCAGGTTATTGAGTTTGTTTATCCTCGCCTCTGGGTTATTCCCATATGGGTGAGCATTCACTATCTTTAACAATGAACTATAGTATAATGTATAGCCTATATTTGTAAAAACAATCTTTAAAACAATCTAGTAGGGGTAGGCTATTTTACGTTTGTATGTGTGTCTATTTTATTGACTTATGTTGTTAAAACTATTTTAATATTCTACTTTATTATATTACTATTTTTTAAAGACAAAAAGTGGGAAGAATCTATATTGTTGCAGTATAGCTATGTTATTTTATTTACTTGCTGTTTTATTCTTATTTTAGTAAAACTATTCTGTTTCATTTTTTAATTAATATGACTAGTGGTTAACTGTTTTATTTTATTACTTAATTGATAAAAAAGGAAAGGGGGGAAAAAAGGAAAGTGCTATTTTATTTCATCTTTTCTAATTTAAATTCTGAGATTTCTAACTTAGCTATTTTTTGGATTGTGTGAGGTGATAACTTGCTTTTATTGTTACTATTGGACATAGACTACCATCCTGATATTCACATATCTTGGATTTATTATTATTAAGAGATAAAAAGTTTTTACCCAATTGGATACCATAGTAAATAAGTACTTTCCGATATGTGGTTTGCATTCTCTTTTACAACATATATAAGAGGATGCAAACTCTCGAGTGATTCTGATATAGCCTGTGCTTCATCTAAGGATCAGAATCACTTGTTTTTTGCGGCCAGCCGCATTTATATAAGTTTGATGAAGTCTTTGATACATACCGGAAAGTATGATGGTTTCAAAAATAACCCCCAGAACCTAAATTATAATTAATTGATTAAATTTATCTTAAAAAAAAAAAGTTATGAACAATTCAGGACTGGTAGTCATTAAAAAATATGTTCATCCTCTGTGTAGTAATTAAAACAATAATTAAAATAGTAAAGGATAAAAAATAATGTCTTCTGGGGGAGCAAACAAAAAACGGCTAACTTTTTAGGGCCATAAAAATAACTAAGTAAAAGGGGACAAAAAGTGATAACTGTTAAAATTATATTGCATATACATATTTACAACTAAAATACTTTCTACACAGAGGGGTGAAACTTTATTAAAAATAAAGGTAGTCCTTTTTTCCCCTCTTTTTTCCTTTCTTTTTGTTCAGAAATGCTGGTGGATCAGGTAAAGGCAACTCGTAACAAATGTGCCCCAGTTTTTATACATATTTAAGGAAAAATTCTGTGTTGATAGTGCATGCCATGATTCCAAAGACTGTGAGCGTTATAGTCTACATATTACTTTGGTGGCATGCACTATTTGTATAGTGATATATTATTGGTATTTACTGGGTTTGAAGTTTTTATAGGGGTATTAAAATGTACTGATAGTCTGATAGTGACCTTAGCACTTTGATCAGACCGATCAGTTTTTGGGGATTTTAATAAAAAGGGCCTGTCATTGAATATTGGGATCCAGAGTGTGGCCTAGAAGCTCAATCTGGGCTCAGTCATGTTTATTGTCCAATGACTGTTAATTGAGCTATCTGGTCACACCCAGACACAAATAACAACTGTTATTAACTGATAGGGTTTTTACTGGGGCTATTTGTTTTACATTTCAGTACTCCTGTAATGGGTGGGCCAGAGTTCACTCCCTTTCCCAGTCCAGACATAAGTGTGCTAGATTGTTGGAAAAAAAGTATTCATTTTCTTTTACTGTAATTTGAAGTTATTATCATTGAATTTATTCTTTTATTTTGTATATGTTTACAAAATAAGAGTGAAAAATAGGAAAGAAAGAAAAATTAGACTTTATTCCACAAAGGTCTACACCTTTATATATATTAAATAATATAAGACTAAACATAGATATTAACTACTGAGAGGCATAATTTTGCCTCTGCATTAAACATGTTTATTCTTATTTAAAAATAATATGTTTTTATAGTAAAAGATTTGTACCTATATTTATTATTGCCTGTGAGGTAATGTTTGAAATAATTTAAGTTTATTATTAAGAGAGTTGTTTTGCTGCCCAACTGATTGTGCAGTATATGATTAATTAGTAGGATATGTATTTCATGTAACAATAAGGTTATCATGATATTAAAAAAGGATTATTTATTTAATTATAAATGTATTTTTCTTACTAATACAAGTGATACCATGTTTTATAGACAATCTATATTGTAATGAAGGTATCATGAAGTTAAAAGAGAAAAATTCCTTAAAATATTTTATGTTTATATTAAAATAAATGGGATCATGTTTAAGATAATTCATGTGTCAATGAAAGTCACAGCCTTAGATTTTATTTGTCATCTGACAAGATTTTATGTTTTTTCTAAGGCTTGGAAGACTGAGCTTTTTACTGCCCCGCTTGGATTGAGAATATTCTCAAGATTAAAAACCAAGCCTAAGTTTACAAGGGCAGCTTTTAGCTCTAGTCTGGGAGTGAAGTGAACCCCACAGTGTAGCAGATAGTGACTGGTTGTGTTCAATACTCTACACTGGGCGCAATAGGATCCAGTCCCAGGATATGTTTTCCATGGGCCCCAGGCAACAGATTTGCCCCCAGTCTCAGGCGGATGATGCACTTGTCTATCCTTTGATCTGAGGAATAGACATCAGGCCATCTGAGCCCCACTGAGTATTGGACAGAATCACAGCCATCCTGTTTCACGCAGGAATAGTAACTCCTCCAGCGCTTAATGGACTGTGACCTGACCAATGAACTTACCTCAGTGGGTGAGAGATTAACTTTAGTATCTACAATCACATGATCCAGGCCAGTTTTGGCAACTCTGTCCGCAGCCTCATTTCCTTCCACACCTATATGAGCTGGCCACCAAACTAGACTAATATACAGACCGGCTTGTCGGATGGAATAATTAAGGATGATAATTTGTTCTAAAAGGTCTGGTCTGGATTTACTGTGACAATTTTGAATTGATTGCAGCGCCGAAAGTGAGTCCAAGTAAATAACTGATTTTTTGGGTTTATGATGAAAAACCCAGCTTATTGAATTTATTAGGGGTATCATTTCTGCTGAATAGATTGAAAGATTATCAGAGAGTCTATCAACAGAGGAAAAGTTTTTTGAAGGTATATAAAAAGCTGCTGCAACTCTGCCAGAATTGGGCCATTTAGAGCCATCCATATAAATACTTAGATAATTATTGTAAAATTGATCAATATGTAAGGTGACATGAATTTTACTTAGGTGTGGAACGTCTGTTTTTGAGTTTTTTAAAGAGAGTGATAAATCTATATGAGGTGGGGACATTAACCATGGATGTTCAATTACTGGCCTGAAATCTGCTACCTGTATGTTTTTGAGACCGAATCCCCCCCACTAAGAGTTGAGTAAGGGCCCCAATTGGGGCATTGCTCTTTGTGAAGTGACCAGTCCCAAAGATGGAGTTCGTGGGGTTATTTCCCCTTGATTGTACTCTGGCCCAGTATTTGACAGTCCCAGATCTTCAGGTTACAAGTCCAGCACACTAACCACTGGACCGCAGCAGCCACAGGGCCTAAATGAAAGTAAAACATAAAAATAGTCAAAGGGAAGTGTGTAAAAAAAGTATTACAATTCATTGTTTAGTCAAATTTCCTTTATGTAATCAGTAATTATTTCAGGCCTGACATTTTCAAAAACCAAAATGGATTTGAGTAATTTGTATATTTCAGGTAGCAATGCAGCCCTACAAATTGTCCCAAGGTGGGTACCATCCAGGAGAGGAGTTTTATCCTGCTTTTTTGTGTTCATGTGTTAGGTGGGTTTCCAGCTATGAGACCTTGAGGAAGGTGATATATTGGGGAAGGTGGGATGTTCTGTTATGATGGTTATGTGCACAAATTGTATGTGGCTATTAAGTTAACACAATCAATTATTTATGTATAGTTCTGTCCTTTAGACTGATATGTTCCAAAGAAAAGTGCCGATATTGTCTATATGAATATAGAGTGTCATTACTCTAAGAGTGATAAATCTGTTATAGGATTGTACAGAGATATGTACCTTATGTACCTTGTTTAGTGTTCTTGGGTGGTTTGTTTGGTCTTTTGACATCTTGATCAAGAAGAAAATAACAGCCACTGTGAGAAGTCATTACAGTCACTGTTTTATTCATGTTACCCTTGAGCAGCAGTTTGTTAGGAAAGGTAACTGTGGCAACTGGTTCTCATTCCATGCCACCAAAGTACAGACAGAGTCAATGGGAAACAGATTATAGCAATATTGACATCTTTCCAACTGTCTACTTTTATTACAGTGTTGATGATCTATCCTTTAAACATGTTTTCAGACTTATGAAGATCCATTGACATTTGAAAATTTATAAACTGTTTAGGGTTACTTGACTAATGCTTGAAAAAAGAAGCCATGTTTAGGGTTACGTTAATAAGGCTCGAAAAAAGTAGCCATGTTTGGGGTTATGTGGATAAGGCTTGAAAAAAGTAGCCATGTTTAGGGTTATGTGGATAAGGCTTGAAAAAAGAAGCCATGTTTAGGGTAATGTGGATAAGGCTTGAAAAAAGAAGCCATGTTTAGGGTTATGTGGATAAGGCTTGAAAAAAGAAGCCATGTTTAGGGTTATGTGGATAAGGCTTGAAAAAAGTAGCCATGTTTAGGGTTATGTGGATAATGCTTGAAAAAAGTAGCCATGTTTAGGGTTATGTGGATAAGGCTTAAAAAAAAGCCATGTTTAGGGTTATGTGGATAATGCTTGAAAAAAGTAGCCATGTTAAGGATTATGTGGATAAGGCTTGAAAAAAGAAGCCATGTTAAGGATTACCTGATCAAACACATTTGGGTATAGGTAAGTAAAACTAGACTCTTAACGTACCTTATGAGAATACTAAGGTACATTTCATCCCAAACATTTGTGTACTTCGGATATTGTAGTTAGAAACTTCAGGGTAAGCTCCAAAAATCAATTAACCTTTACCTTTAGACATAAGTAAGCCAGTAATTTATGTCAATGATGATGTTTTATATCTGTCTAACTCTAAGCTAAAACATGGTGTTAGTGTGAATTTTTTAAGTGTTTTTTTCATGTTGTATCAATGGCACAGTAAAAATATACAAAATGATAACCAATTTTAAAGATTGACTAACCTGGCAGTTACCTATCTTCTTTTCTGAAAATTTTAAGAGGCTAGCACTGCCTCTCCTTGAGATATGGATTGAAACATGTTCCCAAAATGGCCATTTTAGTGTTATGCAATCTCACTTGAAAAAATACTACATAAAATACGAAATGCTCCTAATTTCAGTAAGAAATGATGCATAAATTACAGGTACAGATACAGTTTTATACAGACTTCTGTCCTGTATGTTTTGCTGCTTGAATTAATGAATCAGTCATAAATTATGGATTTTATAAGTAAAATACTATCAGCAGTGGTTTTGTTTAAACACAAAAAAACACACTTGTTTTATTCTAAAAATTGATAATGAAATAACAATCAATTAAATTTAAATAAACATTAACCATTCTGTTATTTACTATGGTAAGTAAACAAAAGACGTTCATGTTTCAGGACTAGCCCAGGTTTTCACATGAATGATTATTCTTTCATAGGGCCTAAAAACAGGTTTGTTTCCGTTCACATGGCCAAAAAGATATGGATTGGTAGGTAGGATTTTTTTTATGTTTTTTGTTGTTTTTTTTACATACCGATATATAGGCAACACTGTATGGGAATATGTGTGCAATGAATTAACATCACTGAAAATTTCTAAACTTTTAGATATCAAACGTAAAGGTATACAGATGGAAGAAAAATATCTTTTGCAATACTATAGGATGGAAATGGTGGATACAAAATTATGCATGCATGTTCATAAAAACTAAACTTGATTTGTGTAGAGGATACCTGCTCCTGATCCTTTTGGCAGTTCTGTACCACCTTCCTGGCTTCATAAAAGATACATTTTCATGGTATTTCTATGACAGAATGTCTTTTTCACTCTTCCAGACTGAACAGTCTTTGGATAATGAGGGATGAGAGGTTTTGCAATTGAAACTGAGTGGTGTATTATTACATGTTTTGGAATCATGGTATGGACCCTGATGAGATCATTTAGCACAGATTGGACTGTTTTTACATTTGGTTCCATGATGGCTGTACTGCTGGCATCTAAAACAGGCCAGCAGGTTAGGCACATACACATCAAACTTGACAGAATGGAATCTATTTTGATTGTGGATGAAAGGTTTGGAGTTGAAATGTGCCATTTCTGCTTATACTGATGCATTTTACATCAGAAACAGCCTGTACCTTCAGATTATGTTAAGAGATTCACAGTAGAATTACTCCCATACAGGTGTGAAGTGTTTCATGAGCAAATACTTCAACCCTTCCTCTGAAGAAGTGTTCAACTGAAAGAATATTTTTTTATTGTTGCATTGAGAAACACCTCACAAACAACATTTTTCTTTTAGTTTTTAACTGACTTGGACATGCCGAAAATGGAGTTAATATGCTTTTCATTGACAATGGGAGAAAGGTTTATAATAGGTCAGGGTTTTTTTATTAAGAAAGTGATGCTGATAATCAGTGTCTTCCCCTTGACATTTTTTCCCCAAAGAAGCATTTTTCCCCTTGCTAAGATACATTATTCCTCTTTGAAGCTATTCAAAAATAGCAAAAGTTTACAATTTCAATTTTAGTAGATTTAATTCTGCCAAAATGAGAATAAATCCTTGGCCAGAAAATCTAACTGATCAAGACTAACTGATCAATAGCACTAACTGATCAAAACAAGCCTGGTAGACCTGTTCAAATGTAGAAAAGGCAAAGATAATCACCTGTAGATTGTTGTTTTGAATGCTGTTGTCATAATCATTGATTCATGAAAACATTGGTTTTTGTTATGCGACAGTGTATTGAAATTTGATAATTTCCCCAAATTTCCCCTTTTCTCATGATTTTCCCCTTTTAACCAGCGTCCGGTGTCTTCCCCAATCCCTAAAAAAAACCCTGTAGGTTTATCATGAACCACTGCCAAAATGACAATGAATCTCAGAAAATTCTGCGTAGTAAATGCTGAAGATGTTTTGGGGATTGATTTGGAGACTGAGTCCAAAAAAGCGTACACTTGGTTTTTTTTTTGGGGGGGGGATGCCATGATAGTTTAGTGATTTTCTTCAATGATGCTCCCACCAACCATGGAGTTAAACAAGGAGACATGACTGACACAGGTCATGACAGGGATACATCAGTGATATTCTCTGAGCGAAAGGTTTAGATTGGACAAAAATATTCCTGCAGAATGTTTTCCAAGCTAAAACTGTCTTTAGGAGATTATAAGTGTCAATCAAAGACCAAACATTTCCCCAGATTAGCCCATGAGCCACCAACTTCTATGTCATTTTTTAAATAAAAGTGAAGTTTACTCAACAGGGAAAAGACATAGCAATGGTCCTATGGTCTGGTATTTATGAAATGGAAAAGAGGAAATGAAAAATGATCTAGGGCAAAGCATAACCTACATTAGTGTTAGAACAGTGTATAAATGTGTAGTTCAAAGTTCCTTGGTCACTGTCATAATGGTATGGTCATACCGAAAGTAAACCTAATGTAAACTAGTTCAACCTAGTTAATGAATACTTTTAAATTTCTTATTTTTACATGGTGTGAAAGCTTAATTAGTGGAAATATCTTCAGTTACAGGACAATGAAATTAAAATAGTCAAAGTTAGAGCACAAGATGCACAAATAAAGATGATCATGACAGAGGATCATGCAGAAAAAGCAAAAATTACCTAGTGTAGAGAACTGGCCAGTGTTGAGCCAAGGCCTGGAGATTACATAACAGTAACTGATGTGGTTGTTAATATATACAAGTATTAGCATTTCCAAAAATGCTTGGAATTGCCGTTCAGCCAAGTATAAGAGATAAGATTAGAATATTGATTAAAGATTTCATAAATAAAGAATTAATTTCTGGTTTCATTTCTTATTGAGGGTTTGCAACACATTCTATATTTATGACGATATTCAACTGGTTCCCGTTGACTTTGGTTGTACCGAGACGACATTCCTTTAGTGCGCTGCAACATGGAACAGGGACCAGTTAACGACAATATGAAGTGCCCTGAAAGAGCATATGTAAAATACATAATTAAAATATCAAATTATCACATTTAGAGGAAACAAAGGATATCATGATGAATTAAACTAGCATTCATATCTAAAAATTCATATAATAAAATCCTACTTTTTGTAGAAATAGACTCGTTTCTGTACAATAAAAGCTACTGTTTTTTAGTGAAATATTCAAAATGTTGTTTACCCCGAAAGGAGCCTACAAACTGATTCAAGCTTCATACATTAACAAGAGGGCCAAGATGGCCCTTTTTCGCTCACCTGAGTGAAGATTGCAACTTCTATGGTTTTCCTGTGATTTGACATGGTGACCTAGTTTTTGACTTGAGTTGTTCACAAAATTTCCATCCTATTTGACCTGGCGACCTTGTTTTTGACCCCAGATGACCCATGTTCGACCTTGTCCAAGATATTATTGGGACAAACATTCTGACTAGCTCTGATGAACATTCGCTTGAATGTGTAACCACTGGAGCATTAACAACCCCCAGGTGTGGTCACTGGATGCCAGACGCCAGAGTAGACTGACTGATGTCTATAGCTCACCGAGCACTACTTGAGTATTTTTTGTCCGCCATGTTTAGATTGTTCTCCTTTCTGATTGGCTTAGAGCAGTGTAAGGGAAGAAATAGTCAAATCACATAAGTCACCGTCCATAAACGGCGACAATAATTACAAGACATCACTTTAAACAACAGCAAAATCCACAGTAACAGTGAGTACCATTTTTATCAATTTTCCCAAAGATAAATTTATCATATCCTAACATTTGAATGTGATAAAGTCATTTGAATTTATAGCATTTCATAAGTAACAGAGATAATTAGTTTCCTGAGAATGTTGTTTCATACAACAAAATGGTTCACTTGGAACTAAACTTTTATTTTTTAAGACATTGTCTTTTTTTCAGAAAAGACCTTATCTAGAAGTAAAAAGAACTGTTGTTATAGAAGTGACATGTGTAGAGGACAATATAACAGAACTTCCCTTGAAGATAAAACCTCTGTTCTGACATGTTATTGGCTGCCATGGAAAGATTCTTTTGACAATTTGATGGAAAATGGATTGTTTCCCCTTGAAGTTGTCTACACAGAAAGTTTTTAAGTGTAGAAAGAAGTGTTTAAATTTCTTAAGTCATATCAATGGAAATCCCTATTAACTGAAATTAAAACTTTCACTGCCAATTGCACCATGTGGCAACTTGATGCAGAGTACCAATGTCACCTTTTGGACTTTCGAAAAAAAGATCTCAGGTTCCTGTATTCAAACTATGGGTGTGACACATGATCACTGTGACAATTTGGTTGAAGACATATCCCTTAGGAAAAGGAAAGGCATTTAACTTGCAGTTATTTAGCATTGTTTTTCTGGCCAGTTTTTACCATTTATTCATCAGATTTCTTTGAAAAATGTGATTCTGTAGAAAGCATTTAAAAAGCAGTTAAAATGCATTTAAAATGCAGTTATTTAGCAGTTAAAAAGCATTGAAATCGGCCGAAATATGTAAATGAGATGACATCATAAAACTGCCTCCAAATATGGAAAGAGCATTTCCAACCATTTATATGATCTCATAAATAACTGCCAAAAACTTGTGTGAGCATTTCCAACCATTTATATGACATCATTAAAAACTTTCAAAAAAACTGTTGCAGCATTTATATGATTTCATAAATAACTGCCAAAAACTTGTGTGAGCATTTCCAACCATTTATATGACATTAAAAACTTTTAAAAAGATAAAGTTCTGTGTGGACTTCAATTTTTGGAACAATTTTGAAAGGGAGCCCAAGGATCATTCCTGCGAAGTAAGGTGTAAATCTGCCCTGTAGTTTTGAGGAAGATTTTATTTAATATATTAGAAATTGTTGACAGACGAACGACAGACATTGAGAGGTTACAAAAGCTCACCATAAGCCTCTTGCTCAGATAAGCTTAAAATCCATTTTTGGAGTTACCCTACCTTTGGAGCTACTTGCAATAAAAGATAAATATGGCAATTTTGACTGTGTCAGGGGCAATTACTGTGTAAATCCATGAGCAAAACCTAAGGTACACAACAACACTTGGTGATCAGCAATCCTGTAAAGTTTCATGACTCAAGCTCAAATACTTTTAGAGCTAAACAAGAAACAAATTGAAACGGGCTAATTTTTACTAAGTCAAGGGTAATAACACTGCAACTATTGAGCCGTGCGCTATAAAACATTTCAGGATGGACGGACCTAGTTTTTGACCCGACATAATCTATATTCAAACTTGACCGAGATATCATCAAGATACAACTTCTGATCAAGTTGTTTTTCCAAAAAAGCAAAGATACGAGTTTTGCACATGCAGTGACGAAATGTAAATATTTTCTAGCCAGTGAGAACCTGTAGCTACAGTATGGTGGTGTAACAAGTTTTCGTGGTATTAACAAAACATTGCTGTGTTTTACGCAAAGTTTTCGTTATTTCAGGACATTCTGCCAGTGATCATCATAGAAATTCATCATTACATCTGATCTGTTTTTTAAAACAAAATTCCCTCCAATACATTCATTTGAGCGTTTTAAGTTAACTATGCCAATGGTGTAGACGTAAAAAGTTTGGACTGGCGTTTTCGTGGGTCGCCTCAAACTACCCCAAGTTTACTGTTATTACTCTATGATTTTTTGGTTTCATTACATGTTTATCTTGATATGCTTGAAACAGTCCCTTGGCAAGGGACCAGTCGATAGCTCCACCTATCTACTGAATATTCAGTACACAATTAAAAGCGTTGCCTAAGAATAAGAATTCATTGAACATTTTAAAATGTCTGAACTACGCTCTCACAAAAAATAACAAAATTAGTACATAGTAAAATGTTCATTGCGTATTATCGGCAATAATCGGCAGACTAACAAAACTATCAGACAATCTTGTGACAATTTTCTGAAAAAATGCAAATGTGCACACGGGAATGAGGCATACTTAAAATACCACGAAAACTCGTTACACCACGAAAACCTGTTACTCAACCATATTTACAAAGTCACATTCACACGTTATATATAAAATATTGGCATAGCCAACACACTTCTCTAGTTATATTATGTGAATGTATAAACTTACAGCAGTTTTTACGAGATTTCAATAATTCAGCAAGAAACTTGAGCTCGATAATTCATCGTCCAGTACCCCACCCACTAGTAGCCGTCTCTGCTGGGTGGTTTCAGTAGAAATATCGGCTTCAGTGGTCTCTTCAAACTTACTGAGATTTCTTCCGGTTAAAGAATTCAATTTTGGACATATATGTTCCATTATAAACTTCCCTTTCAACCGTTGTTTCATAATTCTTAAATTAAGTAACGATTTCTATTTTCAAAAAATGATCTGGAGGTGACAGCAGAAGTACATAAGGGAAGTAACTCAATACGGAAAATCAAAGTACTGAAAGTACTCATGAGAATTGAAGTTAATGCAAAGGGTTGCAAGTCTTGTTAATTTACACGAAAATTTTGTTTGACAAAGACAATATGTTATATGTTGTAAATTCTATGTATGTGAACACTAAAACTACAAATAAATCTTGATGGAAACATTTTCATGGGAGATGTATAACATGTAATAGCACTTTGGTCGGCATGAAAATTCATGCACCAAGTGAGTGAAGGCCAAGTGAGGTGAATAAATTTCAAGTCATAAAAATAGTTAATTGCATGGAAAAATGTTACATACTTCTTGTTTTTAAAGTCTGAATTTTCAGTATCAATTTTCTTAGCTAGATATATTTAAATCAGTCTGAATATTTAATAGTCTGGGATCCGATTCTGTAGTAAATTCAAATCCAAGATCTGGGGATCCCAGTTTCACAAACTTGGATTCTGGTAGTTCTGGCATTTCTTATAAATCCCACCTGGGTTTTTTCATCCCACTGGGATCCTGGTGTATCCTGCCCGGGATCCCAGTCGTTCTTTTCACTTGGAAACGTTACACAAGAATAAGAAATTGTATTAATTATCAGAATCCTTATTAGAAACATTGATTGATATACATGTGTCTGACATAACAGATTCTGTGGGACAGTATGTTGCTGAATTAAGGAACCAATTTACAATTTATAATTATGATTAGACCACTTTGCTTAATAAAGTGAATATCTAAATATAATTAGAAATGTCAGTTCATTAGCCTGACAAAATTAGTTTTTAGATTAATAATTGAGACATGTCATGGCAAAACCAATTTTCTAGCCTTTGCAAACCGTGTAGACCCAGATCAGCTCACCTACAATCGTGCGGTCCGATCAGGACCTACACTGTTCGACTACTGCTGCTCGTCTTTCAGCGTCTAAGCGAACAATGTAGTTCCTGATCACATTTTGCTGGTTGTGTGTGATCTGCATGGGCCTACACTGGTTGCAAAGTTTAAGGCCATAAGGTTGGTTTTCACATGATACAGCTCATATTATGTAGAATGATACAATATTAATTATACGATGTACCTTAATTTTGTTTATATTCATATTATATACAACTTGTGCACATGCAATATTGCTATTTAAGTGAAAATTAGTGTGCATGAATTATTTTCTGCTAGAAGCATTTAAATAAAACTTGTAAATCATGCAGTTTCTGTCACAATCTTTCAGCTTAAAAAAATGGTCCAAGAAAATAACTTGTTAATAATGGTAATATAAGTATCATTTAGCATCACCATTTACTTTTAAATGTACAAAAACTGGTAAAAAATGCTGGACACAAGTTTTTTCACAACAAGTTTTTATCAGTTTTTTAAAAACTGTTGTTTAAATGGATCCCTACAAATTAAGATGGAGGACAAAAACTTGTAAAAAAGGCATTTATTTGAAAAAACTGCTAAATAACTGCGAAATAACTGCAAGTTAAATGCCTTTCCTTTTCCTAAGGATTATCCACCACTAATTCAAGCAATCCATGTGGAGAAATTTGCAGTTACTTACAGAGGACAGGGTGAGCACAAGTAAGAAATATTTGGAACTGAAAATTGTGTCTTATCAGAAATTATGCATTGAAAGAATTAACTGCAATTTATGTATCATGTCAGGAAGTTGTGTCCTTTCTTTCATCATTTTTATTGTTGAGAACCAAAAGAAATCTTCAAAGTTTTCACCATTATTTGTTTCTGTACTTAATTCTAGTTATTGGTAATATTTTAAATAGTCATACCAACACCAACCTAACCTGTTGATGTTATTTTTATAATCTGCCTGTTTCTTGGAATTGTAAGTTTTCTGCCATAATTATATTACTCTTACAAATGTTCTCACATTTTCGGCAAATATAATTGTGCTAAATCTCTATTTGAGCCTATCAATATGTAAACTTTGCCAAATTTTTACAATTATAGGTTAGATTCTTGGACCTAAGAGTGAATAAGCACTAATATTTAAAGCATATGAAGTATATTTTTATGTACATATTTTGCAAATACCTTTCATTTTGATTTTTCAGTTTTTCATTTGACTAGTTTTTGATAAGCTTAAGCTTGGCTGGTCATTTTTATCTTAGTACTATTAAGATACAATGGTGTAAATCATTTGACCAATATATTGTTACTTGAGATGAGGATTTCATTATTTTTTACTACATCCCACTAAAAAGTAAAGCCAATACATCCTACGACATCCTATTTAAAAGGTTAGGTCAAATTTTAAGTCAAAGAGACACTAGGAATTATTAATATGTCATCACCAAACGAGGTTGCACTCTATCTTTTGTGTGCTCAAATTAATTTGTTTACCCTTGTAGGTTCATCAGGCACTTTTGTTTTGTACCCATAAATTTAAAGTATAAGTTGATATTATATAGAGAATATTATTATTTTGAATCATACATGGAGTGTTTATTTCATATTATGTAAGGAATATGAATAACCCTGTGTATTGGGAATTTGAAATGCTAAGCATGCTTTGGGCAATTTATTCATTTTTTAAGGCCAGTTATTGAGTTTCTTTACCCTCACCACAATCCCATGTGAGCAAGCATTCACAATCTTTAACATAAACTTTGATGGAATTATAGCATGTTTATAAAAGACAATTTTAAAATAACATTACAAGGGCAGACGATTTTAATGAAGTTTGTATGTGTGTCTATTTTTTAACTTATGATGTTTAGACTATCACAATAATATTAAAGAAGGGTTTCTTTATTGTTTTTTTTTTATAACTATTAACCTTCAATCTAACAGGAAGGGGTTAATAGCTATATTGTGTTCATAGCTATTTTAGTTTATAAAATTTATATTTTTCTATTACGGTAGCTCTAATTTAGGAATACATCATATAGTTGGTATAATAAGATCAACAATCACCCTGTTATTCGCTTAACTTTGGGGTAATGTAATTAAAGAAATAAGTTTTTGCCCATTTGGATACCATATTAAAATAAGTACTTTCCAATATGTGGATTGCATTCTCTTTCACAACATATATAAGAGGATGTAAATTCTTGAGTGAATCTGATGTAATGTTTGCTTCATCTGATAATCAGATTAACTAGCTTTTTGCATTGTTTTTTCTCACCATTTTGGGAACCCGACTTCCAGAATTGGGAATTTAGCAACTTTGAGCAAAACTGGGAAAAAGTCACATTGACCTTAAAATAATGAAATAAAACTAAAAATAAATATTATCTCTATTTTTGTTTTTAGATATTGATAACTTTGTTATTTAAATGATTCAGAAATTAAATAAACATTTGAACTGCTGTAAATGATTGCTGTTTTTTTTATTTGAGTGGGAAGTTTTGCCTTGCAATTAGGAAAAAAACATACTTTTGCCAGTGGGAACACGACCGAATATTGGTCGTCAAAACGCCCCAAAATAAACCCTGCAGTAGCATTTGTACAGGTTTGATGAAGACTTTGACACATACTGGAAAGTATGATGGGTTAAAAAATAACCCCCAGGGCCTAAATTGTAATTTATCAACAACATGTTTTCAAAGATATGAATTATACAGGACTGATAGTTATAAAACTAATAATCACCCTCTGTGTAGTAATAAAACATTGGTCAAAATAAATAGGACATAAAAAATAATATCACTCGGGTGAACTAGCATGAAACTACTTACCTTCTAGGACCATAAAACAAAAGGGCCATGATGGCCCAGCATCGCTCACCAGAATAAATGTCAATTAACTTGCTACTAAAAAGGTCATAAAGGTACACTTGTGGGCAAATAATGGGCAACAATAATAAACTTGATAAAGGACCATCAAAGGATACTACAAAGGAATATTCATGATGACTGAAGGATGCCACAGACCGAATTTGGTGATGATCCAACCATTGGTTCATGAAAACAAGTCATTTTTAGCTCTAGCAGCCCCCCAATCGTGGCCAACCATTTTTATTTCAGCAAATCTGATAGAACACTATCTAAACATGCTAAAAACCAAGGTATTTCTAATTTTAGCTCTAGTGGCCCCTAAAAGGGGCCGACCAAATTTATTTGAGCAAACTTGAGAGAGGACAATCTAAGGATGCTACAGACCAAGTTTGGTGATCATCCATCCATTCATTCGTTCATGAGGAGAAAACGTTTAAAGGTATTTCTATTTTTAAATTTATCAAAATACACATAATGTACTGTTGTTTTAGTAGTCGGCGTTTATCTAAGATGACGTATATCATTTTTGACAAAATATTTTTAGCAATGCTTCAGAGAGAGTAAGGCATTATACGTCATTTGCGAATGGTTCTGTTCCTCTAGCCAATAAGAAAACACAGCTATGTATAGTGATTTTTTGTCGTATAATTACAGGTCAATTTTTTTGTCATTCTAAAATGTCGTATATGTTCGGCCGCAGCAATCCGAGAATTTCGTATCAAGGAAATCAACTAAATGATATATAAAGCCACTAATAAAGGTACTTATTATATTTTCTTAAAATATTTTGGTTCCTGCTACATTTTGAGAGCTCCAGATACTATAATATAGAACTTAACATGTCACAAGTTATATGATGTTTTAGAATTACACAAACTTAATTTGTTTAGTTTTATAAGAAAGTTGCGCACATTTGTGGAATTACCAACATAAATTATATCCTTCGTCACTTCTCTCTAGATGTACGTACGTTGTCTTGAGAATCAAGTGTCAGATAATAATAACGAGAATTAGACAGTTTGTGTATAATATACTAATGAATAAAACAAAAACAAATATTTAATTTTTACATTTCTTGTAGAATGGTGCTTGTAGTTTTTTTCTTCAGAAAAAATCAAACAAGCTTGGTGTGGCATTTTGCTAGTTTGTTTTAATTGTTTTCAGATGTCATTTTAAAGATTGTGCCAGATAAATCCATTTGAACTGCCTTCATAATGGTTTTCCTGATGAAAGCCTTAATTTCATACACTTAGACGATTTGCGAGAAAACGGAATACATTGTCATATATGTGAGCCTGGAAAAGAACAACTGAATTGTTAAAATGGCAATATCAAGTTTGTTTTTGTTTTGTTTTTATGTGACATTTAGTGCAATTTTTCAACAATTTTTCAGTTATTTACAGTGCCCGGTTCACCAAACCAGTTTTCCTGGACTGTATTCTAACCAGTACCAACTTACTCTCCCATAAGGAGTTGGCAACTTCTTCACATATGGAGGAAAAATTGACATTTTTGTCAAATTTTCAATGAAGAGTATGACCTGTCATGATCGGTATTTAAACCCGGACCTCCGAATTACAAATCCAGCGCAGAAACCACTGGACCACGGTCGCGGCTTTGCAATATCAAGAGGTATACTCCTGGTACAAATGTCACTACAAAAACTGTTAAAGACGAACAGAGCTGTAGACGATAATAATAATCATGACAATTTGATGACACAAGTACACAATGTAAAAGAATTAACTAGAACTAGAGACTTAAGATGAAAATAGTAATGAAAACTTGAAGATATTTGTTGAAAATGTGAAAGAATCATCTAGTTCTAGAGACTTAAACTAGAATTCAAAACGGAAAATAATTCTCAGAGATGCGACAGGCTTACAATGTCAGTGTACCAGATGTAAGTAATCCTGATCTAACCCAAGTAAATGACCCAGAAGAAACGGCATTGACTGATGGTGAAGACAATACAGACAACAGAACGTATTGGTGAATTTCATGCACAAGAAAAAGTTGGATTTCAGTTGAATGACAGAATAACTTGAAAAGGGACAAAAAAGAATATTGTATAAAGGGATTAACACAGATATTACAGCCATAAGCTCGACGGATAATCGTCAAAAAAAAAATATGCAAGTATAATAAAGTTTGGGAAAATGTATACAATGAGCACTTGCATACCTATCATGTATTTAAAAGTGTTTAATTGTTATTTTTTTTTGCTCTTACAATCATTTGAATATCTCAAAATTTGGGACTCGCATTTTCAATATTGGGACTCAATATTGGGATTTTTAGTCCAGCGAGTCCTAGGACTCGAGCTTGTGAAACTGTAAAAAAATCACTGGAAGTAGAAGAAAACGTACGTAGCAGTATTTTTATTATATTTGTAATGCGCTGTTATTAGCAACACTTGGAATTGAAGAGAAAATGATAAAGTACTTCCTAAATGTGGTATAACATTTCAACAAGAAAACCAAACATCTTTGACATAAACTAAACATTTGGTTAACTATAAAACCATGATACAGTGGTCTTAGCTATTTTTCAACAAGTAAGCTTAAAACTAAGGAAAATAATCATTTTTTTTATGTTTTCCAAAAACGGGCAAAATCAACGTACAACGTTTTAGACTAACGATGATGTGATGAATGTATATATTTTGCAATTACCTGTATATCTGACTACTGAGTGTTTTGTGTAGCTATTTTTATGTGCAGTCACTGGTAATGGTTTGTGTAATATGATCACAATTTGCTATTTTTTGCTAATTTTTTTTAAATTCAGTGCCAATTAAGGACTTACAAAATCTTAACTTATTATACCAATATATATTAATAGAACAGAACTTGAACACTTCAGATTTTGATTTTGTGAGTCAATATATCGCAGACTAGAATACTAAACAACAATTTAAGACTTAAAAAAGATCACAATTTAAAATAAGTCTCCTTAAACATGATTTGCAAACTATAGCCATTAATGTTGGAAGTAGAATCTTAGAATTCGACCAAGTAATTGTAAACTTGATAAAATGGTGGTTTTTGGCACACGCAGGCAATTAACAAAATGGCCTAATTGCTGCCAGAAGAGGCAATACGAAGTACTGATATAGACTAAGCTGTATTGTTAAATTTCAAAAAAAGTCACGATGCTCAATGTTGTAGTGTTTTTATATTGTTCGTATGGTGGTATATTTATGAGTGGAATGTTTTTCATGTTCTCTGATTTTTAAGATACTAAATATATACCTAAAAACCATTTCAAGTTATACTTCTCTTTTAACATCATCTTATGAGTTAAAACATTGGCAAAAATAGTTTGTGCAAGGACTTTTGGAGGGTACTGTTTATAAATCATTTTAAATATATTTCATCTTTAATTGATTTATTAAAGTTTTCTTTTTAACTAAATATATTTTAAAGCTACAGGACATTTTTTCATGAAATACATTTTTTACTGGAATGACTCTATAAAAATACCTACCTAATGAAATTGTACTTATTTTATAAAAGAACAATAATAAATACAAAATCCATGTATGAAAGTATCAGCATTTTCAGCACTGTTCCTTATGTAGGATTTTTTTCTCGGGAGAGCTTTGAAATATACCTATTTCTTTGCTAGAGAAAAGAAAACAATTGAAATAAAATTTTCTTTCATAGAAGTAGAATATTAATTGATTTGTGTAAAAATATTTTTAATACTACAAAATTAAAAAAAAATCCTACAGCTTTAATCAACATTTTTAAGTAATAGTTGATGTTTCTTCATTGCATGGCAGATGTCATTTTCAAAAGGATAGTGCTACCAAAGTCAGTGAAATGGTCAAACGGGATTGTTGTACATGGATGGCCAAGAGAAAGGCTGGATGAACCAAGCTCTTGTATTCGACTAGGTCAAGAAAGTGCGAGGGGAAGACCAGGCAGAACGACAAATGTCTTTACTGATCATAGATGCATTCTATACTCATCAGACACAGGTGTGAAGATGATTGTAAGATGACACTTGCCGTCATCGCGGGTGGAATGACTTCGGTTCTACATCTCTGTGCTTGAGATACTGAGATAACGATGTTCGTAATAAGCATGCAAAATTATACATGACTAAGAACAAAAATAGACAGATGATCATTTCAGGGCATTTCAGGACTACATACATTTACAAATAAGTATTATCAGTACTTCAAATTGACACACACACAAAACGAATTCAAATTCAAAATTCCCTTAATAAATTGATTCGCTTTTGGAACCATGTAATAACAATTAAGTTGCCTTATACCACAAGTAAATCTCACACTTTAGTAGCAATTATGAAGACACAGTTTTTTTTTTCATCAGCTTTGATCATTTTCTTTGCTCAAAAAACATGTTACTTTCATACATAATTTTTTCCCAATATTTTATCTGACATTGCAACTGCATCTTATACACAGGTGACACCTATATATAGGTGTTTATGGCAATAAAAACACAGACAATATTATTTCAAATAAATCTGGACCAACAAGAAAAAAATTTACAATTTAGTAAAAATCCATAACATTTTGAACCAAAAATTGAAAAAAATAGACAACTTAGAATAAAAAAATATCCATATCCCCATACAAAGATAAAACTCCATTATTGTGGAGGCTGATTATTAGGTCTGAATATTACAGAGTATATAGTACAGAACTATTGTTTTAATGTAGTGACCATACATATTGTATGGGATGGTGTTTTAAACCATGGTCACCACATGGGATATAGCAAATCACTTGGTGGGTGAGGTCTTCATACAGGGATATTGCAGGAACCATGGAACAAGCCAAAATTGAAAAGGGAGTCACAATGGTATGGCCTGATGGCATAGAGTGCCATGCGGCTGTTGGCAACCCTGGAAGATCTGGATTCCTTCTAATAGTTTCAGCCAGCATTGGCAGGCAACCAATGTGCCTACATGTATTATGCTTTTATATGTACAGGATGCTGATACCAAACTTCTGCAGTTGAGAGGCCAAATTAGAGACTAACCAACTAGATTACATTGATAATACGTAAACTGTCACATACATGTATACTATTTAGGTATTTGACATTGGTAGACAAAAACACAACTATTACAATTCTTAGAAATAACAGATATAGACAACTACACATGATATATGTGCAACAGTACCCCAAGATACACACCAGGGACTGAGGCCGGGGTATAAACCCGGATTCCTCTCCTAGTGATCTTATAAAATAAAAACATCTAATTATAATTATTATCAAAATATTATATATTATTATTAAAATGTCGGAAAGTCAATACTTCAAAGTAATTTTATAAAATAAAAGAATCTGATTAATATCATTATTGAAATATTACATATTATTAATAAAAATGTTGGAAAGTCAATGTTTCAAAGTGATTTTATAAAATAAAAACATCTAATTATTATTAAAATATTATATTATTATTAAATGTAGGAAAGGACGATGCTTCAAAGTGATTTTATGAAATAAAAAATCTGATTATAATTGTTATTAAAATATTGTATATTATTATTAAAAATGTTGGAAAGTCAATGCTTCAAAGTGATTTTATAAAATAAAAACATCTAATTATAATCAATATATTAAAATATTATATATTATTATTAAAATGTCAGAAGGTTAATGCTTCACAGTGATTTTATGAAATAAAAACATCTAATTATAAATACTATCAAAATATTATATATCATTATTAAAAATGTTGGAAAGTCAATGCTTCAAAGTGATTTTATAAGATAAAAACATCTGACTATAATTATTATTAAAATATTATATATTATTATTAAAATGTCAGAAGGTCAATGCTTCAAAGTGATTTTATGAAAAAAAATCTGATTATAATTGTTATTAAAATATTATATATTATTATTAAAAATGTTGGAATGTCAATGCTTCAAAGTGATTTTAAAAATAAAAACAACTGATTATAATTGTGATTAAAATATTATACGTTATTATTAAAAATGTTGGAAAGTCAATGCTTCAAAGTGTTTTTATGAAATAAAAACATCTGATTACAATTATTATTGAAATATTAGATATAATTCAAAAAATTGGAAGGTCAATGCTTCAAAATAAAATAAAAGCATCTGAAAAGTTCCACAGCGAACAGGTGGCTAAGTATACACTGATGATCGTAATCATCATTTATTGCACATCATAGCCAAAAAAATCATACTCCACCATTTGGGCTCTGAACATTGCCAGTACCCAAATACTTGGATGTCTTTAGGCCTAGTGCTTTGTTGATATATATAGTCATTGATGTATAAAATATGGTCATTGCAACTTGTACTATTAGACGACCATCACAGATAATTCTAATAGAACAAATACTAACCACTCAGCATTATAAATAGTATTCTAATAAGACATAGACACATGTTTTTTGTGGATCCTTTCAGATGCACAGGGCCTGTCTGATTTTATTCTGTAGTGTACATAAATTATAAAATGAGAAGGCATATGATGAATGTCTACAACAAAAAGTTATGTAAATTTATAAAATGAGAAGGCATATGATGAATGTCTACAATAAAAAGTTATGTAAATTTATAAAATGAGAAGGCATATGATGAATGTCTACAACAAAAAGTTATTTAAATTTAAAAAATGAGAAGGCATATGATGAATGTCTACAACAAAAAGTTATGTAAATTTATAAAATGAGAAGGCATATGATGAATGTCTACAACAAAAAGTTATGTAAATTTATAAAATGAGAAGGCATATGATGAATATCTACAACAAAAAAATATGTAAATTGCTCATGATAGAGCAAAAAAAATTCAAGAAATTTGCTTGTCCCTCTGTAGGGTCAAATATCTAAAAAGTAGAATAGGTAAAGATATACAGCCAAAAAAACTGGTTAATTTCTTAAAAGTGACAGAAATGATAGCTTTACTTCTACATTCAAATCCAATGTTTCATTTCCAAATAACAAAAATGTGTGTGTCCCCAGGGTACAAAACACATAAAATGCTGATTTCAAAAAATACTGATATATGTACCATTGTCAGCATAAACTTACTCATGAGGGACTGTATTTGAATAAATAGGTTTTCAGAAAATTGCCAGTAAACCATATTGTCAACCATGAGGCATTCGAGTAACAAGCCTTCTGATTGTTGTTATCTGGTTTTCCATTCATCAGTAGCGGAGGGGGCATTTTCCTTAAATTTGGGTAAAAAATAACATGGTATTTTTGCAAAAAGTTTGGGGAAAAACTGCAAGATTTTAAAGATTTTTTCCAGTGGAGAAGACACCTATATGGCCCATGCCATGGAAGGAGAAAAAAACCTGTTTTATCAATATTTATAATTGACTGCAGAAGTTGTTTCCCCTGATTAGTCTGGCTCCTGCATTTGAACATTAATCAATAGTCTATTTCTATTTGTATAAACAAAACCAGAACATTGGTAAAGTTCAAAACTGAAAATGAATGCTGAACAAGAAAATGCCACAATCTGTTGATTTTTAGGCCAAGCTGGCGCAGGGAAATCTTTTGTTTTGAAGGAGATACAATGGAAATTGGCTGAAAACTTTAAAGTAACTAAAAGTACATGCTCCATACATGAAAAGAATTTGCATTTCAAAGATGTTGATGAAAACCTAAGAAATACTAATTGCCAAATTAAAGGTGAGTGTTCAACTATAAATTAAAAGAAATTAGAATCAGTTGTAACAGATGAAGATAAGATAAAATTTTTGTCAAATTTCCATGAGAGGGTATGACCTACAGCAACCAGGATTTGAATCCGGATCTCCAGGTTACAAGTGTAACGCACTAACCACTGAACCATGGCTGCGGCCTAATCATTATTATCATAGGACACAACCTTTGGAACTTTTGTAGCTATTTATTCCAAATATACAAAAGGAATTTTGACTTTTATTTTGATTTTTGCGAGACAATTTGAAGTACTGGTAATACAGTAAAACTTCATTATTACGAGCATCAATATCATGAGCACCCATCTTATCTGAAGGCATTATTAAAGTCCGGTCAATTTTTTGGTTTTTAGTTGTGCATAATTTATAACAATTAAGTACCACGTTAATCACCAGCATTTAGTCTGTTCTGATGACTCCTCGAAATAACCAGGTTTTACTGTACTTATGAAATGCTGTTACCAGTCATAAAAAGGACCATTTCCACATATTAAAAGGTGGTTGCCAAAACTGTCAAACTCTTCAACACATGGGTGCAGACCTTTTGTTGAAAATTTGAAGAAAAACGGAAGTTAGTGGTTAGTGACTATTGTGGGACCTCCCACTAACAAAGCTGATGCTGCTGGACAAGTCCACAATTACAGACCTGGATTATTCAAAGTTGGAAAAGGATTGTTTAATTGAGAGTCTGATATATATTTTGGCAGAATTAAATCCGCTAAAACTTAAATTGTAAACTTTTGCTACTTTTGAATAGCTTCAAAGAGGAATTATGCATCTTAGCGAGGGAAAAAATGCTTCTTTGGGGAAAAAATGTCGAGGGGAAGACACCGACTATCGGCATCACTTTCTTAGTAAAAAAATCCCTGGATGGACATTCCCTAAGGGTTGTAAAATTGAGGTCATTCCACCTGAGATGATACTTTTGATAGCAAGGGTCACCTTACAACCCTCCGTCAACATCATCTTCACAACCAGGGTCCAATGAGCACAGAATGTTAAAGACCAGCAGAGACTTGGTCATCCTGCCAGGTCTTCTCACCCACACTTTCTTGACCCAGTTGAATACAATAACCTGGTCCATCCCACTTTCTCAAGACTATGTACAATGATCTTCATTGGCCATTTCACTGTTTCGGGCAGCGTTATCCTTTTGAAAATGACATTATGATTGTCATCTCTCTGAGGAATAAGGTTGTATCTGACATTTTTTTGTTGAAAAAGATTTAATATACTTAAATATACATACATGTATATGATATAACAGTATTGAACTTTTATTACAAAATTGAACTTGTCAAAACAATATTTGCCAAAAGGTAGAATCTCAAAATTGTTTGGTACCACAGGGTTGTATCTCAAATTGTATCACAAAAATATAAACAGAATTTTATTCTATATTCTAATAAAGATTGAGAGTTATGAAGATTTATAAGAAATGTAATAATACCTCATATTTGACAACATCATAATGTATATATATTTATCAGTGATTCAATTTGTATGTTTTATATTTTTTCAACAATTATTAACATTTTTCAATTTAGATCTGACAAGTAAATAAATGCACTTAAAATACATAAAATAAATAAAATGATAATATATAATTTGAGTGAATCTTATTACTGTGAAAAACTGAAGTGTTTTAACACAGAAAAATTTGAAGTCATTAGTTTGTAGATCTACTTCAGAAATGCATTTTCATGTTAAAACCATATTAGACATAATGTTTAATACTTACTATATCATTTTATCTTGGTATGATAAATATATTATAGCAGTAGTACACCAAATTATACTAAATATATACAAATACCACCTTGATACGATGGTATTGTAAGAGATATAACCAATTAACAAGTCACTGTTTTTTTCTATAGGTATATAAACTGGAACACATGGCTTTTATATTGACTTACTGAAGATAAATATCTTGAATTTCATATAGAACATAAAAGGATTTGTAGAAAAAATAATAAAAATCATTTCAAGTAATCCAAAACAGTGTTTATCAAAAAAAAAACTATCAGCAAGTCATTACGAAACAAATACATTTAGGTTACTGGTTGCCTTCTTATATTTTCTGACAAAAATTGAAACAGCCCAACTTCCTTGAAAATTTATGATATTTGTATTAATCTCAAGTAAAAGTGATCAAACTAAAGAGATAGTTTTGTTTTCTCAGACCATTTGAATCTTGTTATTTTGTATAATGCAATTACCATGTTGAACATTATTTCACTTAGTTAAACAAGATCAAACCTTGTTGCACCAAATAAATGGAAAGAAAATGACTTTTAATTAGCAATGCAAAACCTGCTAGGTGGCGCTACCCGACTACTTTTCGCGGATTTTTTTTCCCAACCCTCATTACAGGTACCAAATTATACAGTCTATTTCGAGTCTAATACGTTTAAAAATCATGGAACCAGAAATTCCAATTAAGGAAATGAAGGCAGTCCTAATGGGAGGAGCTGTTTTTTATGAATAAACATTAAAAATTGTAAAGAAAATGCATTCCAAAATTTTCGTATACAGAGCTTTTTAGTAATACGGTAGCTTACGCTGGTTTTCATACCGTGTAATCACAGATTTGTTATTGTTTTAGTTAAATATCAATCATTATTAATCGAAAAATCATGCAATGCAGTAGAAATTTGCAGTTATCCCGTATGAAAGCGCCACTGTTTATGTTCGAAACAATTCAGATTTTTCACCTCTTGTTTCACATAAACACTTATGCTGTGTCTTTCTTTCATTGTCATTGTACTAAATCAGGTAAATATGTATAATGTAATCTCTACTCAACTGCAGATGAAACTTGTGTGGAGTTAATGACTCAAAATGAAGCCTTCAATTGAATTGGTTTCACACCTAAAATTTTTGTAACGGACTCTTGACTGACATGTATTAAGTTAAACACTGCTTTACTATTACAACATTTATGAAGAAAATTATACTTCCATTTGTTCATTGGTCACCTCGGTATAAAAATGTTATTTGTATGTAATACACATTTATGTATTTAACTGTAACACCAATATTTCAAATCCAATCAAATTTTCAACTTTCATGAAATCATGAATTTTGTGCTACTGCTAGTCACTCATTCAACGTAGGTATTTCTTATTGGTTTCGTTTTCTTGGTTAGTATACAGTCCAGGAAAACTGGTTAGGTGAACCACAGTCACTGTATATAACTGAAAAATTGTTGAAAAAAGGCATTAAACCCCAGTGACAATAAGTCATTAAAGACAGGTTGTTCTGTATATTGTTACATGTTATGTTTGAAGTTTAGTTACCGTTACTGTTTAAAGTTGAAATATTGAAATTCATCAGCTAAGAAAAGAAAAAAGAAAGTCATAGCTAAATTAATAATGAGTTCAATCAAGTTTTTGACAACTTAAAATTCAGGTAGCTTTCAAATGTTAATAGCATTTCAATCATTTCTTTAAAAATTACCATGTTTTATACATAAAGCAAAGACATTTAAGTCCCCTCTTTCTTAACTTTTTGATTTTAATTATTTGAATGCTAGCAAAAAGATTAAAAGATAATTCATTTCTTTTTACACATTTCTTTGAAAAATGTGACAATTGGACTATCAGACTTTGAAAACTATCTGAACTATCTGAACATAAAATATCAAGAAAGACTTTGGTATGAGGAATTTTCTGTTTATTTTCATCTTCTGAAAGTGTCTTCATGAAAACAGAACATATTCATACAAATTAAAATGATGTCAAAGCATTTTTTGTTTACCAGGTTGTTTTTTTGGCTTATATATTGAGAAAATGGCAGTCCGAGCATAAAATATGAATATTCACTTAAGTAATACTTGTTTATGCATCAATATTCTCAAATGCAGTTGTTTAAAGTTATTGATACTGATAAGAGGTTTATAGTGACTAATGTAAATAAGTGTCTAATGATGATTCAAGTAAGAACAATAACAACAACTTACCTGAAATTATCCGTCAGTTTGTTGATTTAACTCCCAACCTCAGCAGGTCACATCACAAGGGTACCGCATCACAAAAACAGAATCTCCAACAATACCCAATAAAACGTTCAGTTTCGTTAAATAAATACCACCACACCTTTCGTCCGTTACCTCAAGTCCATCCACATTTAGAATGTGTCTCAATCATCTAAATTACGACTGTTTAAACGCGTTTAAGATTTTCTAGACACAGAAAATGCAGGTCAATATTCAAATCGCACGCTTTTTCAGGCCCACATGAGCGGGATTGTAGATTTCCCGTCCTGTATAAATTCTGCGGGAACACGTAGAAAGCGCTTTAGAACGGGAACCAGGTTTAGGTTACTGGAGTGTCTCGGGCCTGAACTGGCCCCCGTTCCAAGTAGCGGTACAACTCGAGTCAACGAGAACCAGTTCGTATCGGGCCTAATAATCGAGTAATTTCGTTCCCTAGTTTTTCGACCCATGGTTATTTAGCTGAAAGTTACTTTAATCCTTTCCATTCAATAGTTATAATTTTTGATATAGTGATTGTCCAAATCAGGAACTACAATGAGTGTCCTGTTATTATGCGATACTCAATTTTTCCTGACACATACTGAGGCTCGTACACGTGGATTTATGAAAAATACCGCTTGAATCAAGCACAGGGGGCTAGCACATTGAAGGGATGGAGTATAATGGCGTATTAGGCCTAAAATGGCCTCATGGACCAAAAATACGTATATCATATACCTACATATACAAGGGTTACAACTTCCGAAATGACAGTTTCTGCAATAGGTTTGTTTAAAACCACGTAACTTTTTAAGGTATCGCTCAAATTTCTAATAACCCTTGTGCTCTGATGCACTGTTTATTGTTCGTAGTCATAGATGGAATGTGACAAATAGCGATAGTGTCAAAGAAATATAAAGATTATACAAATTATACGTGAGTAATTAGTGCTGCCCAATTGCAATATTTTAAGATTATTACTCAACACATGAACCAATATGTACATACATATGTGTACATGTAGATCTATTATGTACACGTCCCAATAAACTTTTGTTCTGTTTTTTCTGTATGGTCATGAAAAACTGAAATATACTCGGAGTATCGAGGACAAACTGAATGTAGACGAGTGTTATACAAGTAATTATCTATTATTAAAATGTAGACATAAACACAGTTAAGGAGGTATCTATTTCATAGGTCATGGCCAACGCGAGGATTATTTTTCCAATGTTTTTGTATCTCACGAATTCTTTCGATTATAAAACTAGTGTCATTCATAATTAATACTCGAAGTTACATTGTATAATCGAGTATTTTTGTCCAATCGTAATTGATTACAAAACCGGAGTTAGTACGCTCGAGTGAATCAAGAGTTATTGTACAAAAATCCCATGTTTCGGAAATCAGTTTTAGCGACCGCTTCAGAGGGACTACACCCAAAAATTCAAATTCGATGCCTAAGAGGTTTAAATATCTCCAGACGGACTTATATTTTCAACACGATATTTCAACAAAAAATATTGATTGTTGACGTTTATCAAATGTTTTACAAGGATGAGGACCCACATCTATGTGGTAGTACTGTGGGGACAGTACGCTCGAGTGCCGTTAGCGGTGACAAAGGGTTACAGGATTCCAGAGTTTTTATTCCCTGTGCAAAAGTGTTTTTTTTCTCTGGTTTTACCTGGGCGATTCGGCTAAAAATGCTAAACATTTAATTAGCATTAGACAGAGACAAATACTTATTGCATACATTGGAATATACAAGAAGAATGTATATTAATTCTTTAAAACATATTATTAAAATTTCATTCGACATTGTAAAATGTTCGCATATGTATATTGATTGTTTCTCAATAGAAACCCCCCTTTGCGTCCCCTCGCAAAATACAGATTGAGTTTGTTTTGATTTGATGGAAAGTTTTGTAGAGATGAGTATCCCAGCAAACACATGACGTCGGATAGACGTCGGATTGTCGTCGGATTTTGGTCACGACCGTCGGTGACCAAAAATCCAACGTTGTTCCGACGTCGCACATTGACGTTGGATAGATGTCGGAAAAAGTCGTCAATATGACGTCGGTTTTCAGTCGGGAACATGTTTTTGTCATTATTATTTAAGAAAACTAAGATACGGCATAGAACTAACAGCAAGCATCTTGTTTGTGGTTGTTGAAGTAGCAAAGGAACTTGAATCCGTTTTGATCATTATTTCCCCTATCGGTGCTGTTTTTAGATTTGACCCAAACCTCGCAATTTCGAATTTCGCGGTTTTTGTATTGAACTCCTCTAAATGTGTTAAAATCTTCTTTAAAATATTTTTGACATTTATTTTCGAATTCTGGTTGTATATAAACCTAACAGGTCAGATAAAAAGATTAAACCAAAAAACTGAAACTGACGTCTAAAAACGTTTCATTTCTAACAATTTTCCCGACGGTCATCTGACGTCGAAACCCGACGACCATCTGACGTCAATCTGACGTCCTGTGTTTGCTGGGTATGGACTTAAACTTTTACTTTTTATTTTATATTAAACCGCACATAGTCCACACACGGAATATCGGACGTTCGTCCTCGTGCTTTCATTCGGAACACCTTTACTTGTATCTAGTGCATTTGTGCGCTTAATGACTACCCACAAAACCTCGATAATGAGACAGACCAGCATCGGAACCCGAAAAATCAGTCGTAATAATGAGTTGGTCTCATTATCATGGTGAATTACGGAGGAGTCATTGAAAGGCGATCCGAAAAAAGTGGTCGTCATAACAAGGTGGTCATAATATTAGAGTGGACGCAAGGTGAGATTTTAATGTACTAGTATTTGAATGCTTGAAGCATCCGAGGCATTCAGTCTGAATATACGGCGATCGATCTAAAAATACAAGCATTGCAATTTTGTCGGGAATGAAAAATGTGCACGTGCGCCACATGGCGGCTGATAGCGGGGAATCATGTGATTTCTGTGATAACAATGACAATATCAAACGTAACAAAATCAATTGGCTAATGATTTTAAACGATGTTATCTATATTGTATCATAGATTGTCTCGTCTTTCATGTTGAAGTCATAGATATACAAATGTATAAGTGTATAAAAAGATTCTTTAAAAAAGATAAGCACCGAATGTACTAAGGGCAATTCTGATTTGATAACCCGGAAATACACTTAGTTTAACTTATGAGATGTTGAGAGAATATTTTCAAACCGGATTAGTATACATGTATATTCAACTGTTTGTGTTGATTTGTTCTGAACGACTGTACCTGTGTAAAGAACGGGTCAAGTGAGGGTATAACAAAATCGGACCACGCGCGAAAAGTTCACAGACAGGTAAAAATTCCTGATTCATGATGTTAGATTTTGATCTTTAGACCTTTTGGTAAAACTGTCCGAGCGCTGAATTTGTGCGCAGAACGCTAAAAATGATGAAAATGACATGTACCTCATGGGGTAATATAAAAGAGGCGCGCTTGCCGCCCTGGTTAGCCGACTCCAGTCAATCCATTAGATTCCGTCACATTTATTTTGCTGGAATTAGAGTTATTTTTTTATAAATATTCTCACTTGGACTTACAATCAGTGATACATATGTTTCGTTTAATTCAAATTTACGGTTAATATTTTATATGTTTTGGAAACCTTGTTATGAACTTAAATATGTAATTAAACAACTGTAACATCAACAAGTGGAGTTGTTTTGTATCAGCAAATACGTCCATCCCCTTCCCCACAAACTCTGATCGTGTTTAGCCAGTGCTTACACCACATACAGATAGCCTGTGGGCAATAGAACAATACACACGTGCAACCGGTGAAAACCGAACACGTATACGACGCTCACTTCAGTATATATCTTTATTATTGACATCTTGTATTCAAGTCTGCACACTATTTATTTTGAGTGTTTCATTACACCATGAATATCTGGTAACATAGAAATCCGATGCAAAAATAAACCGCTTTCAGATTGTAAAATTAAATCATCTTTAAAATTTCTCAGCAAATCTGTAAAAAATACATGAAAATGACTAGAAGGATGGTATTTGATGTACGGGAAATGTTTTTCTTGGTAACCGCTTAATAATGTAGACACTGCACCGCGAGGAATCCTAAATCACCATTGTAAACAAATTTTGACGACAGTGCATTAATAAAGCCATCCATAAAAAACTGATTTACAGTTACGCGATCGACTTATTTTCCCACCCAGAAACGTTTTTATGTTTTTTGACAAAAAAAAAACCGCCAAAAACAACAACATTCTTTATTCCAGCTTTTCGTTGTCAGAACAAGTTTATTATAAAAAATGCCTGCCTATCTACTAACATTGTGTTTAAAGTTTGGATCGCCTGACCGCACACACGCATTCTTAAAGGATATTCAAGTATTCAAGTCCAAATCTATGCATTTTATACAATAATCAATCACCTCAACATAAAACATTCTACCATTCAACAAGTTTCTTATTTGTTTCGTACTTTATATATCAAATGTATTTTTACCACAACTCGATTACAGCAGATAACAAACCTATTAATCATATTCTTAAAGTTTTGTTAATGATATATTTGCTAATTTACCTCGTGAATTACAAAATGTGCGGTTTTTAGAGATATGCTAGAATTTTATCATTATGTTTTTATTCATATTCTTTGTATTTAATTACTAGTAGTTAAGAAATGATCGGAGCTGCAGAAACAAATATGTACGTATATGTAACATACATTAGTTAAACATATCAGTTTTTTATAGGAGCCAACTGATTCAGTACAAATACAGTAAAACCTCACATAGCGACCACCTTGCTATGATTACTATTTATTTTCGGCTTTTATTGACCCCCCTATAATTCAAATTGATAATGAGACCACCTCATTATTACGACCGATATTTCGGGTCCAGGAGGCGGTCTCGTTATCGAGGTTTTACTGTATTCATTTGAAGGGTTTCACACTATCACCAACCAGTTTAAACAAAAACATGTTTATACATCTATCATGTCAGTGTAGATTCTGCGTTACAATTTTAATACATTTAATACGAAATTTTAGACACAAACTATTTTTAGACCAATCTAATGATGTATTAATAGCACAGACTCATTTATTCACGATCACGTGATATCATCACAGCATAATATTGGAGTATCGAGTATCTTTTGTATCCTACGCCAGGGGCGGATTTGGGGGTGCGGGACCGGCTTGCGCGCCTTTAAAATCTGGCTAGCAGATGTAAAACAACGTCAGTTATGTGCTGATTGTATCCATATTCTACATTATCTAGACTTTGCGCCCCTTCCCAACCAAAAATCCTGTATCCACCCCTGTAAGCGACCTCCTTATATACGGGTGATAATTGTGTAGTAAGATTAATTACTGGCGTAAAATGAATTGATGCTGACTCATAATAATAACATATAAAACATATGGTGTTTAGTATGAAAACTGAAAGAATGTCGGCTATCGTCTATCTATTAATAGCCTAGGACTGCGCAAGACTTTTATTTTTTTAATTAATATGTTTATTGTAATAATTGAAAGAGCTCAATGAACAGGTGGTTTAAACTAGTACACATTAAAAGTTTAGTAAACACGGAAATTAGTAAAAAAAACCATCCAAAAAAAAGAAAAAAAGACAAAAAGAAAGAAAAAAAGAAAGAAAAAAAGAAAGAAAAAAAAGAAAAAAAGAAAGAAAAAAAAAGAAAGAAAAAAAGAAAGAAAAAAAGAAAGAAAAAAAAGAAAGAAAAAAAGAAAACAAAAAAAACATCCTACTCGGTGTTGAACCTTCCACCATTCTTATATTGGTATCCTAGACAAACGCATGAGACATCAAGGTTCCTGTACAAACAAGTTCCATGCATTTCATTACATCCTCGATATTAAGACCACATTTAGGACCAAAAACATTTACTTTAAAATTGAGGTAGTCTCATTATCAAGTTGAAATGAAACTAGTCCAGAAACAAGCGGTTGACTTAATGAAATTGTCTTAATATTGAAGTGGTCACCGGGTTATATGTTTTCTCTTCTCCGGGGTTCAATTTTTTCTTCAGCGGCATGGTTGTTTAGCGACATTTCAGCTTAACGGCGAGGAAGACCCCGTCTATACCTAGGTAAAACAACCGACCTTCCGTAAGCTAGCTGAACAGCTCCTTCACATGTGAAATTTGTCTGGTCCCGGGTAAGATTCGAACTAATAGCGGTGCGGCGCTAGCGATTGCTAGTCAGACATCCTAACTAGTCCATCACGGAGCCCCCCAATTCGAGGTTTCATTGCATTATGTTTGTATTTCAATCAGAAGTTCTCTAAAAACCGGACTTTTGGCCCAGTACGGAAAGCGTCCGGTTTTCAGGGGTTACTATAGTTTTTGCTGCATTTATCACTATAGTGAAAACAATTAATGTTATTACCTTTTTATTGAAAACCATTTTATTTGTTCTGAAAAACACGCATGCGTCAAGTAGACATGATCATCTATAAAAATTATATGTCTGGTTAATTATATCAGGCTATTGTTTTTTTTTGTTTTATGTGACTTATTGTCACTGAGGTTTCACGCCGTTTTTCAACAATTTTTCAGTTATGTACGGCGACCGGTCACCTAACCAGTTTTCCTGGACTGAATACCATCCAGCACTAACTTACCCTTCCACAAGGAGTCGGAAACTTCTCCACTTATGGAGGAAAATCGACATTTTTTGTCAAATTTTCATAGAACGATATGACCTGCCGCGACCGGGATTCGAGCCCGGATCTCCGGATTACAAGTCCAGCGCACTAACCACTGGAGCAGGTTAGAGAAAAAATTGTATTTTTTACGGTCACTTGTCCAAAAACAGGACAGGTAGGTCGCAAAACTTTTTTTCTCTATTTTTTTATTCTGAGCACACCTTTCGCACGTTGGAGGTAGTATTCGTCTTCAAATAGTTTCTAACTTTAGTTTTTGTTGTTAAAATGTTAAACGGTCTCCAAAACGACAGACCTATATTTTTTACACTATGAGTGTATATAAGCGAATAATAGTAATGTTCATTATCCCTCTCGTTGATAACTTACACATCTGCATCAGAGTACACAGCGTTTTCCAGTTTCATAAACTGATGAACTGGAATAAACGACGAATTCGTCTGTTTAACCACAGCAAAGCTTTTAACCGTGATGATAATTCGATATCTACAATACACCGGAGTATTGCAATATCTAGACCGGAGTTAACGGGGAAAACCCACACCACGAGATTAATGCGCCACAGATATAACATTGATTTTGGCCGGATTTACATAAAACTGCCGGTCTTAAAGTTGGACGTACGTTTATAAAATTTAAGAATGGATTCGAGCCAAGACAGTAGTCATGAATTTTTCACCGTAAGCATGCATTTATTTCTTACTTTATTGTTGTCACAATGTTGATACAATTAACTGTATAATATCTTTTAAAATCTAATTTTACTGTTCTGTGTGCACATAGTTATTTCTTATTTCTTATTCGTTTTACGCCATGATTTTTTAATGCGGTTACTTTGCCTTGACATATTCGACTTCCATGTTGGCCCAATAATGCCTAGCCGTTTAGTATAATGTTAATAAGTAAGTGTTTACATAATGGCCTTGTTTTTGGGCCGAGGCCAGTCGCAAGGCTAGGCCATTCTGTTTTATTATTTTATTTAGCGTCTGCGTGCGCCTAGGTTTTTAGCTCCGTCAGTCCAAAAAAAAAAAGAAAAAAAACAACACCATTTTATTCAAGTTCAGTTTCTGTATTGGATTCTATAGCTTCCAAGATTAATGGCTGTAGTTTGCAAATCGTGTTTTAAGTAGACTTTTATTTTAAATTGTGATCTTTTTAAATTCTAAATTATTGTTTAGTATTTTAGTGACTAGTGACTCACAAAATCAGAGTCAGAAGTGTTAGATTTCTATGTTCTAAGTTTAAACTAGTCAGTTGACTTTTGTTCTTTTAGATATGGTTTATATGACGTTTCTGTTAAAATCAAGACAATTGATTTTTTTTTCAAAGGGATTTTGTGTGTTTATTTTGAATAGGTAGCTAGCTTTTGCAAAATGAGCGGTTTGACGCTTAACAAAGCAAAAAATGGCCCTATTATGAAAACAACTAATTATTTATAATTTTATCAATCAACTATACAATATTGAATACATGCAAAACTACAGAATAGAGATAACAGTGGAGTAGCCAGGGATTTCCCTCACGCAGGTTTCTTGCGTCCCTGACGCGATATTCAGCTGCGGAACTCGCATTGAGAGTGACCATCGCGTCCTCGGGACCCCTTCCGACTTTGAATCTGCCCTTGACATTTTCTGTGAAGGACCCCAAAAATCCCGAGGGATCCCTAAAATGTTGGAGATGGGAGTCCCGGGACCCTCGGGTGAAAAGTCTTAGGGAAAACCCTGACTAGCAGCGATTTTCATAATTGCTGGGCTGGACAGTCAATCAGAATAACCGAATCTCATAATTGCCGAGTTTTTTTAAAGGTCGTGTTTTTTCATAATGTCATGGCGAAATTCATATAGATTCTGAATTTGAAATGAAAACGCGCCTAATACTGAATATTTAATCAATAAAACGGTCTAATAAGTAAGACTGGTAGATATTTAAATTTAAACTTGCTTGCTAATATTTTTTTAATTTTTACATATTTCTCATTTATTGTATTTCATCCGTAGTTTAACTTGATAAAGAAACACTATCAAATTGCGAAATTACCTATCAGAACTCTGTTGTTATCCATTGCTGTTATTTATATCTTTCGTGATTACGTGTCAGTAACTGAAAACTTCTGAAACTTGCTGATGTACTTCTGGTAACTACTGCGCTGTATTGTCAGTATGAGCGATTATATAATTTATTCACTGTGCTTATACATGGTGATGTTTCTGTTTCATTTTAGCTGTTTTGTGTTTTTTAAGCTTTATCGTTTTGACGCATCGTTGATGTAAAAAAATTGGAACTGTCTCTGGTTTACCAACGAATACCGAAACCTCCCGGCTTCATGTAAACTTGACTTTGAACTTAATGTTAACAAAATCATATTGCTGTTATATACCGTTGAGATAAACCGTTTATCGTAGAGGTCATCAGCCGAGCTCCCCATTTACGATGGCCGCCAACTTGGTTCATGACGACACAGCCAGAGGCAGCTGGATCCTCGTTCTGCAGCCTTCTCAATCTAATGAATTGTGGTATTCCGGGTCTTTGATTTGATTCCGAAGTCGCTGAACAATTTCAATGTTGAGTTAGAGTGGAAGCCTCAAGAACCGACTTCTACCGGGTACACCCAATTTTTCCCCGCTTTCCGCTGACATTCTTTTGCTGGATCCTGAAATTTTGTCTTCTTAAAGACGATTTCTGCATTTTGTTTTATTCAAGGAAAAGTATTCATTTTTTCATATTTTATAGAAAAAAGTATAACAAATCCAAACATGGAAAGAAAAACAGGGGTCACCGAACTCGAGATAACAGCTCATACTTTGTGTAGGTGTGCAGCTGTTTTGTAAGATTTGCTGTGTACAAAGAGCTTATCGCTAAACACATACCATTACTGTTATATCATGATAAAATCATGCTCAAACATATCGTTTTTTACATGTAAGTATTCATTTGGCATATATTGTGTTGATTTGATACAATTTATACCATAAATGATTTAATTCTGTCATACTATGTTTTTATTTTCAACTGCATGCATGAAAAAATGGGTTGCAATTTCGACAAAAAAATATATTATTTTTTATCTTTTATTCCCCCTTTTCCGATATTCTTCCAACGAAACTTTCTAATTTTGATATATATCTTAGAACAATGTCTAATAAACATATTTCAGTAATAAAACATGAGGTTACCGCGCTAATTTCAGTCTCAACTTTGAAATTCTGTTATATTGTCAAAAGTAGTCGACAAATATGATTAACATCAAAAATATGCATATCAAGTTAATAAAGAATTTGCCTATTTTCCAATAAAACTTTCTAATTTAGATATATATCGTGGAACAATGTCTAATAAACACATTTCAGAGATAAAAAATGGGATGACTGAGCTAATTTTACCTCCAACTTCTAAATTCTGTTGCATTGTCAACAAATATTTGCCAATTTCAGTTAAATTTTGTAATGTGTATATATATATACATGAAGTTAATAAAGTGTAGTTTTCTGTTTATCATCTTAGAACAATTTTGTACCACATATTTCACTTAAAAAAAAACATTTGAGTCTTTGAGGTAATGTTAGCTCAGAGTCCTAATATCAGCTACATCATCAACAAATATTTGCAATAAATGATGAACTTCCATTACAGTCATATGAAGTAATTCAATTTTGAACTGTACATGTAGTGTTTCACATAAATTAGTCACTATTAAAAAATAGAGCACATATTATAGGTTGCGTATTTAGCGCGCTCGCGGATACGTTAGTTGTCCGAAAACTATGCCAATGTTTCTTCCGTGAAGAGCTTTATTGTCTCCCTTATGTGCAGAAATGTTGCGCGTTACGAACTACCGAAATCGTCTTTAAGTCGATAAACTTCTCCGATTCGCTCTTACTATGACACTGCGAGTTCCACGGAGATCAGTCGCATAGAGGTTCTCCCAAAAAGAAAAACCAATGTCTGGTCGTGGGGTTGTGTACACAATTTCAGCTTCCTCCAAAGTTCAACCAACAAGTGCACTCTGCTGGATTCATGTAGCAGACCTGATGTGGCTGTAGCAGTGCTCTTCTTTTCTCTCTTTTGCGAAGCTAATGAATTGTAGGCCTGTAGTCTACATAGGTCTTTCTTTCTCTTCTTCTCGATGCAGATCGCCGAAGGAAACTCAACAGTAGGTCGACAAATCTTGCCATGTGAGCTACCTTTCAGGTGTATTCCACATAGTCAAGTGTCATTGCGAGCCCAGTTGGACTGATTTTGCTGATCTTACATGTTCTTCAGTGATTCTGACTTCATATTCACTATGAATCTACTTTCTACATTCTTGAGTTTCTAAACTGTCTAGATAGCAAAATCAATAGTACGAAATATTTGGGGACGAATCACACTTCCACAGTTTTACGACCTATCTGCCTTATTTTTCTTAGTCAAATAACAGCAAACAAGACTATTTTTCTTGCTTCTTTGACAAACTAGATTTTTCGACATTATTTTATTATGTTTATGTTTCTGTATGTTCTGAATTAATGTTATCATTTTAAACTATCCGACATTCTAGTTTAATGCATCATTTATGATATTCAGTATTTGCGTGTTAAGCGATATGGTGAAACTAATGTATCAGGAATTTAAATATGCCGTTATCTATAAATTGCGTGAAAATATATCTAAAACATAACTGGCGTTGGAATAGATAAATTTCATTAAACGTATATCAATTTAACCACTTAGGGCAATTTTGTGCAAGTGAATATGCATGATGAAAACAATATGCATGATATGAAAGTATATGCATAATATTTGACTTTTGTACACAACTCAAAACATTTTTTTTATTTTTTTTAACGTTATCAGGCACTTGCACTACTTTAAACGGACAATAATGAACCATTTCATAACTTCTCGGTGAAACTAATGTGAGATTATAAATGATTTAAGTCATAAATAGTCACTAAAATGCCAAATAGCAGCAACAAACAGAAAATGGACTGTGCAAGGATGGCGAAGTCTCCCGCCATTTCTGAACAGCAAAACAAAATCAATCAACGACCTTCAAGATTGAAATTGTAAAAATTATAACAGGAATCGGTAATATTATCATATATTTATACACTACTTCTGACAATGTTGTTGACAAAAACACTGCCATCTCAGATTACACCGTCCGCCACCCCACCCCATATGATGCCTGGTCAAATGCTTCATTAGAACATGTTCTGATGGTAAATCAAATCACAACAGACAATATGAACAACATGAAACTTACCCTCAAGTATACTGTATGTGTATTTGGTTTCGCTGATGCAAATTTTCGCGGAGAGGCCCGTTTCAGGGGTCTATACAAATATTCGCGCTGTTTTGAATTCGCGGAGGTGACCGTCGGAGATCATAAATTCGCGCAGAAGGCTCAGGTGAAAAGAAAAAAATATTAAATGAAATTACTCTTTAAGATCCTGCAATGGTATGAAACGCGAACTCATGCAGACGATTATACGGATTAACGATGAATAGCGATAAGTACAAACAACTATCTTGTTTTTTTTTTCAAAATACTTAGCGTTATACAATTGGGTATTGTGCATAACAAAGTATCCTCTGAGATCGCGCGTTTCTCTCATCAAGCCTATTTCACCGATTACAGTGCAAAGAACAGCAAGTGATGTCCCACCCATCACCAACCAGCAGCCAACAATTAACACGGTGCAGCCACAATGGTCCAAAATCAATGACAACGACATGCTCATCATTCTCATAAATAAATTAGATATCCGCTTACAATTCGTAGAAAAAAATGTGTCCGAACTTGATTACATTAAGAACCAAATATCCCAAGTGAAACCTGATGCAACATCTCTCCAATGCAATGACAATCAGTCCACAAACACAAAACTAAATTTAAGGTTGAGCTTTTCTGCCAAACAATGATTAACTTCAATGATGAGTTCAACGCTTATAAACTACAACAGCAGCTTGGTATGTCAGATTTTAGGCCACAAACAGCCAGCCTGTCATCCGCCATAGAGGACCTCCAAACAAAGAAAGAATAAAATCACTTCTTCCAAAGATATACTTGTGGAAAATGCAATAGAGAAGCATGAGAGAGAGAGAGAGAGAGAGAGAGAGAGAGAGAGAGAGAGAGAGAGATCCTCATCTTCACTGGCATACCAGAAGATGAATATAAAATTCCAAGTACTTCTGTTGAGAATAACAAACAAAATGAATTTACACATAGAAAACGACACTGCAATCAACACACAACACAGAATAAACCTATCAGATATCCGTTTCGGTAGAGTTCACAGACAACGACGCCTGTACAGATCAGGCCAATGTCACCCAATCGTCGCTAAATTTGAAGGCTTAATGATCGGGAGGAGATTAGGCTGGCTGGAATAAAACTGAACAGGAAAAATAGACATTGCATTAAGGAGCAGCTAACCCCTCAGATGTATGGACAACAAAGACAGGTCTTACTTGTATATAGCTGACTAAAACGTCTCAAAATGTGTCTTAGTGCGGGACAAAGTTTACGTCGGCAACGAACTCTACAATCCTGACAAAGACAAATCTTAACATACTAGAACTGCTACCCCTGGTGTCGCATACCAGACAGACACAAGACCAAAACGTGTGTACACCTACAACATCAGACAAAGCGGTGACATCCCGTGACACCAATAATAAACAATAAAGGAACAGTATCGACTTTAGAACGCCAAATCGCTACCAACTACTTGAGAATTATGGAAACAACACGATACCTATTACTAAAAATAAACAAAAGTCTCGTTCAGCCTATGATGATACTCTGCTAAAAGGGACAAAACACTGCCAGACCAATGCAAACCTCATCAACATGTTAACGACAGTACTTGCTACTCAAACACAGATGTTACCATTACTAGTACATCACGTGCGTAGGCAAGACAGGGAGGAGACAATGCGTCGGATTATTCCTACGAAGCCATTTTCCCCATTTTGAAAATATCGCATTTTAAGTTTTGAACTGCAATAGCTTTTTGCGAGTTACAGGTTTGTGGAAATGGGTTTAACCCCATTTAGGATAGTTCTACAAGCAGTTTAGTATGACTTTTGTAAAGGGCTCATCGAGTCGAAAAATGATACCAATATCTCAATATTGTCAAAAATTGAGTTACAGGGTTGTGGAATAAGCCGATATGAATGATCAGAGGGACTGTGTAAACTTACGAAGGACGAAAATTCAGACTGTAATTACAGATTAAAAATATTCTTATTCAATGTCTGTGGGACGAAATCCAAACTAGCTATCCACGAATTCTGTGGCCTTGGTAATAAATTTGTGCTCCAGAAATGCTCAAGGACTTTTTAAATATATAAATCTACCCAACCATAATTTATACTTTAAACATAGTGATAAAAACCAATCAAGTGACATAAGTAGCTTCGAGTTGTAAATTCGTTGAAAACAGATTGAAAATAATTATGTTATATGGTTTATTCTTTCAGATAAAATTTATGGGTATTAATGATTGTTTGTATATCTCTATATCTCTGTTTCTGTACACTACAAGATTATTATTACGTTCGGCGATTGGAACGTCAGAACAAAACAGTTGTTAGACTAGACTGAACCAAACTTGAACTTGTTCCATCTTCAAGCGGTGACTGTGTTGCTTTGTGCAAGATGTCTTGGTTACTTTATTCCAGTATGTTAATGATTTATTTTTCATTTCTTTTCTTTTCACAGCCACATCAAGAGGATCATTTGAATATTACAGAACGAAAGACTTATCTTCAATGCTCAATGAGGGTAAATATTTCTTTAAGTTTATTCAATCGCCCCATTCATTGCTCCTATAGCTATCACCTTTGAGCCATAAGGAAATGATATTTTGACGTTGTATGTTTTGATGTACTCCAGTTACATTAAATACCAAGAAAATGAAGGATAAACTTCAAGGTTGTAACATATATCTCAAGAATAACTCCAAAAACAGGAGTGTTTTGTAAGTCGAGCCATGTTTGTGTGCGGGTGATAATGACATATATAAATCCATGCAGGCTAATTTGTGTTAAATTCACTGACGTGAAATATAAACATTCAAACAAGTCCACTCCCAAATTTCTTCAAATGTTTACATATGTTACATAATGCACATTCACTGAATCGATTTAAAACCACGACAGAGTTTGTACGCTAACGAGCTAACGGATACAGTATATTTCAAGTGTATAGAAATAAAATTTAGTTATACCCAGTCAATGTTCAGATATTGCTCGAATTTCATCGAAAAAGAAACTACACAAAATTTGTCATAACACAAACGTCTTGAGAAAAAAGAGGGTGAGATACATGGATTAGAGCAGGAGAAACTAGAGGGTGAGATTCATAGAGTAGAGAGGGAGAAGCCAGAGGGTGAGATACATAGAGTAGAAAGGGAGACACCAGAGGGTGAAATACATAAAGTAGAGAGGGAGAAACCAGAGGGTGAGATACACAGAGTAGAGAGGGAGAAACCAAAGGATGAGACCCATTGAGTAGAGAGGGAGAAACCAGAGGGTGAGATACATAGAGTAGAGAGGGAGAAACCAGAGGGTGAAATGCATAAAGTAGAGAGGAAGAAACCAGATGGTGAGATACATAGAGTAGAGAGGGAGAAACCAGAGGGTGAGATACATATAGTAGAGAGGAAGAAACCAGCGGGTGAGATACATAGAGTAGAGAGGAAGAAACCAGAGAGTGAAATACATATAGTAGAGAGGGAGAAACCAGAGGGAGGGATACATATAGTAGAGAGGGAGAATCCAGAGGGTGAGATACATATAGTAGAGAGGGAGAAACCAAAGGATGCGACACATTGAGTAGAGAGGAAGAAACCAGAGGGTGAGATACATAGAGTAAAGAGGGAGAAACCAGAGGGAGGGATACATATAGTAGAGAGGGAGAAACCAGAGGGTGAGATACATATAGTAGAGAGGGAGAAACCAAAGTATGCGACACATTGAGTAGAGAGGAAGAAACCAGAGAGTGAGATACATAGAGTAGAAAGGGAGAAACCAGAGGGTGAAATACATATAGTAGAGAGGAGAAACTAGAGGGTGATATACATAGAGTAGAAAGGGAGAAACTAGAGGATGAGATACATGGAGTAGAGAGGGAGAAACTTGAGGATGAGATACATGGAGCAGAGAGGAAGAAACCAGAAGATAAGATACAAAGAGTAGAGAGGGAGAAACCAGGGGATGAGATACATAGAGAGGGAGAAACTAGAGGGTGAAGGGAGTAAGACAAACAATGGCGTATTTTTCAGTACAATGCGCATTACTTTTAGAATCAACTTTAAACTCAACAATTTATATCATTCGTATAGGTTTATTTGTTTCAGTTTGATTGATAGGTCACAAATCTTAAATATTATTACATTAAGTAATACCCAATTAAACAAGCTGTCCATCAGTCCAGAAAAAGCAACTCAGATACTGCAATCACAATAAATTTTTCTATGATAAACTCGGCACCCAATAACAGTTGTTTGATAAATGCGAGCACTTAATGTAGTATGCATTTCATTTGTTTGCCTACTCTTGATATCTATTTTGTTGAGATTGTGGTATTCAATCAAAACCCATTTTAATTTGGTTATTGAGCAATAATTTAATATTTCACTTGATTAGAACCATTGAAACGATTGTCAAACACACATTAATCATATTCGTAAAGTATCCATTTTCCTATGATAAACTCGGCCCCCCAATAATATTTGTTTGATAAATGCGAGCACTTAAAGCATACATTTCATTTGTTTGCTTATTTGAAATTAGATTTTTAACGCACCAGTTTACTGCAACCTTGGAACTGTACGACATCTTATGACTCGACATGGGGACATCATACGAAAACACAAGTCATCACACAAGAACACTAGTCACCACACAAGAGTACTAGCTACCACACAAGAACACTAGTCACTACACAAGAGTACTAGCTACCACACAAGAACACTAGTCACTACACAAGAGTACTAGCTACCACACAAGTACATTAGTCACTACAAAAGAGTACTAGCTACCACACACGAACATTAGTCACAACACGAGAACCCTAGTCACCACACAAGAACACTAGTCGCCACACGAGATCACAAGCCACCACACAAGAATACAAGCCACCACACAAGAACACTAGTCACCACACGAGAACCCTAGTCACCACGCTAGAATATAAGTCATCACATGAGAACACTAGCCATTAAACAAGAACACATTCCCACAAAAGAACATAAGTCACCACATTAGACGTCACACGGTACCACACGGAATGGTGGTAAAACGAAATGCAAGAACTGACAATTTAATATAAAAGTGACATATTTTTTTCTGTCTACAGAGGATATGTTCAATATTCTGGAGAATCCTACTCGGTGTTTTAATTCTATGCGCTGGTATGATGGTAGAGCGTTATTACATCAGCAATAAAACCAACAAAGACATCAAACCAGAACCGGTTGCGGCGTTTTCATCCGGTTCTTCCGAAATGTTTGAAATCTACAATTCCAATGACGGTGAGTAAAACACTTAATTGTAATACAAGCAGTAGAATAATGGAACTGTGACGGTAAAATTATAAAAGAGACAGTCGTGTAATGGAGCTGTGACGGTAAAATTATTACACAGGCAGTATGGTAATGGAACTGTGACGGTAAAATTATAATATAGACAGTAGTGTAATGGAGCTGTGATGATAAAATAACAATACAAGCCATAGGGTATTGAAACTGTGACGGTAAAATTATAACACAGGCAGTAGTGTAATGGAACTGTGATGGTAACATTATAATAGAGACAGTAGTGTATTGGAACTGTGATGGTAACATTATAATAGAGACAGTAGTGTATTGGAACTGTGACGGTAACATTATAATAGAGACAGTAGTGTATTGGAACTGTGATGGTAACATTATAATAGAGACAGTAGTGTATTGGAACTGTGACGGTAAAATTATAACACAGGCAGTAGTGTGATGGAACTGTGGTGGTAAAATTATAATAGAGACAGTATGGTAATGGAACTGTGATGGTAAAATAACAATACAAGCCGTAGGGTATTGGAACTGTGATGGTAAAATTATAATAGAGATAGTAGTGTATTGGAACTGTGATGGTAAAATAACAATACAAGCCGTAGGGTATTGGAACTGTGATGGTAAAGTTATAATATATTTGACAAAATGAGAGCTAAAAAAGCAAGTCCTTTTAAGATTCCTCTCGCACTTTTTGCTTGTGCTCAGTGCTTTTTTATGGACACAATTTTTTGGACATTGTGGACGAATTGATTGTATATTTATGCGCGCAAACGAAATAAATTATGATTCATTACGATAAGAATTAACATTATGAATTATATTAGCACTTATATCGATGGGTGTCCATACAAACTGTTGCAAGTAACTGTTCCCTCTCCGCAACAACTACCTGCCTACAATTGCCAATCGGCTCGTTTCCGCAAAAGTTGGTCTAGAGAGGGAACCATGTATGTACACTAAATAAAACACACAAATTTAAGACTAAATTAACTTAATTGAAGAAATCATCACATCTCATATATATCAGTGAAACGGGGGTCATATTCTGTGACTATTATTCTTAAATTCAAGTTAATTTAGTTTTTAATTTGTGCGTTTAAAATATAAAAAAATATTGTATTGCTATTTTACCATAACAGGTCCGTTACTACTGGCTATAGAATGGCACACGGTAGCACTAAAAACAGTGTAAGAAATTCTATAGTACAGATTACTTAACTTAGGTTCAGGCAATGCAGCCACATTCATTATGTTTTGATGATAAGTTTTGTTGAAAAAAAGAATCAAAACACTTGCTACGCTTTATTATTGTTTTGTTTACTGTATAGTCCTCAATTAAAGTGTTTTAAATGGGGACTTAAGATTAATTCAAATAAGTACAGAGTTATTTTACTTGAAAAACGAAGATCTACAAATAGACATGATTGGTATATTAATGATGAAAAATTAGAACAGGTCGATAAATTCTGATTCTGTTAGCTTGGTATCAATTTTGCATACACGGGTTCTATATATGTCTCAAGTGGTTCAAGCGCTAAACGGCCAAGCTCTTAGACCCCTTCACAATTTATATTCGATGTTTAGTAGAGTCTCACTTGACATTAAATTAAACTCATTATTTGATTCATTGATTAGTCCTATTTTATTATGTGGGTTTGAGGTTTCGGGGAATTTTGAGGATGTCGATAAAGTCCATTATAAAATTCTATTCTTGGTGTGTGACCACAAATTTCAAATGCTGCCGTCTTCAAAGAATTAGGTCGATACCCGTTATCTATAATATGTATTCAAGGATCCCTTAAATATTATCTTAAAAGTATGCATACGACAGATTCTCTTATGGTCCGTGTCTTTAGTGACCAACTCAGTCTACGTAAAAGATGGGCTTACCTTATCCAATTGAAAATTGAAAATTTGTGTAATGGCTTCGTTAGAAATAATATAAATGCCACAAATTACTTCCTAAAACAAAAAATAAGGGGTCAATATCTACAGAAATGGCATCAAACACTTGTCTCAGAACAAAATGCAATATTACGTTAAATTTAAAACAAACTATGAATACGATCTCTACTTAGATTTTACAGCAAAAAATAATGCAAGTAAAGACCTGATAAGATCCACGTAGTTTGTAAATTAAAACAGGAAGATTTATTAATACAGAGAGATCAGTCAGGAAATGTAAACTATGTACTCGATATTTCATAGAATCAGAACATCTCTTTCTTTTGTGCCGTAACATTTACACAAATTTAAGATCAATGTATCTGAAAAATACGTTTTGAGTAATCCTAACCAAATTCTACAATGTTATGTCTTCAAAGAATAAAAGGACCATTATAAATATTGCTTACTATCTATTTCATGCTAACAAACTTCGTGATGAGAAAACGTTTGTCATTAATTCAGCCCCCCATAAAAAAATAATGCCGATCCGGGTTAATAGGGTTTCCGGATTTTTCGTTTTTAGACTAAATATACGCAGGTGTTTTATCAAATGGTGTTTATTTAGAAATTGCGAAGGACAAATTTGTCATATCTAAGGTGATTTTAGTTTAAGGAATGTCCGGATTAATGTTTCCTTCGGAAAAACTGCTACGGGTTATGTCAGTTTTTTTCACACTATAACAATTATCTAATTGTTGAAGTACCGGATACTGTCTTTTCATCTTGTCCGTTAAATGTGTGTTTCATTAGACAGCTATTTTATACCTTCTCACGTTCTAGAATATTTTGTTTAAAGATATTCTTCCATGATGACATACAGTTTAATGAGTTATACAAAAGTTTATGTTTTTTGTATGTTGTTCATCAGGAAAGGGTGTTTAAACGAACATATTTTCATAAAGAACTGCTTAAAATCCATTTTTATGCATTCAAAGGTTTATCGGCAATTTTTAAACAAGGAGAGACGAGAGTTTATTCGAACGAAATTCTAATTTGTCAGATAATATCTAACAGCCGACTTGATGTTTTGCGTCACAGAAGTGGCTGGCAGACAAATCACAGGAAATTCAGGCTCAGTCGAGATCTACCTCTGTATTTCAAGAGAACAGATTAATTTTGATATCTTGTTTAGAATCTGGGACCAATATACACATGTGTATATTGGTCCCAGTTAGAATGGAGCTGGTGAGGGAAATAATTAGCATACAAATAGAAGAGCAAATTGTCTATTTGTGTGTTTGCTTTGTGCTTTATAAAATAAACTGGATACTTTATTACCTCAAATTTATTACCTCAAATTTATTACCTCAAAGAGTGTACCGTAAAACATCGACTTGAGACCACTTGCGGGACTCGAAGATTCGGTCATATTAATGATGTGGTCTCATTATCGAGTTAAAATATAGGGGAGTTATTGGGAGCCGGTCTGAAAAATAAGTGGCCGTTATAACAAGGTGATCGTATTGTTGATGTAGTCACAATGTGAATTTTTACTCTGATTAGTTTTCATTTGCATAATTAAGTTTCATTCTGCCGCTACTTCAATATTATGACGAGTACACTGCAACAACCTCTTATTTTCTGATCGGCTTTCAATTCTATAATCTCTTTGCTTTAGCTAGATGAGACCAACGTGGTCTTTATGTTGACGTTTTACTATATTCTAATAATTATGTTTATTTTTCAGTTTATCGTTTAGACTACAACAGCCCTGGAATCATATGTAGAGGTGTTATAAAAATATACTACGAGAGTAAGTACACAATTACATGTGCATGCAATTTGATTCTTGTGTTCACAAATTAGATATAGTTGTTACTGTATATATATATAATTTGATAATACAATTTATTGACCTTAAACTGATAGGAATCACCATAGTGGAGTGGTTATGGTCTCTGACTAGTGATCACTAACTTTTCATTTCATTATTCAACTAAATATTTTATATGCCTATAATCTCTGAATTCTTAAACATAAAATAGGAAATCCATCATATCCTTTTATGGCCGCGCTCTGGACTGTTTTCAATCGCAAAATAAACAATGATTGCATAATTTGTTTCACTTCAATAGTAAACATTTATTTTAAAGAAACTTGGATAGTGGCTCTTTTGATGCACGTATTTTTATAAAGTTCGTCCGCTGTCTTATCAGTGTACATGTGCAATAAATTGCATGCTCATTATGGTCTACTAATAACAGTATAAATTTGTCATAGACCTTAACGTGGCGTGACTGGCTTAGTACGTAAAAATACGTAAAAATATTTTAAGTCATTTACAAAGATTTAATATTGTACTTAGAGACAGTGGTTTGGTGGGTCGCTATTCTATAAATTTCAGAGGCTGCATAATTCTGTAATTACTGACGGTCGTCAGTTCTGTTGATAGATAGGAATAATCGAATGAAAGTTCCACGTTTCCTCGTCATGATTTATATATTCTATAAAAAAGGTTTAAACAGCTAACATTCAAATTTGCAAAGTTCAAAATAAGGAACACAACGTACCGGTACAAGTTTACGTTCAGAATACTTAAATAAACTTATTCCTCTAACTTGTTTATATTAAAACAAAAATTCCTTTATATTTATAGGGCTTTCCTGCAGTAGGTGTAGCTTTAACAATACATTTTATTCATATATTGTGAATACGCAAAGACTTCGACACTTAATACTTCAAAAGACTTCATTTGTAATATAACGTTTTTTTGCACGGGTTTTGGAACAAACTTACCAAATTATTTTTGCTTTTTATTTTCTATATCAATTAGTAGGTTAACACGAAATAAACTCGATCTGAATGTGAAGAGTTTATTGTGCGGTCGTCTTTGAAATATTATTAGTATGCGATGCTCAAAATATGTGCAATATTTTTCAATGTGTAGTTTTTTTTGTTCCATCATGTCACTGGGCCCATCAAACAAACATTGTTTTGGTTTAAAAGGTAATACCTTATGTGTTGTATCGACTGAGTGAACAGTAAGTGAACTGACATTATAATGTGTTTTGTTAAATTGTTATCAAGCAGGCTATTTCAAATTGTTGAAAGGATGTATCCGTAACATCTCAGAGCCTTGATACTTATCGTGTACTATGATACGACTGATCTCATTATAAGACATTGTGTAATAAAAATTACATTCGATATGATTATGATGTATAATACGACAAAATGTGTATTAAGTTTCAATCTATGAGACCTTTGATAGTCACAACATGTTCAGAAGTCCGAATAGCATTCTTTTGGTTGTATAAAGTTGGAGCGTAGTAAGCAGTCCCCGATTCGAATCACGAACTGCGTTACGGCTTTAAACAACCGATTTTTCTCTCCTAAAATACACACTGACTGCTTATAAACAATAACTACTCTATCAAGTGTTCGATATTCAAGAAACTTCAGCAATAAACACTCACAACTTCAATACACGTTCTCTACTTTAGCATTTGTTCAATGATTTTATAAACGTCCTCTACACTAACGGAAAGCTCAGTTTCTAATAAAACGTTCAATACACAAGTAAACATTCACTTCTCTAACAAAGCGTCCATTACTCTAATAAACGTTAAAATGTTTACTTCTTAAATAAACGTTTAATGTTATGATAAACGTTCACTACTGTAATAGAATGTTGACGTCTTATATAAACGTTCAATGTTATGATAAACGTCCACTACTGTAATAGAATGTTGACTTCTTAAATAAACGTTCAATGTTATGATAAACGTTTACTACTGTAATAGAATGTTGACGTCTTATATAAACGTTCAATGTTATGATAAACGTTCACTACTGTAATTGAATGTTGACTTCTTAAATAAACGTTCAATGTTATGATAAACGTTTACTACTGTAATAGAATGTTGACGTCTTATATAAACGTTCAATGTTGTGATAAACGTTCTCTACTGTAATAGAATGTTGACTTCTTAATTAAACGTTCAATACTGTAGCAAACGTTAACTTTTATAAAATATTCTTTAACCTAATAAATGTTCACTACTCAAATAAAAAGTACATTACGCTAATGAACGTTCAGTACTTTAATTAATGTCCAGCACTCTAATTAACGTTCAGTACTCTAATGACTATTTAGTTCTCTAATAAACGTCCAGAACTCTTATTCCCGTTTAGTACTCTAATTAACGTTCAGTGCTCTAATTAACGTTAAGTACTCAATCAATTTTCAGGACTCTAATTAACGTTCAGTACTCTAATTAACGTTTAGTACTCTAATTAATATTCAGGTCTCTAATCAACGTTCAGTACTTTAATTAACGTTCAGTACTCTAATTAACGTTTAGTACTCGAATTAACGTTCAGTACTCTAATTAATGTTCAGGACTTTAATTAATGTTTAGTACTCTAATTAATTACTCTTAGTACAACGTTTACTGCTTGTATAAACGTTGGCTGCTTTTAAAAACGTTCCACTAGCAATTTATTTGGTTTATCATTTTTTTGCGATCTAATGTTCATAAACCTGTTTAAACCTGACTTTTTAATTTTAACATCTAAACAAATAACAACGAGACTCTTTCAAAAGAAAATGGCGTTATGACTAGAATAGAGGTTTATTTTCTGGATTGCATTTTATTATTTTATTTCTGTTTAAAGTGAAATTTATTCGACAAATAAATTTCTGAGACACATTTAAAGTAGTGTTATACTTTTAAACATGATTTTAAAAATGCTTTTTATAAAAAAATATCCTTGTCTGCTAAGTTATAATAAAACATTATATCGAACATGACTTCCATGTTTCGATATTTTGTTTTCTGAAGGGAATTGATTTCGTTACTATGGCAGTAGTAATTATTTAGTAATAATTTGAAATCCATTTATGTTAACCACTTATTTTTTTTTGTCATCATTTTTGGGTATTCTGACTCAGTGTCGATTTTTGACCTGAACGAATCTATTTTAGGAGGTCTTATGTTTTCAACAGTATTTCAGTTATATACAGTATAACCCCTCAACACAATACTCCTCCTGGACTGGCCCAAAAGTCCGGTTTTCTGGTAATTCCGGTTTTCAGAGAACTATTGTTTATAGAAGAGAAAATATGGGACTTAAAAAATCATCCGATTTTCTGAGAATGCCGGTTTTCGGGGAGTCCGGTTTTGAGTTTTCTTTTCTGTAACAGTTGGCAATTAACCTAACCAGTTTTCCTGGATTCTGCCCCCGTACTTACCCTGTTCTCCGCAAGTTACTGCCAACAAATAGATGATCAGCAGTGCAGGACGAATGAGCCCAGATGCAATCGAAACAGATAGAAGTGCATTTATTTATCTTACAATGCTAAATGAAACTATATGTGCTTTCAGGAAAACACTGTAGGCAGAAATATTATTCACGGTTTTTGAAATCAAAATCTTCGGAACAAGGTACGTAAAACGAGCATGGTTTACTTAAACATCTTCCGCTAATTACGCGCTCACTCGAAAACCTTATCGTAAAATCTTGATGTTAGGACTAAATCAGAGACAAGGAACAACAATCTTAACATTGAGATGTTCTCAGTAAAGTTGAAATACCGAGGAAATACCGAGACCCGATCCGAAATTATGTGGTCGTTATAATGAAGTGGTCTTAATATTGAGGTGGTCGCTGAGTGGTTTTTTTTCTGTGATGTTCAGTCACACATTTGATAAGAAGAGAAACTCTCATGTTATAAGATTATCGTACCAGGGGTCAGTTTCATGGGCAATTTGTAATTAAGAAAACATTGTTAAAATAAAGATTACGTTTACCATTATTAATAATTATAACAATATCATTTTTCATGTTAATTGTTCTTCGTATGTAGGCTGTCGATATGTTGTATGTGCCGAATGATATGTACAGTAAAATCTCAAAGAGCGACCTCCTAAATATTACGACCACCTTGTTATAACGACCACTTATTTTCGGACCGGCTTCCCATAACTCCCCTATAATTCAACTTGATAATGAGACCACCTCTTTATCATGACCGATTTTTCGGGTCAATAAGGTGGTCTCATCATCGAGGTTTACTCTGTATCAATTGACTTTTTTGAGTTTGAAAACTGCTAAATTACCCAGGACATGCGTACAAAATCATCACTATAGCCCTTGTCAGAAGGTCATAGGTTCAAATCGAAACTGCGCGGGACTTCAAACTTCACATCCTTATGATAACATTATCAAAGTTCGGTGCAAACTTCAAACAAATATATCATCGCGACGCCACAAAGACGCTTTGTCTTTATTTATTTATTTCTTCGTTGGCAAATTCGGCATTGCAATATGCCCTTGGTCATTTACATTTTGTCAACATCAAAACGTTGCATTTATATAGACGCATTACGCCGAACATTTATTGTTCTGTCATGATTATCACTTTCTTACCATGTAATCGGGGTATATTTGAATTCTTTTATTTATGACTCCCTCTACTTGAATATTTTTTTATGTTTGATTCACGACATTTGGTGCATTGGGGCGGAGACTTAAAAATAAAAGCTGTCATTTTAGTCTGATTGTCATAGTATTTATAATGTCGCAATTTATTGAATATATTTTTATCATAAAATTTGCATTCGAACTTACCTCTGCAGACGTTTAATACAATTATTAAAATCAACAAATATGTATGAAATATTCGTCTTAGACATTAATGGATTAAGTTGTAGCGGTATGGTGTGGTCGCCAATTTGTGACTCACATAGGCTGTTCAGTTATGCTGCTGTCGATGATTGTTGAACCTGGTGTTTATGATTGATAACAAAGTTCTAAGTTTCTTTGATATAAGTTTCTTTTATTTACTCAATAAAAACGGATATGATTTTCAGTTCACACTGTCTAAAATTCAATACACAAAGTTTACGACCAATATATCGCATATAACTTAAAGTTCAGTAAATGCCACATAGACAAGTATATCACATTAACGTCACAAAGACAAAACGTACTTCTGTGTGTTACAAAAACCATTTCCTAAAACTTCTAACTTTTTGGTTTTCTATCCTAGATTATATCGTTGTTTTAAAACTAAGCCACCTTATATTTGTAGGAACTTTCTGTAGAAGGCGTGGCTTATTTCAATAAAATAACAAATTAATTACTTATCAATATATACATAACGAAAACTTAGATACTTTATGCTTTATAAAAAACTTCAGTTTCACTGTAATTTTACTTGACAAAGGAATGGCCTAAACATACAGAATTAATTTTATTTACTTATCAGCATAAATCAACATTAAAGGTCATATGCACAGAAAGGTATATAATTGATTAACTGTTGCTAATTTAATTGTTTATAAGCATAAGTAAGCATGTATACCACGTTAAGGCTATAAAAATAAATTTCTTAGACATCTATTGCTAGAATGGATGTCTCAACTACCTAAAAGTTCACCAAAATTTTATTGAACGATAGATTGGCATAATGATAGAGTGAACATATTAATTAACAAAATATACAACAATAATTTGTACTAATTTAGCGTCCTACTTTGAGTGGAATTAACTCTTATAATAAAATTGCCATACATAAAAAAAACACAACAAAATTCCATTTGAGCCTCGGCCGTGGTCCAGTTGTTAGTGCGCTGGACTTGTTACCCGGAGATCCGAGTTCGGATTCCGGTGGCGCAAGTCATACCCTTCTATGAACATTTGACAAAAATGTCGATTTTCCTCCACATGTGGAGAAGTTGCGTGCTCCTTGTGGAAGGGTAAGTTAGTACTTATTAGTATACAGTCCAGGAAAACTGGTTAGCTGAACCGGTCGCAGTATACATCTGAAAAATTGTTGAAAACGGCGTTAAACTCCAGTGACAATAAGTCACATAAAAACAAAAAAACAAAACAAAAAAACAAAATTTCATTAAAACTCAATACAAAAATACCTCAATATTTATTACATAATACAACTAAATCATTACATTAATTTATCATACTTCGCGATAAAGTTGTCTCCATGGGTCATAAAGAAGAATATATTTACGTAGTTCTAATCGCATGAAAAGGACTAGATTTATACACATACAATGTGTTATTTGTTTTTCGAAACTCCATTTGGCTGATAATTTTTTCGAAAATAAATCTTCGACTAAAAAAAACAGAGTCGGTCTGGTAAGCGAAATCCGGGAACTTTCTACACGTTAACTTTCTACAATAAAATCATTGTTCATCATGATCAATTACTGTAAATCTTCGATAATAAGACCACCTTCGGGACCCGAAGTATTAGTCCCAATCAAATTGAATTATAAGGGGAGTCATTGAAAGCCGGTCCGAAAATGAGCGGTCGTTATAAAAAGGTGGTTGTAATTTTGAGATGGTTGGACGTTTTACTGTATCAAAATGCTTTGATTCATTACAACACTTTCTTATGATATCCGATATGTTGCAAATTATCTGATTGTTATGCAGATGAAATAAGAAGAAATGATGAACTTTTTGTTAGATAATGCTCATCTCCCAACTTATGTGATTGCAATGTATATCAGACAGACAGACGGACGGACAACACGGACAGACAGACAGACGGACGGACGGACAGTTTTTATTTAGAAATACATATGTATATCACATTTGATCATGTTTAATTTCTGTATAATGGTTGTTGTCATATCATATTTTTATATGTGACAATATAATTCATATTTACCATAATAATCTATGTTTGTTGTATTGGACCATATTCGTAACAGATCACATTTGTGACTGATTACATTTGTAACATATCACATTTGTTACAGATCACATTTGTAACAGATCACATTTGTAACAGATCACATTTGTAACAGATCACATGTGTAACAGTTTTGTGTACGCATTCATAACAGGTAAAATCAAACATCGGCATCGATTACATTCAACACAGAATATGTTACACAATTATGTGCTTGATTTCCGCTACATATGTGATCACAATTTGTAACACCTGTTGCAAATGTGACCTGTTACAAATGTGACCTGTCACGAATGTGGTCTTACAGTGCTGTATCTGACTTGTATCTAAGTCACCAATTCACTGCCGCGACCGTGGTCCAGTGGTTATTGCTCTGGACTTGTAACCCGGTGATCCGAGTTCTAATCCCGATCCCTTCTATGAAAATTTGAAAAAAATGTCAATTTTCCTCCGTATGTAGAGAAGTTGCCGGCTCCTTGTGGAAGGGTAAGTTAGTACTTATTAGTATACAGTCCAGGGAAACTGGGTAGGTAACTGACTGCCGTATATAACTAAAAAAATGTTGAAAAACGGTGGTTAAAACCCAGTGACAATGTTGCATAAAACAAAACCAATTCTCTCATAGTTTACACAACTGGATGTTGATATACGAGTCACAGTCTGTAAATCAGGAATGTGAAATGTGACCCAAATGATCGCTTTATTTGCATATATATAATGATTTCAGGAGAATTGAGCAGTAGAGAAGTTGGATACAGTGTTTAACAATGCCATAACCAATGAAGATTATATATTTGTCTTCATAGCCTGTTTTTTTTATTATAAAGCGGCCATTCGCGAATTTGTGCGATTGCTCTTACGCAAGTTGTGTAGTTTCGGTGTTGGGCAATTCCAGTCACGTGATAGCAGTATCATATTTTATTTTTTTTTCACTGTTTGTTACGCCGTTTTTCAACAATGTTTCAGTTATTGCTGTATTATAGTAACTATGACATCGTTATTTTAGTATGTTACAAGTGTGGAGATGATTGCTACGTATTAGAAGATTTGCTGAATATCATTCGAAATGGCTTTCCGGACGATCCTGACTGCAATACTAGGAGGATTTTTGACTGTAAGTTATCCATTATACAACAAACTACTATGAAGTCTCTATATTGAGACCATCATTAGGACACGAAAAGAGCGGTGTTAATATTAGAGAAGTGGTCTGATTATCAAGTTCTTACATGGAAGAAATATAGAAGACTGGTGTAACAAAACCATAAAAACCGTATTGTATTTCGCGCTGAAATGCAAAGCAGGAATCTGTCTTAAATGGATCAATATTATAGAGTATATTTGTTGACATATATATATATGTCAACTAGTGTCGCAAATCAAACACGGGTTGGTATAACGGTCGCATCTTCCGGTATTTACGAAAATATAGCGATGAGTTGGTTTGATTGTAATTTTGTCTTATTTTTGAAACCTTTTCATCGCCATGACTACCAAAAACCTGTTCAGAGAAAAACGAACCGGTAAAAAACCGTCAGAATTCGAACTGCAATATTAACCGGAATATCGGTTAACCGTTACACCCGAATCGTTGTAATCATGGAGATGGTCGTAAATTGAGCGTTTTCTGTAGTTATGATACTTTATATTACATCCTGTTTTACAATTCACAACATTAACTAAGCATCTAAGACAATAGTACGTAAAATAATCAAATCGAATAAAAGGTTCAATATGGGCTTGGTATGATTTCTGACTAGTAGTCACTTGCCCCTCACTGATGTGAATTCTATTCGATTCCTTCTCGGATACGAAAAAAATAACACATGTAAAGTAGCTGTCTAGCCGTCATAATGAAGGTCGATAGATCAACCATCATATACTAGTATTCCAGAGGCATTTATCAACCGTTAACAAGCTGTAAATGTCGCCAAATGACCCTGGCTCTTGGTGCGACGTTCATCCCAAACAGAAAAAATATTCAGCATAGCACGGTTAAAGTGAATGCGTATGTCGTGAAAAATCGGATAAAATAAAGTATCTTTTTAGTTCTATCCAAGTTCCCAAGTTATTTTACTGCAGTGGATACAGTGAAATACGAATGTCATGATACACATGGATTATATATTATATTTCGGATCCTCTGGAATTCACTATAACCGTATTCTACAGCATTTCTCTGTTATATATTCTGTTTGATTTTTTAATGATTATGTCTATCCGTGTGCAGTATGTTTACTATATTGATCGTCCAGTAATTAAAGTAAATATGTATTAACATTTCAATCAATGACACGAATATTCCATTTACTGAAATATGTCTACATGTCTTTATTCACATATCGAGGCGATATCTGGCAATTTGATGATGTTAAATTTTCATTTTTAAGCGATCATTTTTTCATGGGGAGGGTAATTCAAATAGATTAGATCGGAGCGAAAATCCGATATTCTGTTTTAAGTTTGTTTTTTCAGCACTCTTTTTAAGAGCAGACGGTAAAATGTAAATCAAGTGTATGTATTAGCCAAACTTCATACAAACACTGCGCTTAATTGGCACACAATGTTAGATAAGCGTGTGTTCAAAAAATGTCTTCATTCTAATCGCTCAAATCGCTTATTGCGTCTCAAGGTTGATGATGAGTGCATGATCAGTCCGCTCAAACGATATGGAACGCATAAGCACCCCGCAAATGATTTGCTGACTATGCAAAACAAACTCCGACTTTGTGCATGTTTCTTCGTGAAACGGTCAAGCCCTGTTATAACCAATAACTTCCGGAGTACATTAAATCCTTAATTTTTCGGATTAACATATAACACATATCAATATTATTCACTTCCCAGTGATATGTTAATGTATATGTATGTGGTTATTTCTGCGGGAACTTCATTTCTGCTATTCCTGCGAATTATCATCATCATTTATCATCATTTTAATCTCAATGACCGGAAGTTATTGTTACCTGTATAAGCCTCTTACGACTATGTCATATTTCCTTATCGTCCGCGTTTTTATAGTGAACAATTATTGTCAATTTCGAATTGCATGTACAAAGAGATATGTCAAACAAACTTAAAGATGTTAAGATTGCAAACAATGTGTTTGTTTTGATTACCCCTTTTGCTGATACCACATAAATGACTTCTGCAGATATCAAAAACCCTGAAAGTTCAGGAAAATCGCGGAATTTTAACCCCGCAAAAATGACGACTTATACAGTAATCGTTTCATGTCCGTCAAAACAAATATATTTTCTCCTTCATTTTTACAAAAATCTCCATGAAATGAAATGTTGTGTATAAGAACCTTAATTTCAATAGTTTATCTTTACAAATGCCAGCTGAAGACCAGCTTTGTTCAATACTCTCGTGTTTTACTGATAGCTTGTTTGTTTCAGGTTGTCTCCTGTCCTACATGGGTAACTTGATGAATCAATGCGTAGACAAGAATGACTCATACGCATGTTATAACGACAATTTACACAAAGATCGTCTACTAAGTAGACATGAACCCATGTGTGAAAATCCTTACTATGAGAAACGCGTGAGTACAGATTGTATTAATGCTGATCTGGCATTTTTAGTTTTGACCCCATATCTCATATCAAGTTATTTTTTTCCAGTCGTAAAAAGGTTGTCAATTCATTCAAATTTCATAAAAAATGCCTACTGGGTAATAAATCGACCGAACTGTGTAAACTTGAAGAGGCATCGTGGTCTAGAGGTATAGCGTCACACCTCTGATTCGGGGTCCTGAGTTCGAATCCCGGCTTTGACGAGTTTTGTTCTAGAACTTCACCATCCCATTTTTCGGCCGCTGTACTGGTGTAGTGTCCAGGACTCGAGCGTGATTTAATTAAATGTAAGCAAAATTGCTTGACTCACAATCGAGCTAAAATAAATTAGCATATACATGTACTAACTGTGCAAAGTTGATAAGGCCTAGGTATTAGTTAACCTTGGTCTACAGATAACCTGAAATGCATATACCTGTGGTATACACATGTGCTGACAAAAGATACTTAAACGCAGTCGTTATTTTTCAGTATGTGTGCAAATGCTTTCATTCGAGGATTCCAGTTTGTGGTCAGGATAATATGGTAGATTGTGATCATTTCGACATGGCGCCGAAAGTCTTAAAATGCCGTATGAATGTTACCCGCGAAGGTCAATTAAACAATTGTATATGTGGACGACCACTCACTGGTAAGGAGTATGTTGTACATATACCGGTTTAATAGACACATTACAACCGCACTAGTAAGTCTTGTTCCGTATTAAACACGTAGGCTGAATTATATCATAATTGTCTCATACGTATGGTCTGCACAGGTCGCATCAGTCGGAGCAAGCGACTGTCCGCCTAGAGGTCATTATCACGAAACGCGGGTGGGGTGCCCTTGTGCTTCTGTGACATTCCTACGCGTGTAAGATAATGCCATTTGATTTACCTGGGAAAGTAGACGGAAGCCTTTGGCATAAGATAGGTTAGTACCAGACGTTAACCAATTAGAATTGATTTGGTAAACGAACTTAGTTATTACTTATTATGTTACTCAAGTTACAACTTTTAATTTAGATAAACTATCTAGCTGAGTAAAAACATCTTGAAGTGTTTCACGGAAAGACTTAAGTTTTAACTCAGCTCAGTGGAAATAAATTACTCAAATCTTAATATTTTTCACGATGTAAGCTACCATATCCGGTAACTCTTCAGCACGCGCGCCGTCATTAGGTAAAAGGGTGAAAAAATCCGCGAATCATTGCCAAATTGTTCTCGTCTGCTAAATACATTCTACCAAGCTAATTGTCAGAGTACAATTACACGTGTAAAAAAGAACAAAAGTAAATTCAAGTTAGTTTTAATTACTGTTACTTTACCCTTTTCTATCTTTTTATAGTCTAACCTGTGCTAACTGACATCCGTGAACAACGGACATTAATTCCCCCCACCCTTGATAAAATTCTTTAAATGGCCTATATAACGAAAACTTGTCGATCACGGATTTGTCATGCTTTTTATTTCAACTAGCAGCCCATACATCAAACATTGAATATCCGAGACCTTCTTTATAAAACATTACCATACTGTGAATCGAACGATAAATTTGCAATATAATGATAATAATAATTATCAAGGTATTAGTTCGTTTTGTATTTTTCCCAGTGAGAATGTGACAACACAAGTATGCGTAATATTATTTTGTAAGGTATTGATTAGCATACCAGGAAGCAGTTAACAAATATCATATCTTTAGTGAGTACTTTGTATTTTATACTCTACTTCATTACACCTGCGAACAAAGGACGCCTGTCTACAAAGCACACGTGATTACATTTTGTTACTGGCTTACTTATCGTGTTGTACAGAAAATGAAAAACAGTATTGTAAACATTCAATTTTTGTTTTACTACTCTGAAAATCCATTTCATGAGTTTGACTCAAATGCAAAATGAGTAAAAAAAGTGTATTGAGATGTCTGCTAGTAATCTTTTAGCTGGTATTTTTGCCTTATCACAAATTCTAACATGACATATTTGTTTTTTTACTGAATTAAAGAAGGAAAAGATTTATGCAAAAAAAGTGGCTGCAAAAACATCTCTACAACAAGCCCCTGCTTGATCATTCCCTACATTGAGTAGAAATTTGAGGTAACTACCTTGCTGTCTCAAATTAACAGACTCAACTCAAGGTTTGAGAACTATGATGAGTCATTAAAACTTTCATGAAACGCAACTCAAATTATCACTCAACTTAAGTCATAAGATGAGTACACTAATGAGGTTCAGTTGTTACAATAAAATCAAGGTGTTTTGATAGCATTAATCAGGTAACCATAACTCAGGCCATTTTTCCCTTTGATATTTTTCCGCCACTACCTATCGATTAAAATTAAGTGCTGTGTTTATTTTCGCCGGCATTTCTTTATTGTTAAGGATATAATAGATAGTCCACGGTACATAAGCGCAATGTCCTATTATCAATTCTGAGACATTCATATAATTCACTTCAATGTTCACAGAAAGGTATCATATTTATGCCTCCGGTTTGTTTATCTTCGAAGAAGAATTCATGTCAAGGCTGTAAAAATAGGATTCAAGTATTTTGATCACTCATATCCAGGTCTCTTTTTAGAAGTTACGAGTTACCGGTGCACTTAATGTAGGTCTTATAACGTCTTTAATTCTCGATAGTTAACGAAGCGTGCAAATGTCATTGGCTTGTAAGTATACAGGGATATTAGATTTCTAATTACGTATTTGTAAAACGACTTCCATGAACCGTAATGAAATTATTTGGAAATTACATAATATTACTTTCGATCGTTAATGCGGCTTTTATGAACAGTTTCTCATAGTCGAATAACTCAAAGAACATTGTTCCATTTTGCTAATTTTAATGCCCACTGGGCCGCGACCGTGGTCTAGTGGTTAGTGCGCTGGACTTGTAACCCGAAGATCTGGGTTCAAAGCCCGGTCGCGGCAGGTCATACCCTACGATGAAAATTTGACACAAATGTCAATTTTCCTACGTATGAGAAGAAGTTACCGGCGCCTTGTGGAAGGGTGAGTTAGTACTGGTTAGTAAACAGTCCAGGAAAACTTGTTAGGCGAACCGGTCGCCACATATAATGCTGGTGTGCAGTTGTTGAACTGATTCCTTACAAATTCATCATTTTTTACGTACAGCATGACCTCACTTTGCAACCACTCAATATTACGACCACCTTTCTACAACGACAAATTATTTTCGGACCCGCTTTCAAAAACTCCCCTTTTAATTCAATTTGATAATGAAATCACCTCATTATAACGACCTATCTTTTTGTGCCCCGAAGGTGGTCTCAATATCGAGGTTTTACCGTAATTTAGAGAGTATTCTGAGGTTTTAATTAATATCTAGAAGAGACACGCACGCTACGTCCGGTTTGAAATCTTAACCGATCACAATGCATGATCTAACTAGAAATAATTTCATCGTCAGCAAAAGTAGTGGTTTTAAGATCATTTTTTTCATCTAGATAACACATTTTAACATTTTTACACTAGATAACACTAAAACTCTTTTTTTTTGCTTCTGACAAAGATATGCATTACATTATTTTAGACGGTAATTTAATTATCAATTTACGTGTTAAAAGTGAAGAATTACTCAAGTAATTTGGAAACCTTTATCTGCCGACATCTGTTTCTATTACAGTGGTATATTTATGAACTATAAATAAAGCGTTCTTTTTTTAAGTCAAAGACAAAGCAAGGAGAATGCTGGGGTGTACATCGGTTTTGCTACTTTGTAACCTTATTTTGGGGGAGTATTTCCGGGTCCCAGTGAACCTTCGACAGGGGTTGGTAAGGAGGCCGGTGGAGGAGTTATTTAAAAGTTATATTCTGTGATTAAAGTGGATTCTCTCGCGTATCCGCTATTAGCATATGTCATGCCCGTGGTGTGTTAGGTGCTACGAAAACCTCCGGATACAATACTGTCTGTATGTTATTATTTTGGTGTACATTTCGCGGTATAATTAACTAGTATTTCAAATATATTACAGAAGATGAAGTTGACAGTTTAGAGTCGTGCGAGGGACCAAACGACCCCGAAGCTCTAACAAACGGTTAGTCATTATAGACGTGACTGACTCAGAATTTCATGTCATTAATGTTTAAAATCTGCTTTACAATGGAGCATTTTTAATCCTAGCCCCTCTTGTGCAAAAACCCTCTCTTGTCCGAACATAATAGTTGGTCCGAACTTTTTCTTCAGTGTACTGCTGACTGTAACAAACTAATCTACATTATTCTGCTCTGGAAATCCTAATCTGACCCAGACGAAAGCCTCTATAATCCGAAACTTTAGATAAAAATCGGAACGAGCTGTTGTGTTCGTCTCAGAAAGATTTTCTGATTAGAGAAGTTCTGATAAGAGAATTTTCTGATTGCCGAGATTTTTGGATTAGAGAGGCATTCATATTAGAGAGGTTCTAATTACAGAATTTTCTGATTGCAGAGATTTTTAGGAGAGAGAGATTTTCAGATAAGAGAGGTTTTGATTAAAGAATTTTTTCATTACCGAGATTTTTGGATTAGAGAGGCATTCAGATTAGAGAGGTTCTAATTAGAGAATTTTCTGACTTCCGTGATTTTTTATCATTGGTTATATTATCTGTTATCATTTGTTATATTATCTGTTATCCTTTGTTATATTATCTGTTATCACTTGTTATATTATCTGTTATCACTTGTTACATTATCTGATATCATTTGTTATATTATCTATTATCCTTTGTTATATTATCTTTTATCACTTGTTATATTATCTGTTATCACTTGTTACATTATATGTTATCCTTTGTTATATTATCTGTTATCACTTGTTATATTATCTGTTATCCTTTGTTATATTATCTGTTATCCTTTGTTATATTATCTGTTATCACTTGTCATATTATCTGTTATCGTTTGTTATATTATCTATTATCAATTGTTATATTATATGTTATCATTTGTTATATTATCTTTTATCACTTGTTATATTATCTGTTGTCACTTGTTATATTATCTGTTATCATTTGTTATATTATCTGTTATCCTTTGTTACATTATCTGTTATCACTTGTTATATTATATGTTATCATTTGTTATATTATCTGTTGTCACTTGTTATATTATCTTTTATCACTTGTTATATTATCTGTTATCATTTGTTATATTATATGTTATCGTTTGTTATATTATCTGTTATCACTTGTTATATTATCTGTTATCCTTTGTTATATTATCTGTTATCATTTGCTATTTTATCTGTTATCACTGGTTATATTATCTGTTGTCACTTGTTATATTATCTTTTATCACTTGTTATATTATCTGTTATCACTTGTTATATTATATGTTATCATTTGTTATATTATCTGTTATCCTTTGTTACATTATCTGTTATCACTTGTTATATTATATGTTATCATTTGTTATATTATCTGTTGTCACTTGTTATATTATCTTTTATCACTTGTTATTTATCTTTTATCACTTGTTATTTATCTGTTATCACTTGTTATATTATCTGTTATCATTTGCTATATTATCTTTTATCAATTGTTATATTATATGTTATCACTTGTTACATTATCAATATATTCACTTTTCAGGATCTGCGTTCCCTGAGTTTGTACATCCATTATTAGTTGTAATGCTATTGAAGGTAAGTTTGTATTCGACATGTAGGCGTCTTGTACTGTATGGTATAATTTCCACTACCGGTTTTATATTTCATGAATGATTTCAACGATAAGTTGCATTATATATCCTGATAGCGGTGCGGTGTCTATTTGTAACCCTTGTGGTAATGCCAGGAAGTGATACCACGTCATAGATACGAAGGGTATTCATGTAGTCCTTATTTCTTTATTTTGTGTCATATCATTCTGAAATTTGCTTTTATCATATTTATAGAGGATCTTAAATGAGTGCTCATTCCTTACCATTTTTATTAAATGAGTTGACTAAATAATATGACACGAGGCTCTGCCGAGTGTCATATCGTTTTTGTCAACGAGTTAAAGTACAATGTAATATCTATAATTACACACAACTATCGGAAACCCAGTCCTGACGTCAAAAAGACGTCGCTGACGTCATGTCAAGACAAGAGCTATTGGTTGTTATAACCAATTGGTCGTAATAGTGAGGTGGTCGCAATGTGTGGTTTTACTGTATTCTCAATAAACAAAATACATTTTTTACATTTTTTCGCTTGTGAAACATGCATGTGAAGCATGATACAATGCTCATAAAAATTACCTAACCGAACCAAACAAACTGTGCATTTTATCCAACGACTCTTTAGATCGTCCGCTCAGCTCAATGGGTAGAAATTTGTGTCTATGGAACTTGGGTGTGTGAGTTCAACTCCTGTGCTTAGCAAATGTTCTCTTAGATTATTTGGTTGAAGGTACTGTGTTTGTCTTCCACCGCTGCTTATTCGTTTTTTGATTTTGAAAACAGGCGTACTCCCTCCCCCCACCAAAATGTTTGGTTACTGTTGTTAAGACAATGCTGATGTTATTCAAGGGAGTCAATATGTAAATACATTTGGTGATGCAATGAAGATTTGTTTCCCCTGAATCCTTCCATCAGCGTATCAGGTATTTCTTTCCCTGGGGTTTAAAATCACACCAACAGTCAGGGTCACTTGGCGACTTGTCAGTATGTCAGGCTTACTCCTTAATAGGACGATCAACTTTCAACTCGCCAGCTTCCTCACATTTGACATATGGTCCCAGGTGGGATTCGAACTCTCAGTGGTGAGGGACTGGTGATTAGAAGTCAGAAACCATAACCACTCCACCACGGAGCCCCCCCCCAGTATCAGACAAACATGTAGCTGTTTCTTCACTACTGTCGCTGCATCATTTAGCTACTTTTCCACCTTTGATGGTAAAAGAAGATCATTGACAGAATCACCGACTTTCTGTAAGCTAACTGCTAACTCCTCACATGCGAAATTTGTCTGGTTCCGGCGGGATTCAAACTCTCAGAGGTTAGGTACCAGTGATTACTAGTCAGGGACCATAACCACTTGACCAAAGAGCCCCCACACCATGACTATGTAGTGAATAATGTTGATATCTGATAATAGAGTATTTCAAAAATTGTTCACTATTTGTGTTTAACGCAAAAAATTTGACGTTGTGAGACGTACTGAATTTTTTATATGGATTGACATGAAAATCAATGAAAAAATTGAGATAAATTAAAACAGATATATTTTCTTATACTATTACTCACAAACATTCTTTATAAATACATGTACAGTGTTAAAAGTGTTACGTGTACTCATAAACAATATACATGTATAGTAGATATAAAACCGCTTTAGTAAGTTTCCTTTGTGGCGTTCCGTCAACCCACGTGACAACTTTTGCTCATGTCGAGAAATTGTATAATTTAAACTCTAATTAAATTATTTACGAACAAGTTCATCGAACGCATTGACAATATTAACCAAATGACGGTCATTTGTTTCACAAATGCAGTAAAACCTCACATTTTGACCACCTCAATATTATGAATACATTGTTATAACGACCACTTATTTTCTTATATGCTTTCCATAATTCCCCTGTAATTCAACTTGATTATGAGACCGATTTTATCGGACCCCGAAGCTCTTATATCGAGGTTTCACTGTAACTTGTATTTACCCTTTTGTTTTATGTATCATTTCAGGGTTTGTATGTAGTTGGGTATGATTAAACCGTTTTGTATCGTTGACCAACAGGTTAGCAACACGATGAAACTTGCTCACACAAACTCTTCTGAGGCTAATAATGGTCAAAGAAACAATGTCATTCCTGTTCACGTAAATGTCTCGATTGATAAAGTCTAATAATTCGTGTGATATTCTTTTGTAAATATCTTGATTGGCATGCATGTACATCAATTAGCTGTGTGATCTGGAGACGCGTTTTGGCGGTCTTCCAAAGGCTTTTTTTTTGTTGAATCAACGATTTTGTCAATTTTACGTGAGTGGAGCAAACTTGGATTATTCTTTTGTGCCGGATCAGTGTATTTTAGAGATATTTATGGTTAGCACGCGTTGTCATTTCCCTACCTGTTATTTTAAGATATATAAAGTATGGTAATTCTGATTAATTTGGTGTTTGCAAGGTCGTGTTCGACTAAATGATATTTACGATTTTTTCGGAGGAAAAAGATTAAATATCTGCTTCATTGTTCTGAATTGGACAAAGTGCTTATTAGTTATCTATAGACGCCTGTTATTACAAATTTGAACGACTTCTTAAAAAGTTGAATAGTGTTAAAGAAACTTGGTGCAGAAGCTGTCATCCCGGAAGTTGCAACCCTTGTATATGTTTATATTATGATATATAAGTTTTGGTCCGTGTGACCATTTTAAGCCTAATACACCATAATCCAACGTGCTAGCCCCCAGTTAATGCCTTACTGTGACTAAAGTCATTGATAATTTGTCTGCGATGTTAAAATTTAAAAAAAAATAAATTATTATAGCTTCCAATGCTATTTTACACACGACTCGTGCTGTCACCCCGTTTGCTGGTCATTCGGACAGTAACTTAATAATTCATAACATATTACTTAAATGGACATAATACATCTTCAATATGACATTGCAGGTTAGTTGTCATATTTCAGATACATTTTTTACCCTAAAACATATTTTGTAAATATTTCGTTATCATATGTAACCTTTTAATTGAGTTAGTGATTAATGTATTATACACGTAGAGTACAACTCTTTGCTGACATAAATGATATTGATCTGTAATGTAGTACAATAAGTTCAAATTACGACCACCTCAATACTACGTTCGATCACCTTGTTATAACGACCACTTATTTTTTGGACCGGCTGCCGATAACTCCATTATAATTCAAAATGATAAAGACACCACTTCATTATAACGACCAATTTTGGGGTCCCGTAGGGAGTCTGGAGGTTTTTTGTGTTGCGATTTCAGATGATTTTAAAGCAAGGGCTTGATTGAAGTTTGATTTTAATAAATTTGATAATTTATCATTTGATATTGATTCTGACTATTACTATACTAATACAAGCTCTAAAAGGCGCTTAGGATATTTTATGCAAAACGATAAGTTTTCATTTACATTTGTCGTTATTGTATTTTGTTTGTTTGTTTTTTATTAGAAACTCACCGAAAACCCGATTATTCCAATTATATAATCCTCAACTTTAGAACTTACTTTTCCTATTGCACGTTATATCGAGAAAAATGTTTCAAGGATGATGCGAACTTGTACTTCAATTGGCCCGAATTGGACTGACATGGAATTGGGCCGACCTGTTTATTTAGATTTTTTTTATATCCACCGCCGGTTAAATTAATTGTTATCAAACACTCAGTGGAATAAATAAGTCATGTAGTGTCCGAATGGTTTGCGTAAAATAATGTGTATATTCTGTAATATTGGCGGTTTTTTCGGCATGTTTTGGAATTTGTAGACTTGACAAAAACAAAATGCATGACAAAACTAATAATTCTGCAGGATTTTATGTTCAGTGTATATACATGTATAATCAATAATAAACGGTTTTATGATAATCTGATTTTTAGTTTTTCATATCTCTGATTACTAGAGGACCATTGACTGAACAAATAGCTAGATTCACGACAGTGACTCGTGAAACACTATAATTTGATGGACAACAGAAATTTGTCAGAAATTTTAATGATAATCCCATGCATATGCCAGGCCTTATGTTTGTCGAACTACAAGTACATATCCTCAATGAATGAAGTCAATGAAGTTATTTAGAATAATCATTATTTAGAAGGTGAATGATTAAGGTAGTTTCAAGTTTTCACATGTATATAACTTATAAAGCATGCATAAGCATCAATTTCATTCAATGTTGCACCAGGCATACATGCAGTTATTAGTGCACTGGACGTGTGACCCGGAGGTCCGGGTTCGAATCCCGGTCTCAGCAGGTCATACCCTTCTATGAAAATTGGACAAAAAATGTCGAATTTCCTCCATATATGGAGAAGTTGCCGGCTCCTTGTAGAAGGGTAAGTTAGTGCTGTTAGTATACAGTCCAGGAAAACTGGATAGGTGGACCGGTCGCCGTATATAACTGAAAAATTGTTGAAAAACGGCGTTAAACCCCGGTGACAATAAGTCACATAAAAACAATTAAAATCAAAAACACGCATTATAAGTCACTAAAACTGCGATGCTTTCAGTGCTTTGATTATGATCCTTTGTCGGATAAATGAATGCGGCATTAACTTTCATTCAAAGATCGGTAAAAATTAAAAGGTAAAGAACCCCAATGTTTCAGATTCCACTGTCGTGGATAATGCTTCTGCTGAGTTTGTTTGCTTGACCCTGTAAGCACCCTACTCATGTTTGGACGTAACAAAATACTTGCGTATCTAACTATGTCCGGAAAGGGCGAAGTATTTGTCCAAAATAAGAAATTCAGTTCATGGACCGCTTGTTCACCTTTCGTGCTAATTTCACTGACCATTTTAACGTACTTGTACAATGAAAGTGAAATTCACGTGAACCAATTGTTTAGTACTCCCTATAATCTGTTTGCAGGTAAAAATTTCGAACGCTCGACTTGACTAAATATTTATAGAAAATACATGTACTATTACACTGTAATATAACAAAATAACCATTTGTAAATCACAATAATGACTTTTTATAGAGAGATTTTTATTATCGTTCTTGAAATATATTTACAGTCAAACCTGTGAACAAAGGCCTCCTTTGGGAAAGACAAAATGTGGCCTTTATTGACAGATGACCTTTATTCGGAGGTCAGTTTGTTCTAAATAAGTGACGGTTTTTCAAAGAATGGCATTTATTCATACGATGGTCTTTATTCGGAGGTGGCCGCAAACAGGTTTGACTGTATCCCGTAGCGTTTGGATATACCCTTTTTTTCGAGTACTTTGTTGTCGCATTTGTTTTTGATACGTACGAGTATTCGGAACTATTTCGGACTTAGTGCTTGTCTTCATTCTGTTGAGGTTTCCGTATGCCACGCATTCTGATTGGGTTTGTCTAATCTCGCGCTACGCCCCTGAGATTTTCTAATCAATACCAAATGACCGTCATTAATCCGCTAGTATGTTTTCTGCAGTTCATGGCAGAAGGTCAGTCAACTGTGAATGTACTGATATTGTCCTGTAACGAGTTCATACAGTCGCTAGGTTGTGAAGTATACACGGATACAATTGTGTATATACACTGAAATGTAATAAACTTTACGAAAATTAGCATTAAAATGTCCTTACGTACTTAAACTGAATAAGCCCGCTCATTATTGTCAGCCTATTAGCGTTTTTATTACTTGTCCTATTAAATAATTGCCAAATCACGCTTATTTCACGACAATACAAGTTTTCGGCACGATTTAAACGACCAATACCGACCTATGAGCCGTCTTAATCTACCGTGATATTATAAGTCTATAGAATACGAAGATTGATTTACTGAACTCTATCTTTGTATCCTGTACCATTATTGATCGTATGTAATTCTATCACGAACGTATTTCTACCAATAGGTTACGCGATTTCAAGTTCAAAGGTCAAGAATAAATCAATTAAACGTATGAATACACTACATAGGTTTTTGTAACACAATGGAATATATGAGTGTGCGTGAAATAAACACCAGCTTTGTGCCATGACGTTGAGGTCTAATTAATCTGTTACGGATTCAGTGTTTGCAGTAAAAACGTACTAGTAGTTTGAGTTCAGCCGTTTCGCGGCGATACTCACCGAACTCGCTACGAATACAGCCGACATCGCACGTTTATGTAAAGATCCATTAGGATATTTTCTCCTTAAAATAAACCCACGCATTAACGCACTCTTTCAATACAATTTTTGAGCGTATAGTTTCATATTCATAAAACATGGATAGTGTTCGCCACGAAGAAGTGGAACTACGGAGTGAGAAGAGTGATAAAAATGAGAAATTATTAGTAATTGATGTGGATGTCGATACTGAAACAAGATTGAAAAGAAATAAACAAGATGAGAGGAGAGCATATAGACACCGTTTTCTGCATACGGCGTGTGTGTGTTTTAGTATGTTCGCGCTGGTATGTAGCTTTTCATATACTTCGCTTCAATATCATCAATCAGCGACTTGATATTATAAATCCGGTGTACGTTACATGTACAGAATCGTGAAGGGAAGTTCAGGAGCCGGAAGGAGCGTGAACTCCAGATATAATCATCTAGTAACTTCGTGATATACATCGAAAATTAACATAATTAATGATCATACAAACTTATTGAAATTCTTATTCTGGTAAAGATAGGCGCTATCAATGGATTTATTTGTATCTATATCTATGTGTACATACATGTAGACAAATATGTCCATTTTATCTTTTCAAGTCTGATGGGGAACCTGACGAAATTCTTTTTCACGGCAATATATAAACAAGTTTATGTCCTAGTTTATAGTTAAATTACATAATGACAAAGATGTACGCGTCTCTAAATTAACGTTTAAATTTCAATTAAAACACAGCCGACCGTGATATTTGATTGTACATGTAGTAATTCTATAATGCAATCTCTCAATTCAGGACGTGCTTAATCGCTGAACCTTTGAATACATGGTACAGTGTAGGCTATTTTGTAAGTTATGTGAAATTACGAAAGGTAATTTAACACGCTGTGCATTTATTCACTTAACAGGAATCCAAACTTCGAGTTACATTACTAACTCATTCATTCACTCACTCTTTCATTCACTCACTCATTCATTCACTCACTCATTCATTCACTCACTCATTCATTCATTTATGTCTTGTATTATCGCGCATTTAATAAAAATCAAAGTAGGTTTTATTAAATATATGAACATATCAATGGTAAGGCAAATGATCACATGAATGTCATGTGATTACTGTTTTAATTCTATATGATTCTTGATTCTCTACCACGTGATTACTAACTTTGTAATTCGTGATTTTTGACTCAATACTACGTACCGGTATTCAGCAATTCAGTACCACTTAATTCTTAAATCAAACTTATTTTGGATTCAATTCTCTGTTCTTCTTGATTTGTGGCCACGTTGACATTGTTTTTTTTGTTTGTTTTAATGTGACATTGTCACTGGGTTTTTAACGTTGTTTTTTACAACAATTTTTCTTTTATATACGGCGACCGGTTCACCTATCCAGTTTTCCTGGACTGTATACTAACTAGTACTAACTTACCCTTCCACAAGGAGCCGGCAACTTCTCCACATATGGAGGAAAATCTACATTTTTGTCAAATTTTCATCGTAGGGTATGACCTGCCGCGACCATGATTCAAACCCAGATCTCTGGGTTACAACTCCAACGCACTAACCACTGGACCACGGCCGCAGCCCTTGTTGGGTTTGATTTGATAAAACTGAGTATGGAGAACCATTTTTGAAACCTGGTACAGATTAGTCGTTTAGAGACGCGTAATGGAATGGACCAATGTTTTATTTGAAATCTTACACATATCTTCATGGTGACTTATAATTACCTCAAAGACAGCTGGCGTCGGACTGAGTACCTATGAACACGATCAGCGAAACAGTGTTAGGACATGCATTGTTTTATATCAAAGTTAAATGAGTATTATCGAATATTATCAAGCCAGAAAATCATTCTGACGAGCGTGAATGGCGCATGCACTTTACCCGTTAAATGCTTGAACTCTTTGTATCATCGTGTGGTATGATGATACTAGATCACAATTTTTTACTTTGTCTCCTAAATGTTAAGTATGTAATCTATGTACAGTGGAACCTGTCTGTACCAATCTCTTCTAATCTGAAAAACTCTCTCTGATCCGCCCTCATCTGTCCGGCCACGGATGTTTTTCTTACATTGTAGATTAATTGTTAAAATAATTTACGAATTTGCACAGTGTGGGCAAGAAACACTCTCCAGTTTAAAAGCCCCCTTCCAGACATATATATTTTACTGTATAATTATTATAGACAGTATGAAGAGTCCATTTGCATTTTGTTCTGTAATCGGTTTCTTTAGTTACAATTTGAGGTGTTAATGAACAAAACCGAGTAAGATTTTGGGACGATCTGTGGTGCATAATGAGACCATTCTTCAGTTCTATTTTCATTGTGTTCAAGAAAACAAATAATCACATTGTTAATAGTCAAATTGTGTTGAGGCTATGCTTTCCTCTGTCCTCATGTGCAATGTTTATGCAAGTTGCACAGTACACGTTTTTATAAGTGGTTTATTTCAGTCAGTGTCAAGGAGTATGATGTCTAGACTTACGAAACATGTATCATTGTTCATTACTTTACCTACATTTAATGCGTGATTTTGTTTAATCAACGGTGTTTCAAACTGATACAACGTTTACAGGTATATGTCACACTTTAAACAGAGGGTAGTAACAGGACTTTTGGATAGGGGGAGGGGACGTAAAGTTTAGATGTTTATGTAAAATATGGTCACAATCAGCACATAACTGATGTTTTTTTTATTTGTACTTGCCAAATTTTAGAGGGGGCGCACGCCGGGCCGCCGCCACTAAATCCGTCCTTGCTAAATGTTTTGAACAACCAAAGCGTTTATGTGAGGACTGTCCCGTCAATAACGACTATTTTGAAGAATAAATCATTCAAAAGTAAATAGACTAATAATAATATTAATATCACTTGCGTTTATATTCCGTGGAAATGGTTTTATTAGTGCATGTGAAAACATGGAATTATGGGATAGGTAGTGTAAAAAGTACAAAAATACCCGTACCATACCGTGTTGAGAGGAAGTTAGTAAATATAATGATGAAATGATGTAAAAATGGTCATGATCAAGATAAGAATAAAACTGACCCTATGACACCAGCAATGGATGATGTCAATATACACAAGTCCCCAGTAATACAATATTCTAGACCCACACGAAACAATTACTGAAAAAATAACTCAATATTAAGACCAGCTTTCGGACCAAATTTATCGATTTTATTAACATTAATGTGGTCTAACTACCAATTTAAAATACACATGAAAAATTGACACCCCGTCCGAAAAGAAGTGGTCGTCAAAATGAAGTAGTCTTATTACGGAAGATGTCGCTATGTGAAGATTTACTGTATGTAGTTCATCGTAATGTTACTTATTATTACAAATGCGTATCCATCCAAAACCATTTCATAATCAAATGACACAAGTATTTTGTGTTATATCCAAGTTTTGCAAATCGTCTATCATTATCTATTCAACTGAAATATCATTATACTAGTATATCAACTTTGATTATACTGCTAGGTTGAGATTCACTGTATATGGTATATAAGACGGGTCTGGATCGTATTTCGTACCCACAAGATCAGACTTGTAGTCTTCGTTTCTACCATTTATCCAACATGACGGCCTTGCAGCCCATTCGCCTAGAAATTTAACCGGAATGATTCTTTCATCGTGTTTTAAGGGTTCAAAGAAGTCTTACATTCATCTTGTTGACAACTTTACTTACTCTGCGGCGTCTCAGTTAATTATCAGCAGGCCAGAATCACAACACTGACAAATGTGGATTCACATGATCAAAGACAGACGATTTACTTATTTGAAACAAACATTCAAATTTAAGGCGTTGAATAACGAGGAATGAAATGAAAAAAAAATACATTATACATCTCATTCTTTACCTAACTCTGCTCTAAATGTGTATATTAAAATTAAAACATCGTTCCGCTATTTAAACGCATTCCACCGTATCTCTTTTAAATTTTTGACATATGATAATAAATTATGTATCACATAAATGTTATACAGTATTTTTTTTAAAAAAAACGTTAAATTTACTGTTTGCATTTGGGTACAATAAAACCTCGATATTAAGGCATGCTAGGGATCAAGTCGGACAAATCAGGAAATATTGACTTAAATGTCAATGAGGTACTCTTTTATCGTGGTCGCTAAATGTGGTTTTACTGTATATTTTAATGTTTTAAAGCTGAAAATATCCGTTTCAAATGTGGTTAGTTGGACAATAACACCCTTAACCGTGGTATGGTACATAGTACAGTAAAACCCCTAAAAACCGGACTCCCTGAAAAAACCGGAATTCTAAGAAAACCGGACGATTTTCAAATGCCACCTTTCCTTTTCCATAATCAATAGTTCTTTTAGAAACGGAATCCTCAGAAAATCAGACTTTTTGTATCAGTCTTGGAGGGGTCCTGTTTTCAGGTGTTATACTGTATTCAATCCCAAAGATTAGGGCAGACGTGACTAGTGTTTCATTATTTCATATCTTGTTGTTGACCGACTGATAACGACATACATGTCACTGTGGATGGAGTCAAGTTTTTAACCCTATAAGCTGACCAAAAACGAATAAGTCAAGTCTTAAGTTTATTTAATGATAAACTAGATCATCAGTAACATTTCTTGTAAACATTCAGTTGATTAAGTTCAAAATGTAGTGCAGTTTATCAGTTACGATGGGAAATACGTGCTTACAGATTTCATGCAAGTTTTTTGCCTTTTTGCCTGCAGTTAGAAACACACTAAACACGTAGAGTCCATGTCATTTGCGTGAACAAAATTTCGTCAATTCTGTTTAAGTAGTTTAGGGAGTTAAACGCTTTCGGGTATCTTCTAAATCTAGTTTTCATTGAAGGTAATCAGTTTAGCAGTTTAGAATCCAATTAAAACAGAAATATATGTCTAAAAACACAGCACTGTGGTTCTAAATTATTTCTATAATAATTATTGTTAATCAAAGGTTTATCCATTAACGCGACCCAGCTTTGGAAAACAATTACGAATAAGCAATTATGGATGTTTAATTCCGTATAATGAATTAAATACCTTCCCATGAGATCTTTTTAGTTGTTATAAAACTTGAGATCATTCTGTCTTTTATTGTTTATATGTTAATTAGGGCGGAATAAAATAGTCGTGTTAACAATTACCCGACCGACCCTAAAGTTCGTTATAGCAAAATCCACGAAAATACGAAATCCACGAAGTACGAAAATATTTGAGGACGAATCCTACCTCCAAGATAGAAAAAAATAGACATTTTTTTTCGACCTACTTACCCTTATTTTTTGGTCAAATAACCGTAATCGTGGCTACTCTTTCTAGCCTTAACAATGACCATATTAAACGATAACACATTTATAGTACATCGATAATGATATTGAGATTTTTAGTTTGGAGATTGTTCTCAAGTTTCATCACCTCGTGACTTGGTTCCATGATTTTTGATACTATTTCGAATCACTAACAGTATAACTTGGGACTTTACATGTATTCTTTAGAGTTCTCTCGTTTTCATAAATTTATTTCAGGGCTGGAGAAATGCTCTTGTTGGACCCACCTTTCCTGATCTCAGATTAATAATCGATGAAGATTTGTCGACAGCCTCCTGGATTTTCACGGCGATATCATTTGGGTCCGTACCGTAACGTATGCTTTTTAGCTATTACCGATACCGGAAGTAAGCACGCAGCCAAAACGTTCCGTAGAATTATTTTTGTACATGAACTCTCCAACAATTAATTTTTTATCTAAAGCACGATGAGTACAATATAGAGTTGTTTTATGTTTAGAAGCAGAATAAAAGTGTGAGTAAATACAAAACAAGATAAAGTCTTACTCGTGTTTATTGAAATGAATTACGAGGAAGAAATCGATGATACTAATTATAGGTTTACTCTTAGTTTTAGTGATGTTATCATTTTAGAACTGATCAGTATAATCTCTGAGATCTTTACCTACCAAAGTAATAATATCACAATATGCTGATACATACAGTAAATCAGCTATGGATCAGTTGAGTATGTAATAAGATAATTTGTTTGGCAGACTAACAAATGTACTACAAGGTTCTCATTTATTGTCTCATAAATTAGACAGTTCATTATAGGACCATCCTTAAAACAGTGTTGGTTTGCCACCGTCTCATTTAAAAATCCCCAGTCCAAAAACTTTTCAACATTTTTTTCGTTCCTTTATTGCAACTTCCATTCGTAGTTCTACCTTAGGATATTAACAAAAAAAAGCAAAAATGCCTTCCTGTCTACTTTACTACCTAAAATCAGTTAAACGTTTTGGTCGTATTGCACCAAAAAACAACATTTGTTTAAGAATGGCCTAATGCATAATATAATATCCCATCAACAAAGCACGCCATTAACATGATCATTTTATTCATCTTTCAGCGGGTTGATTGGTTCGGTATGTGGTGGAATGGCTTATGATCGCTTTAACAAAACGTCTGTATTCGTTTTCATCATGTGTGGACTCGGTATTGTAGCCGGTGTTACTCCCTGGTGCAGTCATTTCGCTGCTATGTTTATCATTCATGTATTACATGGTGCCTTCGCAAGTGCTCTTGACACTAGTAAGTTCCTTTAACCTCCTGAATACACTGTTGATGCCTGACACTTAAACGGGGAATGTCCACACCATCTTTTCCTGTCGGGAACAGAATAAACGGTCAACAACGTGACATACTTTGTACCCGATGATGAGCATTTTTTGAAATAATACATGTAGATGGGATGTAAATTAGTCATCAAGAATGTTTTACATGTTAAATGTTCTTTAATGCCATTGTGTTGAAAAATTAATGACAAAATTTCAAATTACGAGTTCACTCGATTATCTCCCATTTTCTTTTTCAGCTGCCACGGCCGATGTTACAGTGATATGGCGTCACAAAGCAGGACCATTTATGCAAGCAATACATGGTATATTCAGCGTGGGGGCAATCATTTCACCCTTTATTTGTGAACCTTTCCTAGCAAGGAAGCTCCCTTCACACGATTTAAATACTACTTTAAAATATGAACGGACGACAACAAAATCGCCGTATGATAATAGCGTTTCAATGAAAAACACATTGATGAATAATAGTAACTCTGATGATCAAGTTGTCGTTGCTGAACTTGATCGCAGTGTTAATGACGAGTTTGATTTGCAATTCACGTACGGACGGACGTACATATACATTCCTTACTTGATAGCTACATTCGTTTGCGTAGTGGCAGTGTCATTATACATCATTTTGTCCTTGCTATTTGGCAATGTGTATGAGAAGTCAACCATTACACCAGTAAGTGGAAACAAGATTGTCAAAGAGCGGAAGTACTTCTTAAGCAAACGGATGAAAATCCTTTTCACTGTCTTAGTGGCACTTTCACTTGCCACATATGTTATGGGTGAACGTTGCTTTATAGGGTTCTTAATGACGTTTATCATTACAAAAGTTGGCTGGAGCAAGGCTCAAGGCTCACAAGCCAACTCCACGTTTTGGATCGCCTTTGCAGCGGGTCGCTTGTCAGGAATATTGATAGTGAAATATCTTCGACTTTCGCTTGTTATATTAGTGTTTTTCTCTCTAATCACCACCGGTGCGGTGTTATTGTGGTCTGCTGTAGTATATGAAAACACTCCATTGGTTTGGGTTTCCATTGCTGTCGTCGGTTATGGAATGTCTGTTATTTTTGCTTCAATGTTTTCATGGTTGTCGGAAAATATACGAAGGCTGACTGGAAAGATGGCTAGTATTTTATTCATTTTTTTGTCGGTCGGTGCTATGCTGATTCCGATATTAGAGGGATATTTAATGGATAAAGTCTCACAAATGTGGTTTGTGTATTCACTATTAATATTGTCCATTATTATGACAATTGTTTTTATCATTGTTATAACTTTATTTAATATATTACAGAAAATGCATGAAAAATCTGAGGAAGCATTGAAATAAATAGTAAAATTAAGTAAAAGCAACGTCACAACATACTTTCTTTCTCATTAACAAGTATTGTACTATATACACTAGAGTAATGAAAGAAATAGACGAAGATAATCATGAGACGATATTAACAAAATGTAACTTTAGTTGGCATCCGACCCAATATCTCAGCTATAGAAGATCCGCTTCCAGACTGTAAGGCTGCTAGCTCCATCATCTGAGCTTCGAAAGATCAATTAGAGGTGACTGAACTTTTAAATGTATTTTTAGAATGGGTTGATCGGATGTCGAAATTTAGTGACCATTACTCGAACTATGTCACGTGTGTATAATGTGAGTGACATTACGGTGCAAAATTTTGGTTGAAACGTTAAGCGTACATGTAACGGAGAATTGGCGCTCGTAAAACACAGACATAAAACACAATATTAACCCCTGAAAAACTTTTGTATACCCCTATAGCTTAAGACTTGATCATCTTTGATTCTAGGGAAATAATACAAATATCAATCGAAATTAAATGACACCGAATTACCTCCCCTCATTTATTAGAGCTTAACTTCATTTGAAGGCCTCTGTAGCCGAGTGGTTAAAATCTCAGACTTGTAATCACTAGCCTCTCACAGCTGTGACTTCGAATCTCATCCAGAACAAAATTTCAAATTTGAAGAAGCTGTCCAGATAGCTTACAGAAGGTCGGTAGTTCTACTTAGGTGTACGCCTGGGGTCTTCCCCAACCATTAAAGGCTTTAAGAAGATGCCATTGAAAATTACGCAGCAGTAATGCTCAGAAATTTGAATTATTTAAAAGCGATACAAATTTTGTAGAAAACTCCAAATAAAATGATAAGCTATTCTATAACCCCTTTTATGAATACGTAGAACACATTTTTTTTCAAGAGTTAATACGATCATAACGATATCAAAATAATTAATGGCAATAGATTAGATAAGCCAGAACATATTGTTTTCAAGGAGAAATTCATATATTGAGAAATTCATTATACATTGAGAAATTCATACATTGAGAAATTCATATATTGAGAAATTCATATATTGAGAAATTCATATATTGAGAAATTCATATATTGAGAAATTCATATATTGAGAAATTCATATATTGAGAAATTCATATATTGAGAAATTCATATATTGAGAAATTCATATATTGAGAAATTCATATATTGAGAAATTCATACATTGAGAAATTCATACATTGAGAAATTCATATATTGAGAAATTCATATATTGAGAAATTCATATATTGAGAAATTCATATATTGAGAAATTCATATATTGAGAAATTCATATATTGAGAAATTCATATATTGAGAAATTCATATATTGAGAAATTCATATAGAATTCAATATGTTCATCTATATATGGGACACTCACCTCGGCCGCAATTACGCCGTGTTGACATCTTTCCTTTAGCAGTTGTTGACATCTGCGTTGCGATTTTGCTTTATCTGCAACTTGAATTGAGCTGCGACTATGGTCTAGTGGTTAGTGCGCTGGAACTGTAACCCGACGATTCGGGTTCAAATCCTGGTCGCGGCCAGTCATACCCTTCCATAAAATTTTGACAAAAATGTCGATTTTCTTACATATGTGAAGAAGTTGTCGGCTCCATGCGGAAGGGTAAATTAGTATTGGTTAGTATATAGTCCGCGAAAACTGGTTAGGCGAACGTGTCGCCGTATATAACTAAAATATTGTAGAAAAACGGTGTTAAAACCCAGTGACAATGCCACATAAAAACAACTCGAAACAAACAAATCACTACATCCACATATGTTCTGTTCTTTTCCATTACCATGAGACGAAAACGGTCAAAATGAACTCTTCAATCCAAATTTTCACTATACCCAAGTTTACTATCACCATAGTTCATCATTTCATCATTTATATATTAAGATTACATACCACCAGCTTGCGTATAAATAATTACAAGCAGAAAAGTAATGAAAAAGTAATGTGAATGTTTTGGAATCGCTTATTTTTCAGTCTATCTTTACATTGCGGTATGTGCCAATTATTCTTAATGGTTTTATGTAATGCTTTCTCCAATGTGAAGTCGATGGCACTTATGTTACGCACTGAGGCCTAAACAATAAAAGTTTGTTTCCAGTTAAATGCCCCAAAAATATGGGTCGGTAGGTATGGATTTCGTTTTTCATTTTTTATTACATATATCGGCAACACTCTTGTGAAAATCACAATATGACACTAAGATTTGGATGCCGTAAAAACTTATGAGTCGGCAGGTAAAAGATGGATCGGTCGGGTAACCGGAGACAAACCTTTGTTTTATGCCTGATTGTATTTTATTAGCGTAAATAGTTGTATGACAAAACACGTTTTACATGAGTTGAGACTTCAAAAACCATCATGTTATCAGTAGTCATTAGCATCTACAGTCAAACCCGACTAAAAATACTTTCGGGTGGCTTAAAATAATCTTAATAAATAAGATAATCTGATGTTTTCACTGTTTTATATGGAGCCCCTAAAGTGACATTCTACACTTATATTTTGTAACACTCTTTTTTTAAATTCGTATTTACGAATTAGTATTTCGTAATTATTTTCGGGATAATAATTCTGTTGTTTGATCCGGTTGCTATGGGAACAGTTTTGTACATATACCTGCCATAATTTATATATTGACATTCGTGATAAAACTTGCTTGTTTGTGATGATACCTGTGTGTTTTATTACTTTTCGTACGTTTGAATCTACAGTGTGATATTAGTTTTAGTCAATAGTAGCATTCATTTTTATCTTGCGAGATTTCATAGTCATCTGTAACGATATACGTAATTACGAAATAAAAAGAATGCTACTAGTCAAAATATAAGTGTTGAATGTCACTTTAGGTGCTCCGTAGTTTTACATACGATGGTATTTGTACTATGGTTTTAAATCAGTCTGTGGTCGCTATACATTTTTGTAATTGGAAATACAAAGCTTAATGTCATTGCATAGACCTATGTTAACTAATGCGACACTTTAAAACTTGATAATCATACCAGTGATGTAAAATTGAGATATACGTACCCACAGTAGTTGACCAGAGGACCTAAATATATAAAAAAGATGTAATATTCTTGATTAACCGACTAGTAAATGAGTTTTTTTTTAGTTTAATGTATTATATCCATAACAATGTACCTTTTTGACATATGCACCAAATGCTATACAAAAATGTTACCATTACAAAACTTTTATTGCCCAATTGTCGTTATTCTTCAATAGTTCCTTAGGTATATGTACTTCAATTTATTTTGCGACAATTTTGTAAGAGTTGTTGCCCTTCTTGAAAAATAGAAAACTATTAATTTCTGTAGATATTCCACGGTGACCTATACTTTTCTTTATCAACTAGATTGATTCTGTGTTATTTGCATATTTTTACAACGAATTTTCGTTGAAATAGATCTTTTTTCTAACAAAAAATTGGCGACTCGCATGGACTTCAATGCAAATTTTAAGGGACAATAACTCACAGGACTATCATTATTTTTTAAAAACCTCGCGGTAAGTCATTGTCTTTTGTGGATACCAATAAAAATTTCAAACATTTCCAAAATATGTATTATTTATATAATAATACGGACATTACGGGTTACAACATAAAGGGTGTGGTCTTTGGTAAGGGTGTGCAATACTTAAGAACTATCGATTATCGCGATGTATTTAAAGACTGGATATGATATCGCGATATGATTTTCAAATACCGATATATGGGAGACTTCTCAACTAGATCGTAAACAGGTAATTACAAAATGTCGGTATGTATGGCGTATTTTTTAATATGGTGAAACTTTTGATATAAATCATATAGAACGCATTCAGAAGAATAAATTCAAGTGTTGACTGTTTTTCTTTATTTCATAAATAATTATTCCCTACAATACATTGTAATATCGTAGTTTATTGGCAATTACCCCCATATTCTTCAGTTCATATCCGTCAATGAAATGATTGCCTGGGTAATTTGATGTAGGTTTCGTTCCATAACTAAAAAATGTGTGAAGCATTTATTGCTTTTTTTATAGTTCCCATTTCCATGATAAGGTTACGTACAATTAAACATTCAATTAAATTTTTACTTTCACGCTTGAAATGCTTCAGAAGCGAGTTTGTAAACCGTACCAATTAAATATAAATAAAGATTATATTCGCCACAATTGAACCAGCCTCGCGGAGATAAGTTTTAAACATCATATTATAGATATATCTAAAACATCTGCGTAGAAAATATCTCGCATGAGCGTACAAACAATTGAATAGAGGATGTGCGGCAACTATATGTATTGAAAACATTGAGTTTCTCATAAATCCTTGTATACATCATAAGGAATCAACAGCAATATAATGAAACCTCTCTTATATGGACATTCGGACCAACGAATTCATTCGTATAAAAAGCTTTTTATTTAAAATTAGAGAGGTATACAAACACGCATCCCGGAACAATGGTAAGTTTTTCGGTTAGAAGATTCGGATCAGAAAAAATTCAATTGAATAGGGCAGGAGTGATATTTTATTATTGGTTTCTCAGTATATGTCAGTATAGTTGTTTTGTGCCATAGATCCCACAAAAGTAAAAAGAAAAAGAAAAAAACATGTGTGTAAAGCAAAACACGAACACAGAGTTATACTTTTTGCACATTTGCTTTCAGTAGGTAAATTTTAACCCATCAGGTTTCTGACAAGTAACGAAGATAACATTCGTAGTGTTCTTTTTTGTATTATTGAAGTTTTTTTTCTAAAAACAAAATGATCCCGTACTTACCTTAGTATGAAGACAAGTGTTAGAACTTAAGCGTACAAAAAATATTTGACGGTAACATGACCTTGTATTTTCACAATTGAGAATTAGCGTTCAGAGTTTTGTTGCCATTTAAGTGATTAGACTTTGCAAACTAGTTACCGAAAGTGAACAAACTTTTCCCGCCAAGAAATAGTGGGCTTGAGAAATAAAGTATTTTCTATGAATTTCTTGTGAATTATAAGATCATTGTCACCAAGATAGTGTACGAAAGAAAGTGTTCCTACTGGGTGTAAAATTTATAACATCTGTGGCTTTATTTCTTGTTTACAAAGAATCTTGTAAAAAGCTGAGACGTTGACAGAAATGTATAACTGTATGGAGATTGGTAATCGATATGGATGTCTTTACATATATCTTCATTCTACACTATTATGAACCATTTTAAAAATTATGTCATCTGGTTTGCATAGAACATAAGTTGAACATTTGTGACTGAGAAATATTTGGCTTCAATGTGAACGTCAAATAAACCATATAGCCCCTACAGCTGTGTCCCTTGCTAGAGATTCGAACCATTAATTACTATTTCGGCTGAGTAATTCATTTAAATGCTATGAATAATAATGAAGTTAGATCGTCAATGAGTATTCATTTAAGCAAATCAGTGATATGGCAGCTCTGTCAATAAAATATGCTTAACAGTGCTTCAAATTTCTTTTCACATTATTAAATTATCGAAATAAACACACCAGTGAACGAGCGCTTACAATATGTTTGGCCTCAAGGTTTATCCAGCCGTACGCCTAATAAACTAGACAGCCAATTCATTCTGTATTCAAGATACCTAGTGTAATGTTGGGTTTTGCTGTCTGAGAACCAGCGTGTATAGTAAAGTAGACAAGAGATTTTTGTAACTCTACCACGGCGGCTTCATCATTATAAACCATTTTCAAATACAGCTCCGACATCATAAAAATGAGTACGGAAGATATAGATATGCTTGAACATTCTGAAGATAAAATGGAAAATCTCGAGGGCTCAGGTCACTTTACGAATACACCAATACAGAATGGTCACGTAAAAAGTGAACGTGTTCTTATTTATGGAATAAATTCAAGACCACCTATCCATATCACCATCATATCGGCTCTTCAGGTAAGAGATTTCATATATTTCTGGATAATAATATTGTAAAACTTCAATATCAAGGCCAGCGCAAGTCCCAAATGGACTTAACAAAAAGCTGATTTTTTTTATCTCGTTGAAATATCGTGGAAATATTGACAGTCAATCTGAAATAACAGGTCCTTACAGAAAGGTAATCTTTCAATGAGATATAACTGGTCTTATTATGTTACAAGTATTAGTATTTTCAAAAATTCTTGGAATTGCCGTTCAGCCAAGTATAAGAGCTGAGAATAGAATATTGAATAAAGATTTCCTAGCGAATTCATTTCTGGTTTCATTTCTTATTGAGAGTTTGCAACACATTCTATTACGACGATATTAAGCTGGTTCCACGTAAAGAGACAACGTTCCTTTGGTGCACTGCAACATGGAACGGGAACCAGTTAACGACGACATGAAGCGCCCCGAAAAAGCATATGTAAAACACATTACTGAAATGTCGAATTATCATATTCAGAGGAAACAAAGGATATCATGACGAATTTAGCTAGCATTCATATCTAAATATTCATCAAATAAAATCCCCCTTTTTGTAGAAATAGACTCTGAACAATGTTTTTGAGTGAAATATTCGAAATATTGTTTACCCCGCAGGAGCCTACAAACTGGTTTCGAGCTTCATATATTAAAAAGGCATGTCAATTATACAAAGAGATAACTAGACAAAAACATGGCGGATGGTGTGCCCCGTATGAGACCCATTCGAGGTTTTTTTGTCCGCCATTTTTTATCGTTCTCCTTTCTGATTGGCTTAGGGCAGGCGGTGTAAGGGAAGAAATGGTCAAATCTGGTTAGTTGTATACGCCGTCGTCCGTGAACGGCGACAATCACGCGGGTTGTTTATCTCAACAAAATCAATTGACCTTACGACACGATTTGATTGACAAATCTTAACAGCTAATCAGAATTGAGTACTGATAAGCCTCGTCGCAATCCGCCATCTTGTCCGTCAAACTATTGATGCCCGACACAAAGGTATATGCCGATTTGTAGTGAAAATCACGTTAAAATGGTCAAAAGGTGTTGTTAATGGCCAGACTTTGATGTTTTTCTGTACTATGAGGGTGTTTTTTAAATACTAGATAAACATATTGGTGTATATTTTGATAGCAGTAAATAAGTCAACTCATTATCGCTCAGATACGCATATTTTGTTGTCTATCGATAGCCTCACAGATTCTCATTTTTACGCGTTTTGTTTATAGTGCATATTTTAGTATTCAAAATCATTTTCCTCCTGTCAAACCTACGTTTTCGTAAACAGTGATCATAGACCAAACATAAAAGCCAAGAAATGTGTACTTGTCCCATCACCGATTTATAATATGTTCATGTACTTTCTTTCAAATCTTCTGTGTGTTGTAATTAACGTACTTGAGTGAAAATAAAAGTTTTTGTTGTTATTTAATTGATCGCGCGATCACACATGGATCTCTCATATTGCACATGCTAGGTGTCGGTGTTTGTTTTTGAAGTCGACTGTCATAACAAATCTATTTCCTGCGTATATTTCGGTGTCATAAAATTATGCTGAGACTGTGTGACATGTTATTTACGGTTTATCTGACTGTTAATTGAACATTTAATGATGTAAATTAGAGTAATTGTAGCAAATTGGAGATTGGTGATCACTTGGTGATTGTTTTAGGTACGTGACAAGAATTAAATAAACAAAAAGCCTCAGTTGTCTATTATTTGCGAATAATTTAAATAGAATTATAAAATTAATATTAGGTGTCAGAATACCAGAATAAATGATAAGAAATGAGATATGAATTTATCCGTTCTTCTTTGATATTCACGAATTATTTCTGTTATGTCTTAATGGAAATATCATACTTACAGCTAAAAATCTTATTTTATTTTATCTTGCTTATTTCTTCATTAAATAAATTTTGTTTTGAATAAAGACAAAAGAGTGGTACCATAAGAGAGAGAGAGAGAACTTTATGAGGAAAAGTGTATCACGATAAATTTTACAAAGCCTATATATTCATATACCGACTGTCCGATTTTCTTCACCTCAGATTCTGACAATATCCCCGTCCTCAAATGTGATTTTTGGCATTTCTAAGTAGCAGCCAGACACAAATGCCTTAGCTTTACAATTTTCTTCAAAGTCAACTCGTATTTTAGTAAGTCAGACCAAAATCATCGGGAACGAACCAATGCTCAATACCATTTTATTTGACGCACTTCCACAGAGTTCTCTCCCTTGAACTAGCGTGGTTAACTAGCCGCTGCCGTAAGGTCAATGCTATTGCTATATTGCACATTGTATAATATGTACAGTAAAACCTCATTAATAAGACCTCCTTCAGGACCCGAAAAATCGGTCGTAGTAATGAAGTGGTCTCATTATCAAGTTGAATTATATGGGATTTACTGCAAGCTGGTCCGAAAATAAGCGGTCGTTATAATAAAAAAATCGTAGTATAGAGGTGGTCGCTTTGTGAGGCTTTACTAAATGTTGTGTTATTATACCGGCATACGGGGATGGTTAGATCAGTTAACTGACTGTCTGTTTAATATTCTACTGTGGGCATAAAATTGGAACTATTCATTTCGATAACAAACATTTTCGAGTATAATAATGAACAAAATTGATATTATTTTTTCGACAATTATCATATTGAATTATAGGTCAGAAAAATATCTGTATGAATTTGTTTGGCAGCCTATTGACTTTCAGTCGTTAAACCCAGTAGATCGGGATTTTCAACATTTCAGTCAGTTAATAGTTTCGAAAGAGGGCAACATTATATCTCACCAAGATTAAAATTAATTGGACCCAAATTTTTATTCGCGATCTTTTTTACAGCGCAGCGTGTACATTAGGTGTTGATACATTGTATGTGGGGTCAAATCAGAGGTGGATACCACGGTTCGTTAAATTTAATTCATGCCAACCAACAACAATGTATAAAGATACGAATCCACTAATTTCGCGAAAAAAAATCTGAACCTAATTACCTCTACCGTACAATGTCTTTTTAATACTGAAGCAGTTTATTTTTCGGTCAGATCGTGGTTCAATTTTTCGAGGATGGTTTGATCTGTGTTGACATATGCTTGTTTTCAATTTCATCCGTAGAATTTGCTTCGCTGCATATCGTCGCGGGGGACAAAAACCTCGTATCTTAAATTTTAACACTTTTCGGGAGGAACTTTTTTTATTTTATTTATTTCTTCAAGGACTCTCAGCGTAACCAGTACAAGTTTACTTTGTCAGGAAACAACAGTTTGGCATATATCAATAGTTAAAAATGAACAAATATCGGCAACAGTATAATTTCTACTTACGACACTTTGACAATTTTTGTCAGATGGGACATATTGGTTTTAAGTAAAGGGACCGTCGTAACGGAGATATGACGGCCTTTTTCTCCCGCTAGTATGAGGTGGTATAAAATTAGAACAAAGTTCGCAGTTCATGATTCGAATCGCGAACTGCGAACTGCGTTCATACTTTATGCAACTAGCAAATGCTAGTATTGAAGTTTTGTGTATAGCTACAAGCATGATATTCATACTCTCGAATAATTGTTCCCTAGGTTGATGTCGTGTCACTCTTGCAGGAGTATGACATTGCCTGGATGAAAAAAGTAAAACCAATGGACAGTGTCACTATCATATTATCATAATAATAATTCATATTCCGGTTGAGGAATAGCAAACAATTGTTCATATCAATCATTTAAACGATATGAATATTAAAATTTAATCAGTTCAATCATTTTATGTTAGATTATATAACAGAATTATCGTTTTAATCAAGGCCAAAAGCGCGTATATAACTACTTTTTCGAAAATAAAATGTATAATCACATTCTCGTATCTATAAAACCAATAAAACATCCAGAATAGATGCTCTGAAATAGCATGATCTTTGCAGATAAGTATAATATTTGATAAAATGACTAACACTGACACGTTTGTTACGAGTACATAAGTTTTATCAGACAAATTTTTAAAGCGCGGATTTCTTCTGTCAGTATCTACAAAGCTCCACTTCCAGCGAGTAAATATCGATAAATCTGCCCTGTGATACTTCATGTAACTGCTGAAATTGTTTCTAAACTCAACGCTTTAAAAACAGCATATTTTTGACTCTCCACCAAAATATTTTATCAAAATACAAAAAGTGGTCCTCTGAAATTAGCCTATTGGTGTACGAGATTTTATCACATTATTTTCTTATTACTTATTTTCGGGAATCTAATTGGTCTACGGATGCAATGTTTTACGACAAGGCAAGAGTTCGAATTCAGACTCCCACAGTTTCAAAAAGTAATTTTGTAAAAAACGGAATTAGAAGATTTTGACTCCACATCGGCAAATATATAAAACATGTGAAAACAAAGACTGAATGAATGTAAATTATATCAAAGTTTGACATTTATGAAATAAAATGTAGCAAAATATTTACATTACAAAAAATGTCAGTGTTTTTAAATACATGCTGAAGTATGTGTTTAATATACTGATGGAAAAAGTTTAGCAAGTTCAGAAAGGATTGACTCCTGGGGAAAGGGTAGGTACAAAATCATAAAACCAAATACATTTTCAGATATTTGATTCTTATCACCAATGATTCGCATCAATATTATTTCATGATTTTGAGGCATTTAGTCTCCGGCGTACGTGAAATGTACTAGGGGGGCAGGCGTAAAAGTTCGGACACAATACCTAGTGCGGCCACCATTCGCAGCCAAGACTGCCTAACAACAACGTCGCAAGCTGCAAATCAGTTTTCTAATGACCCGCAATGGGATCCTGACCCATTCAGCTTGCAGGGCACGTTCAAGATCACGGACGTTGTTGACGTCATGGCGCTCTCTCACCTGACGACCTAAGTGGTCCCATAAGTGCTCAATGGGAGAGAGATCCGATGATCTTGCAGGCCACTGCAACACATTGACGTTATGTATGCGTAAAATGTTCTGGGTATGCCTCGCAGTGTGTGAACGGGCATTATCATGTTGAAAAATCCCAACGTTACGTTGTTGCAAATACGGTACAACATCAGGCTCGATGATTTCGTCACAGTACCTTTGAGCAGTGAGATTACCAGGCACTATGACGAGATCTGTCTTCCCGTCATGATGTATGCCCATCCGAACAATCACGCTACCACCCCCATAACGGTCACGTTCAACAACATTATCTTGGTCACGCCTCTCCCCTCGTCTCCTCCAAGTTCGAACGCTGCCATCAGCAAATGACACGTTAAACCTAGACTCGTCCGAAAACAGAACGTCGCGCCATTGTCTGCGAGTCCAATCCTGATGAACCCTGGCCCATTGAAGTCTTGTTTGGCGGTGTCGCAACGTCAGCGGAATGCCAACGTAGGGACGGCACGTTTTAAATCCAGCGGCACGTAACCTATTTCTAACCGTCCTGTCGCAAACTCTTGAGTTAGTAGCATTCCTCAGCAAACGACTAGAGAGAAATCTACTGTGTCGAGATGACGTCGTGAGAAAACGGTCTTCACGCGGCGTGGTTTTACGAGGTCTGCCTGATCTGAGTCGGTCTGCGACGTTCCCAGTTTGCTGAAATCTGTTCAGCAGTCGACTTATTGTCGATTCGTGGCGATGGAAATGTCGAGCAACGTCTCTTGCCGACATGCCAGCGGTAAGCATACCGATGGCTCTCTCACGTTGCTCAAACGTCATTCCAGGCCGACGTCCCATCATTGATTTTCAAAGATTATTTTCCAGTTTATGTGCTTACGATAAGAAAGCTCTCGAACTGTGTAGACCAAGTGTCTTGTTAATTTCGACGACTTTTAAAAGTCTGAAAAGTTTGAAAACCGGGCCCCATCCGGGCTAGGTCTAAAGTCCGGTTTTCTATGCCAATTTAGTTAGTTTTTGGCATCAAAGCCTGCTCAAGGTTTTTTACCTTTCTATGTAAATTAACAAGTTCTAATTCTCAGATTGCAGTTAGCCCTGAATGCAGCCTTGTCATTGATAAAAATGAAGCGTTCCTACAAGCAACCAATCAGACGCTTCGAAACAAAATGCTGACATTTCCCTCCAACGAATATAATGAATGATTTATTTTATCAACCGATAAATAATCTTATGCATTAGAATTTTAGTAGATCATAATCATTATCAGATCCCTCATATATTTCAGCAAGCCCTTTTGGCCCTCTCAGGATCACTCGTTGTTTCATTATTAGTGGCTGAAGCTGTTTGTGCACAAGATGACAACCTCTTTAAGGCAAAGCTGCTTAGTTCTACACTGTTCATGAACGGCGTCACAACTGTTGCTATGAATTTATTTGGAACAAGGTGAGCAAGTTGTAAAAGCGGGTCTGTAAAAATGTGTATACGGTACCATTAGTATGTTTTGAAATACATACATTCAATTACTTATCTGAATGAAATGCCTGATGTGATGATATTCATTGGCATAGAAGTTTTTTCACCAAAGTTTAACGTTGCACCAACAGCAAAGGTCATTTGGCGACATTTTCAGCGTGTCATATTTGTTCCGGGTGGGATACGAACTTACAGCGTTTAGGGACTAGTGAGCAAAGGCCAAGTGCATAGACATGCTCTAGTTAAATGACGTTATAAATGATGTTCACGGTAAGTGCATTGCGGATATATAACTGCTTGAGTGCATGGGTAATGCGAATCCAAAGGAATTTAATGGGCGTAATTTTTTTTCTTCGGATTTTTAAGCGAGTTTATTTTTAGAGAGTCAATTTTGCTGATGGCTGCTCTTGATTGTAATGATTTTATCGAAATTGGTTGCCTTGGTAACTAATGTATAATTCAAAGTGTACTACTAAAGTTTATAGCAGAATATATTACGAATAATTGAGTGGAATAAATATATGTGTTTCTAACATTCGTTCGTAATGATGAATATCTTGTGCCGACATCAGTTCGTTGAGTCAAATATTCTTCAGTACTGTCAAGAGACCAAAAGAAGAATATACAGTGCAACCTCTCCAGAGCGGCGGGCCTCTCTTCAGCAGCAACCTTCCTTCAACAATAGCATGATTTTCCCACTTTATGACTATTTATTTAACATCTCAAGAGCAACAACCTCTCAACAACAACATTATTTTGCCTCTCCCAAAAGTTGTTGCTTTGGAGAGGTTGCACTGTATTACTTATGATTGCCAAGCGCGTGTTAGGACTTAGCTTTTATTATTGTAGAAAGATTAAATAAATCAACTCTAATTTTAAAATTGATCAATAAAATGATGAAATTTTATATTCCACAGCTGACGGTGTTAAAATCCATAATTATAATAAATATTAATATTCTTACTTTGTCCAGATTCCTAAAACGCACAGGCCGTCAATTCTAGGACTGTCCTGCGCGACTTTTTGAAAATTCTAATTCTGTCGGGAATAATTGGAATTCTAAAATCGCGCAGATTCTTTAAGTGCGCAGAACAGGGGATGGAAAAGAAAAACAAAACAATCCATGATGCTATACATCTTGTTTATTACGACACAGGTTACCTTTATTCCAAGGAGCTTCTTCGGAGTATATTGTACCTTTGTTATTGTTGGCCAATGACGGTAGTTCATTTTGTTCAAATGTTAAAAATGAAAGAGGTAAGTACAGTATGATTTTATTCAGCGACCGCCTAAGTAGTAATAGTAAAAGTTAAAGAGTAAAAAGATGTCAACGGAGGGCGGCCATGTTTGAATATGACGTAACATCACTATTCTCGCGGTGTAGCGGTTAAGGCGCTCTAAATTCGTCAAAAGTGATCAAACATTTAAAATATCTGTACAGATAGAAAAATAAATACATTTGTAAAAAATTAGAGGTGTATAATCATCGATGGGCGGTGTTCAAACTATCTAGCAGACGTGCGTTTAAACATTGCTTTTCAAAAAAGAAACTCTCGGGCTTTGGATGTCACATTTCATTCTTAAGTAAATTTTGAAATAAAAAATTGAATGCATACAAGAAAATGGCCCGTTTTCGACCAAGGGTGCCTTTGTTTCTAAGAAAAGAAGTGTAATATTTGTGTTGACAGGTAAAATAGTTTTCAACTGGTTCCAAACGAACATCACGAGAATAGTGCTGTCGACTATAACACATGTGTTTAGAGTGACACATTCATTTATTGATATCTTTACTCTAAGGAGTACATTGTCCTGTGACTGAAAAAAAAAACCAAAGATTTCCTATCAATTTACATTCGTTAGGTTTTTTTTATCTTATTCTCTATACAGAGAATACATGCAAGACCGCACCAGAGCTAGACTGTCCTGTCCAAAACAATACGTCTTCATTTAGAACAAATACTGGTATATAAATGAAAATATTAGTTATCATACGTTGTTGCACTCATGCGCTATTGATACAATACCACATACATATTGTACATTTTATATCTAGTTTGTGTATTCATGCACCACGCTCTAAATATAAAACATGAGTATTACAAACAGAAATCATTAAAAATGTATATTCAGTTCGATAAAAGCATTCAATATTATGCACACCATTTGTTTATTGATAAGATACATGTATCAGTATTTATGTAAACTATGCACTATGATATGATACCCTTGTGTTTCCGTTTTGACAAGTTCAACATGACAGTGATAACATAGCTTATCACATTTGTAATTATTTTTAATAGTTTTGTGATCATGGCTCAGAGACTTTGTGGTTAAAAAAAATAACTTCATCATATCCATGTACCATTTTTTACATTTACGTTTAAATATTAAAAATCTTTTTCATGACCACTTTAAACGCAGTTTTTGTGTCAGTTTACATATTGATGTAATATAATTTGGTTTCAAGCTGCTGGTACCAATGTCACAGAAAACATAGCCGACATTAAGCACGAGGAAGAGATTTTATCTAACATACAAGCGGTAAAGTAACACTTAATTACCTTTTGAATATATTTGTAGATACGGAAAGGATTCCTAGAAAAAAAAACATGTATAAAACATCCTATCTTCCCTCAATGTACTACCTTTCTCCAAAGCTCCTAACGCCTAACCCACACAACACGCAGGATCATACAAAAAATGGGGTAAAAATCACAAATGTTTCGTCCATACTATAGGCTAATGTATTTCCGATAGAGTAAGATGATTTAGTTTCAGTTCTGTTAAAATTTCGGTAAAATTGCTGATATCTCTGTGAGAACCATAGTGCTTGGATATAATATTTGTATGGCAAAACTGAGGGGGTATTTTAATCAAATGGCCGATGGTTGAGTGCATTGCTCAATGGCCAGTGTAAATACTAATGTTCCAGCAAGTTATTAAATTTGTGATAGTTGACGACTCAATGATTCGAACCAAAAATATTCCCAACTGATTGTCTTACACATGTAATATAATATATATAAAATATTGTTAAAAAACTGTTAGTGTTAGTTTCAGAAATTTGTTTATTGACTAAAATATTGATCACACAACCATTGCGTTCTTCTCCGCTCACGTACATTCATAACACACATGATCAGGTCTAATAGTCTCATTGCATCTAAGATGAAATCTATCTCGAATCCCTTTAGTTGCTTTTTTAATGTAGAACTCAGAGTTTTAATCTACACAGATCTTGAGATAATCAGTAAAGTCGAATAAAAATACAACGAGAATATGTTTGTATACTATCATGATCAACTTTAAAGAATTGGCAATTTTGTAACTACCGTAAACTACAGTCTAACCTATGTTTCCGGCCACCTTTGAATAAAGGCCACCCTGTGAATAATTTCCGATTTCATTAGTACATTTTTGCCTGTTTCACTTCATTTGTTGTCTAATTCATTAGTTGCTCAATAAGCTTACTTAGTTGATTCTAATTGTCTCAACATTTTTTTACAGCTTCAGGGTAGTCTGATGGTGGCTGGGCTGTTGCACGCCTTGCTTGGCTTCACTGGATTGATTGGTGTTTTGTTACGTTTTATCGGACCGTTAACGATCGTGCCTACGCTGATGTTGATTTTTATATTCATTTCAAAACCTGTTGTCAACTTTGTTCAGGAGAGTTGGCCAATAGCCCTGTCGTAAGTAAATGCTCATGTTTTCAATTTGCCGTATTATGCCGTCTGAAACGTATTTTTCATTGTTACATGATTGATTCATGTAAGTCATGTTTACGGGTGCGTGTTGTTGCATGGTTTCTGCAATTCTATATGACTGAGTGTGTTGCGTGTTGGTGTTTTCCGTGATATTTTTGTGGCTATGTAGTCCGTGAAATAAGGTAGGATTTCTGCATTTGGTGTTCCACGGAACTCCGTATTTTCTTTCTAACGCTAGTGTGTACCAGATGTACTTTATAATCAAAATTAATAAATTTGACTGTTTCAATCCGTTCGACGTGGAGGATAAGAAAGTCTTAGTTAGGGGGGGGATGTCTTGGGTTCAATTCAATGAATGAGATATTCCTTCATTTTGGTTGTTTTTACTTCCCATAATGAGGTAGGCAATATAAATTGCCAATTAATTATACATTTAAGCTACAGTCGGCCTCGAGTCATATTGACTTATTCAAAATGAGTTACAAAATACACGGTTCTCAGTGAATTATCAAAGTATGTTAGCGAACTGAAATATGTACATATACATGTATATATGATGCCGCTGAAAATAAATTTTTCTGTATTTATTAGCTGTATTTATTCATTGTCTCTCTTCTACAGAACAATAACAATGGGTGTGATTCTTTCATTGTACTTAGCCAAATACAAAATGCCTATACCGATATGGACGCCCTCTGGTGGTTGCAGAATAATCCGGTATCCTTTGCACCAAGTCTTCTCGGTAAATCTAAACATTAGTTATATACAATAGGGATTTATTAGCCATACAAACCGTTAAATTAAGACAATAAATAATAGTCCAGGAAATACAGTCCAGGAAAACTGGTTAGGTGAACTGGTCGCAGTGTATAACTGAAAAATTGTTGAAAAACGGCGTTAAACCCTAAAGACAATAAGTCATATAAAATAAAATAAATACAAATTACATTGTACTGATGATTTTTAAATAAGTCTCAAGGAACCATTTGTTTTTTTTATTCATTGTGTTTAACACTGAGCAATTCACTAGACAATGCTACTCTGAAGTGCTACTGCTGTAGCTAAATTGATTACCACTGTCATTGACATTTTTTGAAGTGCTTTTTATATTTTTTGTTATCATTGTGACAACTATCATTTTGTCTCAAGGTAATTTTTTATATTAATATAGTAATCACTATGACTTTTACAGATTTTAATATCAATTATCGTAAACTGGCTTATATGCCTGGTTCTGACGTCCTATGGTGTATTCCCAGACGACCCAAAAGCTATTGGATACAAAGCACGCACTGATGCTCGTAATGACGTCATACGTGACAACCCATGGTTCAACTTCCCTTATCCGGGTAATTACATTGATCTTTTTATAGTATTAGATTCGTTTATTAACATTTATGATAAAAAAACCTTCAAAAAATGTGAGAAAATGAATAACCATTGCCATTAGGTCATTTCGTTCTTAAAACACCATTTATTTTTTACTTTTTCGAGAACATAGGAGTTAAATAATAGGTGTTTTAAACTACGCCTGAATTCCACTTATCAGTATTAAAACAAATTTCAAACAACAAATTCTTCCGGTTGCTGATGCAACATTGATTGTTTTCTTTATATCATCCACCAACTTCTTTGATCTCTTTAAAAAATAAGTCATTATACTTAAGACGCGATGACAACGTTGCAAGAGCACAAAAAAAACTATAACAAGGAACCAGTTACAATTATCGTGTTAATAATTCATGACAGAAGTATTTAATTGTAGGTCAGTTTGGACCAATTGGATTTAGCGGCGCCGCTTTGTTGTCATTCTTGATTGCGACACTGATTTCAGTGCTTGATTCCATTGGTGATTACTACGCATGCGCAAGGGTTTGTCGCGTGCCGACGCCACCAAGCCATGCTGTGAACCGGTACATATTTATTTTTATTCAAGTTCCATATTAGTCAGGTGAGATATTGTTTAATATGACGACTGAATTAATTGATTACAAACTACCATTTGTGACAATTTGCAGCTGAGCACACACCAAAGGCATTCATGCAGTATAAATCTTGCTTGTAAATGTATATGTGTGCGTTAGTTTACCGACTTAGTTATATTTTTTTCAAATTTGTATCCCTGTACAAAGTCGTATTTACAAAATAATGATCCGGTTGGGACAAATGTTTGGATTTACAAACGACCTTCAACATTGTCTGTTTTAACACAAATACATTCTATGACAAATTAAAGCATTGTTTTTTCTAGAGGGATACTGGTGGAGGGTGTTTGTAGTTTTCTGTCCGGTGTTGTAGGTTGTGGTCATGCTACGTCTACCAACGGTGGCTGTCTGGGTGCAATAGGTGTAACTAAGGTATGTTAATCTGTCGGTGGTTCTACCCAGGTGTGAGCCTGGGGGGTCTTCCTCCATTGTTAAAGCTGGAAATTCGCCATGACCATGGTTATTGGTGCGACCGTAAACTCCAGTGTAAAAAAACACTACTTCGTGGCATAAACTGCTACATGTATACTGGCCGTTGTAAGAAAGTTACAAGTAAGTGATGTCGGCATAAAATAGACATTTAGCGCAAGTAATCGAGATGAATTTAGTTATGGAAATAGGTGAAAAATTCATACTGTGGTTTATTGTTATCCATCATTGACCATAAAATTGTTGTATACCATTAAAATTTCAAGATCTGTATATTAGGCCAAAATAGAAGAATTTTTATGATGGCTACTTTCTTATGACGGCCAGTATACAATTGAACTGAAATTCTTTTTATCTGCAGGTAGCAAGCAGACATGTGTTTGTTGTGTGTGGCATTTTCTATATTCTGTTTGGAATATTTGGAAAGTTTTCGGCTGTGTTCGTAACAATCCCGTACCCGGTCCTAGGTGGAGCTGTGGTAGTCCTGTTTGGTATTTTCTTTGGTGTGATAATATCTAACCTAGAGGTATCGTATTTTTGTGAAAGTTTTCAATCCGAATTTACCTTTTGTCTAAAATTGGTCACCAAGAATTCTATGAATACATTAGTATGTGTTTGGCAATGCTTCGCTAGTTGTTGATGATTATTTTTTGTGCTAGTCTTTTCAATATCAAACTATAAATTAGGTTTAGTTTAAATTATTTATCTTATAACACTAAGAAACTACAAAGCAAAGCTTGCTACTTATAGCAATCAATCATAACATAATAATTATAGCAATATTTACTTTTATATAATTTGTTATATTTATTTACAATCGGGAACACCATGATCAGAAATATTAAGAATAAAACCATTTAAAGAACGGTTTGCGGTTCCGCAACCCAAACTTTTACAATTGGTTAGGTAGGTAGGCAAGTTTGTTAACGTTATATGTTTGAAATGAACATGTCAAGCTTGAATAAAGAACGAAAAAAAGAAAGATTTTTTTCTAAATCGCTGTCGAGGTTTGGGCCGGGAGTTTTTTTTTAATGATTTTGGTCGTGCAACTCTAAAATGACTTTTTCGGATGGTCTTAAGCAATAGAACTGTATTACACATTGATACAATAATCATTAATCACGACACTTTAATCAAATAAACTTTCATACAGATGTAAACACAACCAAGAAGGGAGCACAGACCACAAAAAGGAAAAAAAAATGTATTTGACCTTAATACACATTGGTCATTTTTCAATGACTTGGCATTCGAGAATTAATGAGCAAATCTTTGTCACATTGAAACGTATTGATTTCAAGCACATGCCAGATACACAATGACAACAGATCGGTGTTATGGTGAATTACTGGGGACCCGAATATTTACTTATATCCATATTTCACTGTATTCATATCAATCTGAAAAACTTTTCACAGTATCCCATCGTTAACTATAACCGTGTTTTACGGTATCGTGCTAATTAGCCAATTACAGTTAAAGCCTGATTATTCGAATATGCTTGGGTCCGAAAAATTCATTCTTTCGGATAATCCATGGTTTCGTATAATCCGTTTCAGTGCAATGTACTGGTTAGAAAGCGACGTTGCAGACAATGACTTTTAATTATTAGGGAGTTTACCTCCGTTTTACTTGTATGCAAGCATGCGCAATAGCGTTTGAATTCATGTTCCAATTGACTTAAGCAATAAAATGCAACTATTTTATACACACCACACTAAATATTTGCAAAAATAGTATAAAATCGTTACAAACTGTATGAATAACTTTAACCGCAATGCTTATTATATTACAATTAACCCATCATTTATATGGACAATTAAGTTAACAATCGCCAAACAGGCCAATAAACATACAGAACTGTTGACCCGGTTTTTCTATAAATAAATGTTACGCATTGTTTGTCACACGGCAGTAGATTATCTACAAAACGCACTTCTTTAATTTTAGGTCACAAAAATGAGTTCATCCAGAAACATCGCCATTCTTGGCTTGTCTGTTTTCATTGGACTCACTGTTCCATCCTGGGCCCAATCCGTGGATAAACCAGTTGATACGGGTAAAGACTACAAATGTATATTTTATCAGACTTTTTAACGTGAAACCGTATTATTTTTTATTATATTAATTTTGAAACAACCCCTGTTATGGTAAAAATATTGTCACTTTGAATGATATGTACTTTTTATCAACATATTCTATGACTTGACACTAATCACAATTCACAATAGTCAGCTTCTAAAATATAACAATATTCTAGAATTGCATACGTTTTATTGCTTCCAATTAGCTGGAGATATACACGTATGATATGCAGTGCAACCTCTCCAAAGCAACACCCGTTGGGAGACGCATAAGTATGTTGTTGTCGAGAGGTTAAATTAATAATCAAATCGTACAGTAGGGAAAACGTATGCTGTTGTTGAAGGGAGGTTGTTGCTCAAGAGAGGGTCGCTCTAGAGAGGTTGCACTGTAATACATTTAGGGCAACATGTTCAGACAGCATGTAACAGAAAAGATATTTTGACAAATAGACAAAGTACATAAGGGAAATACATGCATAAATATGAGTGGAATAAATATGAGTGTTTGTGCAAAGCTATAGTTCTTTATGATACGTTTTTTATACATTTTGTTTTGTTATTTTTAGGGAACGAGGGTTTTGACAAAATTATGGCAATGCTATTATCAAATCCTAACCTAGTGGGTACCATTCTAGCTTTCTTACTGGATAACACTGTCCCAGGTACAATTTATTCCATTACGATTTAATTAATAACACTAATAACAATAATTCAGCGCGTAACATACGCACAGAATTACATTTATTATTATCTATTTTGTTATCATTAGTAAAAATAATAGAAATTTATTTTATCATTATTGTAATTAATGTTATTATAATCGTATATTTCACTGAGACGAATTTCTGAACATTTCAACACACTTGGTTGATTACCAGGTGAACTTTTAATACATTGAATCAAACATTTACTTGAATACTCGCTTTGTGTCTGTAAATAGATTGTAAGTATTGTAAACATAAGAATTCATTCACTTACGTGGGTTCTTCCAAGAATCGAGTTTTATTACAACTTTTTTTTGGGGGGGGGAGGGGTATGTTGTCGTCTTTGATTAAATTACATCACGTTACGTCATTGAAATTCTATCTGACAATCTCTATCCGGAATTGTCGTTTATTATCATTCACACACATCTATGTCAACGTCTATAAAGTAATAATAAAAATAATAATAATATAAAGACTTTATTTAAAGAGGCAACACAGGCATAGGCCCAATCTTCCCTGTCAGCCTCTCGAAGTATTCAAAACCACTTAACCGAGTCTCATTTAGATATCATAAAATATTCAAATGCTTGATTTTGGTTTTACAAGTATTGCTTATTTTTTGTTTTACAAAAATCTTTTATTAAAGCTGCATCGTTGACGTAGGGCATGTACGTAATAAGGATCGACAACTCTGGATAGAGATTGTCCTTAATCTGGTTCCCGTTCCATGTTGCAGTGCACCAAAAGTACACCAGAGGCAACGGGTACCAGTTAAGATTGTCATTTATTGACTTTGATATAATGCGCATTTCCAGGCACGCTAGAAGAAAGGGGTATCGCTGCCTGGCAAGTTCCAAAACACGGTGAATATGAAGAATTAGATACAGGCAAATTTGATGAAGGTTATGAAGTTTATGAGCCTTTGATTCCGCAGTTTATGCTTAATTGGAAAATAGTGAAATATGTTCCATTTTTACCGTATGGACAGGAACCGGAAGTAGACGGTGATCATGAAAATATCCAAATATCCAAACAACTCTAGTAACTTCCGGTTCACGAATAGCATTATCATAGGTACTAAATATGATTATGTGTCTTAAACTTCATTTAATTCATTTTGATTTATTTAATTTTTAAAGCTTTTAGTATTAATCATTGTCGTTTCATTGTACTTTTTTTAAGTCATCAGGAAATTACGAAGCGAATGGCAATCAATACATGTATGCACAAACAATAAAACAGTTTTCAGGTTACCCTGTTATTTTTCTATTTTACTTTATTTTCATTGTTATGTATGATTAAATTGCTTTATATTTTTGTGTTTGTCTTCCTGTTGCAAAAATACGAGCTGAATCAGTTCTGTAAGGCCAAGCTTATCACTAGAATCTATATTGTGAATCTGACGCAAGCATTCATCTGAAATTGATATCTAATTTAAATAAGTCAGTTGCACACAGTGGAATGGAAGTTTTTGTATTAACCACAGTAACTGCACCCCCTCATCGATCATGCGATAAGAATCCATATGGCAAGTAATAAGCATCGGTATTTTGGAAACTGGCTCACCGATACAGATCATAGAATAGCGCATGTACGCTGTTATGCGACCATTCGGTTTGTGTTTACAAAAAGATGCGATGTACAAGATAATTTCATTTGAACGGCCTTCGTATTGGTTTTCCTGATGAAAGCCTGAATTTTATACTCTTAGACGATTTGCGAGAAAACCGAATGCATTGCCATATATGTGAGTCACGAAAAGAACACTTGAATTGTTAAAATGGCGATATCAAGTTTTTTTTTGTTTTGTTTTTCTGTTATGTACGGCCCCAGTTCACCTAACCAGTTTTCCTGGACTGTATTCTAACCAGTACTAACTTACCTTTCCACAAGGAGCCGGCAACTTCTCCACATATGGAGGAAAATCTACTTTTTTGTCAAATTTTCATAGATGGGTATGACCTGCCGCAACCGGTATTTGAACCCGGACCTCCTATTCAAGGCGAGGAAATAATTTTCGAAGATGTAACAGGTGAACGAAATAGTGTGACAAGTGGAAAACGAGGAGTAGCCTCTAGTGAAAGTGCAGACAGTAGCTCTGGAAAAGGAGAAAGGAAAATTACTATCATTGTATTACATCCAATTTCTTGATCTGCTTTCAATTTTATTATGCATTTAATTTTATAATTAACAATATAAGTATGTAACATGTATATGTAGTAATATTATAAAGAGTATAACTCATCATCAGTCTCTTCATCACCAGTATTTTCATCATCAGCAGCATCAGCAACAACAATTATTCAAATTTCAAGAATACACAATTAGTCAATAGACATCACACCTTAAATAGCTTAACTGCAAACAACAAACATATAATAATTATCATCATCAGCAGCAGCAGAATTAACAACAAAAATAGCTATAATAACAACAACAACAATAGCAATCAATAATGATAAATATACACTGCAGCAACAATAGCACCAGCAGCAGTAAAAATAACGAATCAAATCTTATCATTAAAAAGCAATAAAACATAAATGTAAGTGAGCAGCTATTTCATTAATACTAAACTACAACCTTTTCTTCTAGATCTGCTTCGAGACTATAACCATGCAAATTTTGACAAAACCCTACTGAAACCCTGGAACCACTGATATAAGGGAAAGAAATTCACCCTGGTTCCGATCATAGAAACCAGTACTCCTTGCATAGCCAATGTCGATACCTACACAACTATATGCATATATATATAATCATAGTAATTAACATGTCCTGTGTCTCCTGGAGTGAAAGGAACTTCTGCATAAATGACCAAAAATCCATTTTAATCAACATTTTCTAGATATCAGAAGCACCTTCAGTAACACTAAACAAACACAGAAACCAGGCTCCGAGGGTATAAAGGTTGAGAACAATCTCAGAGCTCAAATTTTAATTCCATTCTCGAAGTATTATGGTTGAAAAGATAGAGATGAATAATGTTTAAATACATATTTAGGTCAATTATACTGTCAGAATAATATATTAATAATATCATTATTCTCTGATCATAATTAACTTAGAAACATTAAGACAAGATGTGAGATTTGAGCTCAGAGACCGATCTCAAGTTTTATAACCTCAAAGCCTGATCTTGTTGCAACAGTTCAAATCAAATCAATTGATTAATCAAATCAATCAAATCAATTGATCAATAAATGAAATCATTCAATCAGTATGTTTTCTAGCAATCAGTCAAAAATTGTAATCATCCTACTATTATTATACAGGAACTGATATTTTAAGATTCTTAATCTACAAAATTGAAAATGAAAATTAAAAACAATATATATATATTTATATTTACATATGATTAATCACTTGCAACAAATAAAACACTAAAGAGACACAAATTATTTCTTGACAATTATTTTAAACGATTACCAATCACTGTAAGGAATTACAGATGTGCGCCAAGACAAAAGAATGTACTCCATTGTCATACTTTATGTTAAGTTATATCTGTACTATTTTCTCTTAACTATAGGAGAAATAAACAACAAAATAAATGTGGGAGCACTGAAGCTGAAAATAGACATTTCTAATGTCTATAAATATTTATACCGTATTTTCTAGATATTCGTGAATTTTACCAAATTCAAGTTGTAACCATGCAACTTCATGGGTTTTGTATACAAATAAGACTTGAAGTCTGATGACCAAGTAAAAATTCCATTGAACATCATTACACAAGTACTGGTAAATTAATTTGAACATTATATAATTATACGAATTAAAAAATAAATAGCTGATTTTATCTTTCATTTGTATGATATACATAAAACTATAAATGAATGAAGATTTTTGTATAAAATCAATTGTGAAATAGTGCATTTTGCATGGAATGTAAAATAACTACATGATTAATAAAGCAGATATTTAATATAAACCTCCTCAAGGTAGACTTCATTTATCTTTTGTCCGACTCTAAGGTCAGCCCAAACCTCAAAAATACTATGTAAAAATTGCAAAATCAGACAAAATTTCATCCAGCTTTCATTCAGCCTCAATTATTTGGCCGTCCGGTTGGCTAATTTCATAAATGAATTCAAAAGGGCAATCCTCTCAGCCTGTGCGGGACGGGGCCAAATAAAAACAATGACTCAACGTCACGAATTAGTTGGACTAGCTTTCAATACAACATATTCCTTATTATAATTAAAAAAATAGGTTTGTTTCTGGTAACCCCGAATACCCGACCGACCCATCTTTTACCTGCCGACTGTTTTTATGACATTCAGAACTTAGTGCTATATTGTAATTTTCACATCCGATGTTACGGATACATGTAAAAAGTAACGTAAAAGAAAAAAATCCCTGTAGATCGACCCATATTTTTGGGGGCTGGTAGCCGGAAACAAACTTTTTTTTTGTTTCAGATCCTTCCGAAGTTACGTAAGTCACCTAAAATCAAACCAATACGAAGAAAAATGAATTTAAAGATACCTGCCCATTCGGCGGCCATCTCGACTTAGCCAGCGATTCTTGAGCAACAAATATCACGTGGTTTCGGACGACCAATCGATTGTTCAGTTGGTGGTCGTTTCGCACAATTTTGAATCGTCACGTGCAAACAACTAATCAATTCAATGTATAGTCCAGGTCACATGGTACTCTGAGTAACATCGCGCATTGAATGTTGGGAAATGAACAACTTTGACCCCTCCCATGTTTATACCAAGTTACCTGGCCATAATAATGAACTGTCTTTATCTACTGCACATATAACCAAGGGTCCCCAACAGTCAATGCTTGTATGGTGCTGAGATTGTATCCGGTCTATCATGAAGCTGTTTAAAGGCTTGATAATCAACAGTTGCGGCAGTACTTTGGATCAATGCTAAGCGGCGCCCTTTCCTCCAACATTTCTCCGCCCGCATGTACATAAAACTCCTAAATTGGATTATGGTGTATCTTTACCTAGAAGCGGAGAAAAGGCAACATCTGCATACGAGGACCGTTTTTTCCACAACAGCATAAGGTCAATTATGTTATCAAAACATGTTTTGATATTGAGATTAACACGGAGTCTATGAAATACCAATTAATTTTGGCATCGTGGTCTAGAAGTAAAGCGTCCGACCTCTGATCCGAAGGTCCTGAGTTCGAATCCCGGCTTCGACGGGTTTCGTTCATGAACTTCACAATCCCATTTTTCGGACGTAGTACTGGTGTAGTGTCCAGGAAGCGGACTCGAGCGTGATTAATGTAAGCAAAATTGCTTGTTTCACAATCGAGCTAAAATAAATTAGTATAAACTAAACTAAACTATTTTTTTACTATTTATATTAATTGCAAGATGTGTCATTTACGTTTAACTATATGATCTAGAATCTAATAGAACGTGAATGGGCCAGACAGGCAGAGTCGACGGGATTGTTCATCACCAATCTTGCTATGCACTGTTAATATAAAGGTTTGGTGGATGACAAGAAGGTGAGTATTCGCTGAAAACAGAAATAGGAGTAAATGGAAGCATGCAGATACGTGTTGGTCAGTTCCTGGCTTCTATGTTCCGGATAGATGTTGGGTTTTATCACCTTCCCAAAATTTCGTCTAAACAAAGTTCTACTAATGTCAAAACGAGGTTACAAAAAGGAAAATGGCTCTTACAATATTCAATTATTGACAAAATATAATTGCTCACAGCAATGCTTCTACAAGAACCCGTACAGGTAAATTATCCTGTGTCTATGCAAAATATATGTTCCCCTTGCTCATTCTATTCCGCTGTTCTTTTCACGAGTTTCGCGTTCTACTTCTAGTCTGAACATGAAATGGAAAATGACTTTCTAGATCTCATGAAAACGAAAAATCTTGCATTTGGAACTAGAATGGAATATTACTTCATTCTGATACATATTGCCTATACCATTGTTTTCATGTCTTTTGAATAGTCAATGTTTACCTTGACTTTTTGACCAGTAGAAATAAATTATTGATTTATTCAACTATATAAAGGAGTTATTACATCTATGTGTGTTTATCAAAACCTGTTTTGGAAAGCTCTTCATGAATCCTTTCAAGTGTTGATTGTTTTTCTGAACAAAATGGTAAAATAATGATCTGGGGTTGCTAGTTTATGATCTTTGATTTTAAATTGTTCTTATGATGTCTACCAATTTCTTACACTGATGTAACATTTGATAACTACTAAATAAGCTACATCAGTACATGTGATTACTATAATTTATCTGTGTGATATAGCTGTGAATATTGCTTTAGCTCTTATAAATTGTACTTCGACATTTCTCAAAAATTCACCATCCTCAGTTTGATGTTTTTAACTGGGTCAAATTTTCGGTTTTCCTACAACATAAACTTGTCCTCACACAGACTTTGCTGATCAGTTTTATTGACATTGGTTACTATAATTTATACTAATTTATTTAAGCTTGATTGTGAAACAATCAATTTTTCATATATTGTTGTATAAAACACGCTCGAGTTACTATAGCTTACAGGGTCTTCTTCCCCAAAAAATGAATGAACAATTCCCCCATTAGAAAAAGATATAAAACAAGAAAAAACATTCTCACTACACATGTGATTGTTACTACGTAGCATAATCTGGCTTCTGATGAATGAGAACGTTAATAAGGATGAAGGAAAAAATTGATAAATTGTGTTTCTGGTAGAGGAAATGATCATGTCACACAATACTATTACTAAATCAGCTGAGTTTTTGTAATGCTTAAATTGTTACAAAGTAGCTCATAAATTCCAGGGCCCTCGATCTGTCATATCTGTGGCCGATATTCGGCCTCAGTCCCCCACCAAAATAGTATATTTTTCCCCATAAACAGTTAAAAATCCCCCCTACGAACAATCATAAAAAATTACTACAATAAATGTTTCCCTTTTTTGACAGGTAAATGTTGATCTGTGTTTTGCTTCCAGTTCACGATGCGTTGTTTACGGAATTTAGTTGTGTCTACAACATTTTATGTGGCTATTCTTATGCTTACACCAGGGTAAACTGGTGCCCGTTGACTCTTGTGTACAGAGACCTTTGGTGCACAGTAACATGGAACAGGGACCAGTTTAACACTGGGGTGACCTTTACCGGAAGAAAAACAAGCATGTCTCATAATACGAAGTCATATCATTCAGTTGTCTGTATTTACTAGGCTTAACTTTCAATTACCATATTTTACTGTGTATAAGATGTAGTTATGTATAAGACACATCCTCATTTTTTGCGGACACAGGATCACATTTTTCGCATTCTTCAGAATGCCTCAATTATTCCCCTTTTGGGGACTCAGGCCTCATTCTGTCATGATGTGGAGAGCCCTTGCTTATTTGACTCAAATATTTTTATGTTTCCTTGCAGGCTGCTGTATGGGATGCTTTGAATCATTATAATTACAGAGATGCAACATTCTTAGCTGAGAGATTGTGTGCTGAAGGTTAGAAACCACCAAAATTGTTTACTTACTTGTTTATATTTATTGAAATTGTTTTGTCATCGGTATAAAAAACTAAGATAAAATGTAGGACTTGTTAGTCATTTATAGTAGCAATAAAGTAGTGTTTGTTAAGAACTGAATATCCTCTGTCTGACAAAAGAATGATGTTTCATATCATCATATGGAAATTTCTCTCAAGGTGTTACATTATTGAATGCCATTATGTTTCTTATGTTCTTTTTACAGTTTCAACTGATGAAACATTGTTCTTGTTGGCAACATGCTACTTCAGAGCAGGGAAACCTAAGCAGACATGTAAACTACTTGAAAAGAAAGGATACCAATCTCCTGACTTAAAGTATCTGTACGCAAGATGTTGCCTAGATGCTGGAAAGTAAGTTTTTGTAAACATTATGATTAGACCTTCCGATAGTTAGGTTTAAAATAATGGAAGATAGTTAGCTACATGCAGGGTTTTCATTAAGAGACCGATTGCCAATTGAAACCATTGGTTAAAAACGCATTTGAATCAATTGTTTTCCCAAGATTTTTAAATTTTTCGCAAAATCCAGCTACTTTTAAGATCTGTTGCTTGGCAAATAATCAGTAAGTTCTTAATGAAAACCCTGTACATGTGGGCATTTGTCTTCATATAGTTAAAAAAATTGTCTGTGTTTTTTTTCCCAAAGGTGAACAAGCAAAGGAACTTAAAAAAGCAGTAAATACTCTTTTAAGATTTGGTGCATAATTATGCATTATTGTTTTTGTTCTGTCATCATTTCTCATATGCTCTACATACTCATGTAATTGTACAATGTTCCTTCATTTCAGCTATGCAGATGCAGAGTTGGAACTTGCCGGAAATATACTTACACGACAAAAGACTATGGATGAAATAGAAAAAGAATTCGGGAGTTTAGCTAGTCATGTGTTTAATATGCTTGGTGCTTTATATACACTAACTGAGAGAGCTCAAAAAGCTATAGAATGTTATAAGAAAAGTTTAAAACTTAATCCATTGTTGTGGTCTTCATTTGAAGGATTATGCAAACTAGGTAGGTTTTCTACCTAATTCTTGGTAAATGAGGCTAAAAAAATATTTATAATCACTTGGCCAAAAATGTTACGTAGGTAGGTTGCAAAACTTCCTTTCTACACCTCGTGTATTTTGGAGGTACAATTCATCCCCAAATATTTTCATAATTTCAGAAACTTTAGAGTTGGCACCAAAAAGAGGGTCAATAAGGATTTTTGTTATCTTGATAAGAATTTCTGTTTTCCAGGTCATATTGTAGAGTTTGCTGTGTGGTCTGGTTACAAAAAAGTTTGTTAAATATTACATAATGTCTTTCTCAGAATTTAATTAGTCCAGAATAGAACAACAATACAAAACTTTATTATTCTGAATAAGTCTTTAAAATGTCAACTAAATTTTCATATTTTAAAGATCATTTGTATTCATTTTTTTGTCTAAAAATTAGTAAGTGAACAAAAAGTCCTAGTTTTAAAGATTTCTCTGTTTTACAGGAGAAAAGGTTGAACCAGCCAGCGTCTTTCCAGTGCCAAGTCAGGCATGCACTAACATGGTGATACAGAATACGAAACATGCACATACCGCACAAAATACCCCTCCCATAACTGTGTCAGAGGTTCTATCACCAGTTGTAGAGGCACCAACTACTCAACCACCACCTGTTTCCAATATGTTGTTTACCCCACAAAACGTACACAATCTTGATGTATGTTGATACTACATTTTGTGTGTTCATGTATACATTAAATTTAGTAAATATATTGTATTTTTTTCATGACAAACTTTTGAAAATTGATAGAAGTCACTAGTCTGAACCATCAATTGAATCTGTGCTGTTTAAGGTTAAGCATAAATTTTAAGCACACAGGTGTATGCCTAGCTGTTCTTGAGTTTTATTAGTTGTGAAACTCACTTAATCTTGCAAATGATTGGCTGGTCTATTTTTAGGAGCTGTGTTTTACATTCTGTGAGACAGTTTATTTGCATTTCTGCATATCTTTTGTAGTTACTAACCACTCCAGAAGCTGGTCACTTAGAATCCAGTCAACATACACCAGATAATTGTATAGGTAACATACATGATCAGGTTATGGGTAGTATAACACAAGCACCTAGACAACCAAGATCCACAAGAAAATCAACAACGACACCTCAGACTGACAGAAACCTGTGTGTTAATAATCTATTCTTAGGCCAGTATTCACCAAGGTATGATAGTCAATTTTTTTGTTTTTGCTCAATTATTGCTGTATACAGTTTGTGTGAAAAAATTATGAGCTGTGGCCATCCTTGAGAAAACATTGGTGTATGGTTACATGACCCAAACTTTTAACATTGGGTAGGTAGGAAGGCATTTTTTTGTTTATGTTATGAAAATGAAAAGCTGGAATAAAGAACAAACAGGTTTTGTTTTAAAATTGCTAGAAAACCTTCGGATTGGAAGATTTCAGAATGAAACAGTCACATAACTTTAAACCAACAGCATTTAAAGTATGGCTTGATATTGATAAATCTTTATACATTGGTTTGTATACGATGTATAATTAGTAATTTGGACATTCCGCCTTTCAACTGGTGAAGTACTGAATGTCCCGCAATATTCTTAACACAATTTTTAATGATTTCACACAACATAATTTAGCTTGTTATTTGAATTTTAAGCTATTGTATGGAAGTGTTTTCATATTTACACCTGACAGATCAATTCTAATGTTAATTTGGTAAACTATTTCAGTTTTGGAATATTACCACTAAATACACCAAGTCCTGGTGGTTGCCCTGCTCAAGGTCTTACAGCCACGATGATAACACCGTCACCAGCTGCTTTACAAGAGAAGAGTAATGCATCTAAAGCTCCTAGAAAAGTATGTAGAATGTCATCTTTGAAACAATTTGCTTAAGACTTCACTGTTTATTATTTTCTAGGGTTTAATGCCGCTTTTACAGCCAGGGTCATTTAGCAACTTTTCCAGGTTTAATCTGAATAGAACCAATAACCTTCCATAAGATAGCTGAATAGCTTCCGTACTCATGAAATTTGGTCCCAGATGGGGTTAGAATTCACGGCAATTAGGGGATTAGATTGTCAGTCAGAGACCATAACCACTCACTACAGAGGCCCCTCAGGAAAAGAATTCATGTAACTTGATTGGATTTTAATTTGTAGAACAGAAAAAACATGAAACTTTTAATTTAAGGTTAATATTGGAAAAAATTTGTTTGATGAAATATGTTGGAGTTTATTTGTGAATTGTATATCACCACCGCTCGTCACTAATCTGGGTAGTTAGTGAGTTGGTGGCTTTGATTACCCAAGATTTTCTCTCGTAGTTACACCATGATAAATCATGAGATTTGTAAAATTTTAAAAAATCAGTTTGTTTACTTTTAGATGTAGTTCTTGTTTTATAGGGTTGCTTAACCTTTCCAAAAATGTTGTAATTTGTTTACGACATTTTTTTTCCAGCCTACCACAAGACGAGCCAATCAGAATCAGACATTGATGCCAAAACCTCCAACGTTTAACCAGCCGGGTAATACTATGGAAAACAACAATATTCAGTAAGCTACCATTTGTTTGTGATCATGAACTAAATTTATGGCTAGGTGTTCAAATAAGAACTATTCATACGTGACCAGGGTTTTCACAAGACATCAAAAGTGAAGGTCTAAAATGACCCTCGGCATTATATAATAATTGAAGTGTCAATGTAATTTCCTTCTAATGTTATAGTAAATTTGACCCTTTGGTACAAAATCTCATGTGTCTATAGTAAATTTGACCCTTTGGTACAAAATCTCATGTGTCTATAGTAAATTTGACCCTTTGGTACAAAATCTCATGTGTCAGAAGCTTTTTTTTACTTATTTCAAGTGTCAAAATGCTATTTTAAGTGTCAAATGAAGGCCTTGTTTAACAATATCACATTTCTGTAAAAACATTTATGTGGATTACCAAGTACGACTTTTTTTTTCATAGATTGTGTTTATCATTATATTAACTGTATTTGAATAGCATGTCCTTATTTTTTGTCATTTGGTCTGCAAGTTATATTTTGTGTACCTTGTATTTCTGTGGAAATTTTTTTATTTGCTTGCTCACTTATTACATTCTATGTGTACTGCTTCTATGTCTCATTAGTCAGGTATGTATGTGTCTCTGCTTCCTATATGAAAGGTAAGATATAAGGAATCATATTGAATTGATGGGCTGTAATTCATCCATGTAGTTTTCTGTCATGATCTATATTGTTGTGATGTGACGTTCTGTGACTTTGTGGTACATTTTTTGCTCTGTTTACATTTCAGTACTCAGAATAATCCACCAAATGTTAGACGAAGTTCTCGTTTGTTCAGCCATTCAAACTCTAGTTCAGTTAAAGTAAGTTACAGCACTTGTCACATGACTTAATTAAATATTTTGTATGTCAAACTTGTGCAGAATCTGAAGATGTTTACATCTTCGGCATCTTCGAAAGTGTCAAACTAATATAAGCGTTATTTAATTACAATATATGAGCTTTGTCAATTTTTTTTATTCAAATCTGTGTTTATTGAGAAGACTGTAAAACTCTGTAAGTTTTAATTCAAGTGCATGATTATTTGATGAATTCATGAAATAAATTGTGTTATTATCATATGTGTTAATATATTTACAGTACTTACCCTTTGCCTTATAGTACGGCATTTCCCCATTTCAAATAAGTCAATGTTTTATATATTTGCTGTGAATTTGGAAAAGTCCAAAGTATGCTTATAAGGCAATGGATTAAAATAGTCTCTATGAATCATGTTCATTTGTTTTAGGAAAACAATAAACAACAAAGTAAACCTCGATTTACAAGTCCACGTCCTGCAGGAGGCAGAAAATCTAAAACCAGATTAAGTAAATCAAAACAAGATATAACAGATGTTGGTAAAGGGGAGATAATCACTGATATAAAGATTACTTCACCAGAACCACAGCCACAGATACAACTTGTACAGATGCAACAACAATCTTTAGGTATGTGAATTTTCTAGCAGTCTGCACTAAACCCACTAGTCCAGGGCCCAGGGCTCATAAATTCCTATTTTGGGCTTGTAAACTTTTCAACATTGTGTATTCAGGCTGGTGGTTAATTGTTTGTTTTCAATAGCCCACTTAAGTTTGAACTAGTGCTTCAAAAAAAAGTTAAAACTTTGTACTAGGTGATGCAGCTTATTTTTACAAGAAAATGGTTTCACACTCTTGAGTTGACCCTCTGGTCTGAAGTTATGGATGAGTCCTGAACAGGGTTTAATTGATAAGTTATACTATTTGATTATGTCCAACTATGCTGTTAAATTCAAGCAGTTGGTAAACTGCTACGCTTTGGTTCAATAATTTTCCCAGGGATGGTTTTGTGTTGTTTTACCTTCATAATGGTTCTGGTCAACATAAGTTACTGGTATATGCTGAGCTTTATTTTCAAGAGATGTCTTTTACTTACCCTGACAGATACAACTGAATATTTTGTTGTAAAATTTAGCATAAAACTTTGAAATATATATTCTGTCAGACTTAAAAGGTTTTGGTCTCAAAAAACTTGATACAGCATTAATTTTATTCAAATTAAATGACTAGCTCTTCTACATTTTCAGCGGGTATATTATCATTACTACAATCAGTTGGACAGGCCTACCAAGCATTGTCTGAGTATAATTGTCATAAAGCTATTGATCTCTTTATGGATTTGCCTCCTCATCAGATGAACACTGGCTGGGTTCTCTCACAGATAGGTAGAGCACAGTTTGAGCTACAAGAATACCAAGAGGTATGTGTGCTGGTAGTTCAAGTATTTAATGTTTAAGTAAAATGAAAAACTCAAAAGCTAGACATGCTTCAGCGCCAAAAAAGCTACGCATTGCAAACGTGTTGAAACTGTATGCGCATTTGGATAATACATTTTTGTCTATGGTTAAAATAGCTTGAGGAAAACATGTCCTGATGTATGAGACGCACCCCCGACTTTTTATATATTTCTAGGGGAAAATAGGTGCAGCTCATATGATATCAATTATGGTGTAGATTATATTAAGTTAGGGAAACGCTATTGAATTTATTTTTGTGCTGGATTTGATTAAAAGTATTTCAGCTTTCCTTTGAAATTTTTGTTTGTAGTTGCGCAGCCCAAACTTCTAACAGTTAGTAGGCAGGCTTGCAAATTTTGTTGTTAATATTTTATGCGGGTACTGAAAATGAAAAGCTAGAATATAGAAAACATTTTTAGTGGTCAAAATCGCTAAAATATTTTTAGTTAAGAGATTTTTAAATGAGTTGGTTGCGTAACTACAATATTTTATGGGTGGCCTTATTATGACATTGTAATCTTGACAATGTGCCAGTCAAAATATATGCTGTTTGATATTGTCTTCAGCAAGATTGTACAGCACATTGATAAATACTTAAATTAGTACTTGGTTGATTGCATTGGAAGTGATCCTCTAGAATGATTAGTATAAGTAATAAAAAGTGTACTCAACCAAAGTGAAACTAGTTGTACGATTCAACTAGATTAATTGTATGTATATTGTATATTTGTTTGCAGTGATTCAAGGGATAATTCACTATTTGTTTTTACAGTGAAAATAGCTGAGATTGAGATTTAGTTAATTAAGCTATCAAATTCTAAAATAGCATTCTGTTGCAGTAAGTGTTTTTATTATTCCAGGCGGAAAAAACATTTAGAAAAATATTAGAAAATGAGCCACATTTTATAGAAGGCATGGAGATATACAGTACAACATTGTGGCATTTACAGAAAGAAGTAGAGCTGTCTTACCTAGCACAGAAACTCACTGAAGTTGATAAAGGTTCACCTGAGGTAACTGTAGAAACATTTGTACATGTGATATTGTTCTCTGTCTGCAGTCTTCAGTTTGGCTGGCATTCACCACAATGAAGATAGATACAGTATCGTGTGTCTATTTTGTCTTAGTGTATTATTCTGAGTGTTATGTTTTAGTGTATCTAATACCTGACTGTTTACAAAATAAAAACCCAGTCAACCTGAATTATACTGCTGAATGGCTACATTGGTTATTATGCAATATGTAAGACTGTTAAAGTGTTTCCATTTGGATTTTCATTCTGTTGTAATTATTATAAATATTGTAATTAGTACCTCCAAAGTATTAGAGGTATGTTTTGAAAGAAGAATTTGAAAGAATAAAAGTTTGATGACCCACCTGCCCTGTTTATATGGATTAGTAACTGTAAGCTCAAGTATTTTTTTTTCTAACCTGATATAAAGAAAATGGTAATCTTTATAGGTCAGATTGTAATTATATGTGTATTTTAACAGGCATGGTGCGCGACTGGCAACTGTTTTAGTCTTCAGAGAGAACATGAAACTGCCATAAAATTCTTCAATAGAGCCATGCAGGTGAGAGAGATTATAACATCACCCAATACTTGTGTCTCCATTTCTTATTGAACAACAGGGATTATACTTATTGATATTATACCTTATATTTTTACAGAGGAACTGATAAGTACTGATGCCTATTTTGAGGCACACAACTTTAAGCAGATGTCTATCCTGTATAATTGATCTTTTTTTCTCTGGGGTTTAATTTCTCACCAGCAGCTGAAGTTATTTAGCAACATTACCAGCTTTAAAGGTGGAACATGACACCAGGCGTACATCTGGGTTGAACCATTGACTTTCTGAAAGTCAGCCCAACAGCTTCTTCACATTTGAAATTTTTCTGGTCCTGGATGGGATTCGAACTCACAGTGGTGTGGGACTAGTAATTACCACTCAGAGACCATAACCACTCAACCATGGATTCCCATTTTTATAATTGATATTTTTGTAGAGGACTGATTTACACTAAGACCAACATATTTATATTTTCAGATAAATCCTTTGTTTGCGTATGCATATACTCTACTTGGACATGAGTTTGTTTATACTGAAGAGCTAGATAATGCAATGGCCTGTTTTAGAAGTGCCATAAGAGTTAGTCCTAGACATTATAATGCTTGGTAAGTAGATAAAAGCTAAGATGAACTTGAAGTATTAGGCCAAAAAAATATACTGTTGTTTCTGGTCACGGTCATCAAAATAAACTGGGTTGGTAGGTAGGGATCTCTTTTTTTGCACTGGTCATTTGTAATAACTGCTAATGTATGCAAAGCCATTGCTTTGATAAATTTTGATGAGCGTCATGTTTATTCAAACAAACTGGACACAAAATAAAATACAAAAATGGACGCATTTATCTACTTTTACAGCAAGCAAGCATCATAGTTGTGCCGCCATCTTAAAATTCCGTTTCCAATGGTTACGATAGCGCGGACTATTTCCTGGTATGCGGAACTGAAATTCCAGAATATTTCTCGGTAAAAAAAATGCAGTCGGGGTTAAAAATTAACGATCCGTCGGGGGACCAGAAACGAGAATTTATTTTTTAGCCTTAGCAAATTGTTGTAAGACTGATATGTTAATTTGCACTCAGATTTTGACATTTGTTTGGTATCCCTGTGTTCAAAAAGTAAGACTAAATATAGTTACATTTTATATAGTAAAACACGAATTTTCATGTTCGTGGGTAATATACAGCACCTGCTGTGAGTTTACTCTGCTCATAAGAAATTTGATACTCTCAATCAATTTTACTGATGGATAACTGTCTGAGGCATTAGGCAAATGGTTTAAAACACTTAGGATATTACTCTCACAGCAAAGTTCATTCCTGAATCAACAATTAATATATTGTTTGTATATTCATTTCAGGTATGGAGTTGGTCTTATTTATTTGAAGCAGGAAAAGTTCCGGTTGGCTGAGATTCATTTTAGAAAAGCCTTGATGATAAACCCACAAAGTTCAGCATTATTATGCCATATAGGAGTGGTATGTTTCTCTCTTATTGCAATAAAATAATGCTTCAAAAAACTATTATTTTTCTTTGACTGAAAGTGATATGAATTTCCTAATTTCTCACATGACCAGGCTGGCATTAACTTTATGTGGTTGAGTATTACCATCATCATACATGAAAGTTTTTCCTTGTAAGTTAATATTCCATGTCTACTGTACATTCATTTCATTGTGGATTCAAAGAATGTTTAAATCAGTCATTAAGTTTTTGTCATTTTTCCTTGTTATTCATTCAAAGAATGATATTTTTACTTACAGTGTTATTTAAATACAACTGTTCAAGCACATTTAATTTTTTTCACCGGTGTTAAATGGTGATATGGTGACTTTTTAAGCTTAAACAGTGGAGGAAGACCTCAGGTGTACACATGAGTAGAACCACAGACTATCTGTAAGCTGGCTGGACAGCTTCCTGTAACATAACAACTCATAGTTTGAGTTTTTAGAAAATATCTATTACACACGTCCCAGGTTCATACTGTCTCAGTCCTTGACTGAATTGTTGTCTCGATCTCTGTCTGCACAAGCTCTCTTATAGGATCTGAACATTGTTACAAGTTACCATGGTGATGAGTAAAAGTAATTAACTAATTGCTTGGTCAGCAATGTTCCAGAATGTTACAGGTAAAAGTGTATACAGGTACATTTACTGATGGCTATTTTGTTACATTCCTCCTTTGTCTGGTCCCAAGTGGGATTCAAACTCAGTGTTGAGGGGCTTGCGATTACTAGTCAGAAACCACTCTTATGAATCTTATATATTGTCTACAGGTGTTACATGCACAGCAGAAATCAGACCAGGCTTTGGCTACACTTGATAAAGCTATAGCAACTGATCCAAAGAACCCACTGTGTAAATTCCATAAAGCTACGATACTGTTCGCTAAACAGAAACATAAGGTTAGTTTTATATTTCAGTTTATTGAGTTGTCTCCCTTGATATACTTCGTGTATTGATTCAGAAGTCTTCACAATTACTCAATTATTCATAATCCAGAACATATGAATATGGTCTTGGATGAGCACTTTCATATTTGCCTTGAAAGATTGACTTTTTTGCATTTTTTTAATTTATTAAGCTGTATTAATTATAAGTTGTTTGTTTGATTGTCTTTTAGTGATGTATGTTAAACATGAAAAGTCCCTTAAGTTTGATGCATGCATAATAAAATACAGTAAAATTTCATTATTATTTTCATTATCTATGTCATTTATCGGTATCACAAGCACCCGACTTATCTCTAGGCAATTTTTGTTCATAGTTGCGTACAATTCACAACCACCAACAAATACCTCATTATTACAAGCACCACATTTATATCAAACATTTAGTCTGTTCCAATGACTCCTCGAGATAACAAGCATGATGTGCTTTACAGTATGATGTAAAACAGCAGTAATATTTACTGTATTTATATTATCTTTTGAAACCATCAGAATGGTTAATCAATATTCATTAATCAAAATGAAAACCCTTTTATGTTTTGAACAATTTCTATTGCATGCTTAAATTTTAATTGCAAGTCCTTTTAAATACATAAAACATTGATGTATAATTTACTATTTTGTCATCCTGTTGAATGCTAACCACCATAGACAGAAAATATCAAATTACTTGAATGAATCACTTAATGTGTTCTCTTTATTTGTAGTTTTCATACTTAGGTTTTTTTACGTAGCATCAAAGTTATATGAACTGAGAATGTATTTATTTTTGGTGGTAAATTAAGTAAGATATGGTATTTTTATTTTAAACTTCGTACATTTTGTAACTAATGAATTATATTGATGATATTTTTCTTAAGCATTATCTTACTGCAGTGAACTTTTTAATTTTTGACAAGCACACATCTTAATGTTTGACTGTTCTGCTTATGTTCTTGACAGCACTATGACTATCAGCAATGCCAGTGAAATCTTAATATGTTTCTCCTGCATTGAAATATGTCATTATATGAATGTTCTCTTAATGATAGTGCTGTGTACAAGTCATAAATATATTGTATATAATACTATATGCTATTTTTCTTTTATATTTTCCTTGTTGTAGTCATGCTTTTAATGACAATGAAGCGATTAAAATTGCAATAAGAGAGATCTGGTGATATATCTGCCAATTAAATGCCTGAAACATTTCCTGTATACTTGCATATAATAGTGTTACACTCCTATTTGCACCAAGAACACTCTATTGCTACTATCTATAGGATTCCTGGTATGGGATGACATTGAGATAATGATTGTAATATTTGTTTGCAGGAAGCTCTTGAAGAACTTGAAGAATTAAAAAGAATTATTCCGAAAGAATCTCTTATTTATTTCCTTCTTGGGAAAGTAAGTTCTTTTTAATGATCTAAATTGTGGAATCCAATCCTCTGTCACGATTCACAGTGTGTTAAATATATTCCTATAACCTAGAGGTATGCACAGTCTTCTTTCCTTTTAGAGGACTGAAATTGCATGCTAAATTTACATAGATTTTCTATTACCATTATTTGTTGGGAATATTTTTTTTGGATTAGATCTTATTGAATGGTTGTTTCAAAACGTAGATTCCACTCTATGATAAAGACTGATCCTCTACTATAATTCTGTGATTGAAAATTTGAAATATTTAAACTGATGGTTATTACAGATTAAATTACCGATTTGATATTTCGATTAATGTTAATGAATTAATGAACATGAAGTGCCATGTCCTACTTATTCCAGAATTACCTCCCTTAAATTTTAAATGACTGGTTATGATAATTAGTTCAGCAAAATATAAATGACCCCATGGATTGGATTGTAAATACTTTGTTAATTGATAATAAAAGCAAATTGGAATTTTTTTTTGAAGATAATTTTTCACGATTTCATCTCTTGTAGGTTCATAAAAAATTAGGTAACACAGATTTAGCTTTGACAAACTTCTCATGGGCAATGGATCTGGATCCCAAAGGAGTAAATAATCAAATAAAAGAATCAATTGAGAAAAGATTCAACACAGAAGATGATGATGCTTTAGTCAGGCTTAGTGAATCAGGTAAGAACAAATTTCATTAGTTTATGGTCTTTTTAGGGGTGTAGAAATGAATCAGAAGCCAGAAAAATCAACCTACTATTTGAGCATTCTTGCTTGCTACTTTTTCCCGACAGGGCAATCCCCCTTTGCCTCTTACTGGAGGGGAACCCTCAGGCCCCCCTTCTACTTTTAGTAGCTTATTGGCTACATGAAAACATTTCTACACGCCTACTTTTTATGTAGGCTGTTTATAAGTTTGTCAAAATTTGTTGAGTTTTGTAAGAAGTAACTAAAATGATTACCTGTCTTCTAGAAAGACAAAAATCTTTCAGCATTTTTCTGTTTCTTTGGTCTAAATAGGGAGGACAGAAAGGGAAAAGTTGATGCTTGTTTGGAACATTTTTTTTTGGCTTGAATCTGACATCTGTGCATTGTTAGTTTCTGAAACGAGCAGCAATAAGGACCTCTGTGACAATATATTTGCTGATTTATCAGTTTTTCATCTTTTAGTTCAATTATTTATATATATTTCAGACATTGGAGATGTGGCGCCTTCGGGCAGTAATTCCTCACTTATGGATGCTGATGATATGTTACAAGCTGTGGAAAGTGACGAGAGCTTATGACAAAGGTTCTCCGATAATACTATTGAAAATTTACTCACAGTATAAGTCTAGTAGTTTTTCTAGATGTGGAATTACTTGATACACTCTATTGTCTTGTGATAATTCGAAAATGTATTCAAAGATGACTGAATGTGTTAAACTCCAACCAAATTGTGTGAAAGAACTGATGAATTTTGATTGGATTTTATACCCTTATCCAATTAAGCCATGTTTAAACTTTCTGACGATGCTGAGAGTCAAATACCACAATCGCTCCTGTATAAGATGCGTGTTTTTTTTTCATCCAAAATCGGGTCCAAAAGTCAGGTGCGTCTTACATATAGTTGTAGAACAAAATCCCTTTTTTTCCAGGTCTCAGAATGCTCAAAATTGAGTCAAATTAAACATGTGTATTGAGGCAATATCTGTCGAATGGTGTTTTAAAAAACAAAGTGAAATAAATTTTTCATAATGTTTCTCTGAAGTCCCTTATAGCCATACTTTTCCCAGACTTCATACAGTCTAGACATTTCAGTGAGTTTGAAAATCAACAAATGTTTGCTGATCGTGCCACTAATTACAAAAACCTCAAGGTGTTATGAAGTTCATGTATATGTTGGCAGGTTGAGAAAATTAAATGGCGTTGTATTACAAAAGTCATTATCACATTTTCATCATATTTGCTTAACACAAAAACAAACAAAATGGTTTTTTTTTCATATTTTTCATCTGTTTTAGTCATTTTCTTTTCTAAAACAATTACTTGTGTTTTATGCATGAAGATGTTTTTTCCTAAGGTTAACACTAATTTTTTTCTGCTTTTTATACATTGGTTGCTGCCTATACACAAATGATTACGGTATTTTCACCCTTCATTGCAGCACTTTTTTCTTTTTCAGTGAAGTATTTGAATTTTCTATTTAAAATCTGCCATCATTGAATTCATGTAGGCTTCAATAATTTAATGATCAAATGCATAGATGTCCTGATTCAATAATTAGATAATGATCTAATGTTTGTTATCATTAAATTTAAGGATAAATCATTCAGTGGCTTTATTGATTACAACAATGAAAGTATTGTTAGCATGTATTTATTATTTATCTGGAATTGTCTCATATTTATATTAATCTATTTCTCCGTGCTATGATACGAGTTCTCTAGCTTTATTCTGACTTTATGATGTTAAACAGGCTCTCTTCATTCTATCCTCACCCAACATGACTCACCTATCAGAAAGTTGTTAGAAATAAACCAAGGTCTTGTTTTACAAATCTTATCTAAGTGATAATTTTCAAGTATTAAAATGTTTAAATTTTTTTGTAGTGAATTTTGTGCTTCTTGTGTACTTACCTAAGATGGAGCTGGTCTGATGTTTGAATCCACTATATTTATCACATTTGTTTATTGCCACTGAGTTTTATAACATAGAATACACAAATCTGTGGTTATAAAGCCTGTGATAAATCTCCAAGCTCAAATTGATATTTTGTGTTTTTTTTCTTAATTTATTATGATAAAGTGATAGTGATACAATAAATACATTTATTTGCCAGCATGATATTGAATAGCTACATTTTTTCAACTAAAACACTTCAAGACGGAAAAAGAGATTTGGGATCAGGGACTTTCCTCAGGTTTTCTATCCTTGGAGCCTTGTAAAGTAGAGTTTGAGAATAACCTCTGTTGCGTTTGTTTATTCAAACTGGCACATGGTGACTGAGTAACTAAATTTGCCACATCGTGACCAAGTTTGTTGAAACGACTACATGGTGACCAAGTTTATTAAATCTGGCATACGATGACATAGTATTGGTACTAACAGTTTGATGAGCACTAGGACAGGGAAAAAGATACTTGTGCCCCACTTTTTTGGCATTGACCCTAAAGTTTTTAACAACAGAATCCAAAGTAAGAAAATATTTGGGGATAAATCAGACCCTCAAAGTACAAAAAGTGTGTTTAGGAAAAAAAGTTTAACTACCCTAAATTTTTTGTTAAGAAACTGTAGCATAACTATTTCTTCTCTAGCCTATGAATATTTTATGTACCCCAAGATTTATGTGAAAAGTTTTTAAGTGCAAGAAATAGTTAATAATTAATACTAGCTGTATACATTAATTATGATGGCATAATTCGCTGACGGATATCCTGATGTTGGACATTTTTTATAATGAATTGTTGGAGATTTTCAATGTTTAGAACATTCTAAGTCATTAAATTATAAATGAACTCTGTTTCTTACAGACAGTAGTTATTCGTGTAGAAAAAAAGACAGCCTGAGTTTGAAGTTTTGACAAGCGTCCAAGCATCTTTTTTGTGTTCAGTTGATTTTTTATGCTAGTTACGAGTGTGAATTTAGTTGTTCGATATTTTTGATGCATCAGGACTGTTAACTAAAACATACATCTGAAGTTCTATCACAGCATGTTGAGAATGAAACAAAGAATTAAGTATGGATGAATATCTCAGACTTGTATTCACATACACTGACTGTACTATTCTTTTTTTGTGTGCTAGAAACTAGTTCTTGATATTGCTGAATGTTTTAAGTTATTGCTAGCATATCTATTTTCATGGAAAAAAAATGTTTTTGTAATTGACATTATGTTGTATGTATGTGAAATTGATACTATTTGCATTATTTATTTGTGAGAGATGAATGAGTGCAGAAAGGGTATTTGTTAGTATTTTTTTATGTAAATGTTTAATATTTTATTCCGTTTTTATCTACATGTGGAAATATCTACTGTAAAATGGCTGTGTTGTTGAGTTTAGTTGAGTGCACTGAATTGTTTTCAACCTCTGAATAAAACATTGACCATATATATAGCATTGTAACATTGTTCACTGTGTTAAATCATTGATTACCATTATACACATTTTATACTTCATCAGCTCATTGTTTTCATCTGTTTAGGCTATCCTTAAAAGAAATTTTGGTTTACGGTTAAGCGACCCAAACTTATAGCAGCGTGTAGGTAGGTTGGCATTTTTATATTTTTTGGTTTAAATTATATGCTTGTATGGAAATAAATTTTTGACAAAATTACAAAAATAAATTCGGGGTAAAGTGATTTTTAAATGAGTTGGTTACGTAACTGCAAATGGACAATTTCTTATGATGGCCTTATTCAACCATATTAACTTTATTGTACTTTAGTATGAAGATTTATTCAACCAACTCGGTGAATTGCTTGGTTTTTATGACATACATAATTACATTGCTCTTGAAAAACTTGCTATTAACTCTTTAAAAAGAAATTATTTATTCTATTTGATATGAAAAAGTTGTTAAAAATAAATGGTATGTCGTTAGTTCAAAAATAAATGGTGTGTCGTTTGTTGAACTATTTTGGTCCTTTGAAATCATAAAAGATAAGGCATATGTTTCCAATTCATTGTGCATGTTTGTTTTTCTCTGTGTCTTTATAGTAAAACTTGAAGTATAGGTTTTTACTGAACGTTTTGTTTTAAGATATATTCATGCTCTGTTACAGACTCATATGTTTGCCATATCACCTAAAATGAATTGGTTTCTTCCGAGAAGGAAAGGTTACTCCAAATTCAAGTATATTGCCTATGTTGCATAATTCCATTTGTTCATTATGTGTATTTATTAATGATTTTTTTATGCTTGTATTCCACTGATCTCTTTGTAATTATACAACCACTTTAATCTTGAAGTATGTCATATTAAATGATATGTGCTGCCAGTTGGCTTTAACCACTTAATACTGTAAAACAAAGTGTATATTCGAGGGATTTGTGGTTTAAGGGTTTCACTTCCTGTTGATTATGCGTAAGAATTTGGCATTTTTAAACAATTAACCTTGTTCGTTACGTTGGATTTTCATTTCATTGTCATGGCTGGCATTTATTAGATTATGAAGTGACATAGAATTTTGTCCATATCTTCTACATTACTGCCTTCCTTATTATCTCATACAAGTAAAGTAGAACCTCTCTTATCCAAACTTGTTTAGACAGACAAAAATGTTCGGATTTAAGCGGCTTTTGGAATACAAAGGTTCCGAAATACAATGGGTTTTTAGCATTAAATATATAATAAAAAATTGGGACCAGCTGACATGTTTGGTTTAGAGCGGATTCTGGATGGGAAAGGTTCAGATTAGAGAGGTTTGACTGTATATTTATTTGAGGATTTCAATTGGTTTTTTATTACTACAGCAAATTATTTTGACTATGCCATTACATAATCTTGTCAGTTGTGACATGTGTGTATATATTTATGAGAAACATTTAGTTCACTTATAATGTCTAAAGTAAATTTCATGTGTTCTTGTATTATTAATCATGTGACTATGAATATATGATTATCTCATTGCTGGAAAACTTAATGACCAGAAATGTCTGATTCTGTTCTTGGCTTGTAGTTCATGTATGTCAGGCTATCCTTAAAAATGTTTGTTTGCAGTTACTCCACCCAAACTTTTCACAGTAGGTAGGTAATCATTTTTCTTTTGTCAACATTATATTTGTGTCCTGATTATAAAAAAAAACTGGAATGAGGAACGAAAAAGTTGTATTGGTCAAGGGATTTTAGAGGAAGTTGGTCATGTAACTGCAAACAAACAATTCTTTAATGATGGCTCTATTGTTCTTTTAATGCTCTAGATTGTTTCGTGACTGTAATGTTATTCGAGTATATGAATGTAAAAATACTTGTCAGAAATTTCTGTATGCCATTGTTGTAAAGTCCCATAGTGAATGTGGCATTTTTATGTACCTTCTGTACAATACCTTGGTTGTGTCAGTGTATTGTCCTGACAATAAATTGATCAAGGCATGTTTTACCTGAATTGTGTTGTCAGTTTTTTTTGAGTCATTTTTTACCTGTGAAATCTGTAGATGTATTTTTGTGAATCCTGTACTATGATGATTGTTTGTGATCAACTCACCATGTAATTGTATTATTATAATTATTATAATTATGGTCATATATTACCAATACAGGTATTTTCTACTTGTTATTTTTTGGTTTTGCTTTATTTTATCTTTTGAACAAAACAGCCAATCAGAATTGGGAACAAAATGGCCAATCAGAATTGGGAACAAAACAACCAATCAGAGCTCAAGTTGTATGTCTATTCTCCTAATTTTAGTATTTTTTAACTTCTATTGCATCGATTTCAAAAGGTCATACATCACATGACATAACAAGCTTCATAGAATATCAACAATATTTAAAATTCTATTCATTTATTTATATATACAATTAACATAACAATTCTGTGATATCACAGTTATGCTTTTTATCTGTAATAACAGTATACAGAATCACAAGACACTTATAAAACACATATAAAACAGCAGTACAAAACAATCTGTAGAGATGGATTTATAAATTATAATTGGCACGATGATAGTGCAATGATTGAGATGCCGATTTCACATGAGATACTGAAAATACTACCCTTCGTGAAAAAGAACAGTGTTATACAACATTATTTACAGTATAGTTACAATGAATATTCATTCCAATTAAAACAGTGACAAGATTCTTAAATATTTTGATAAAATGAGCTGAAATGTTCCAGTTAATAGGAATTAAAATCTAATTCAATATGTTTTACTTCCACACCTTAGCTCGAGGTTATACAAGTGATTTTTAGTACCAGTCACCAATTGCAGCATCATGATTGGTTGGTCATGAAAGAATTAATGCAAACAACCAATCAGAGATTTAGATTTTGAGACTGGTTTCCTGAAATGACTTTTACTAACTAAAGTGTACAAAGTGCGACCTCAATGATGAGAGCAGGAACGTAAATTGTTTGTTGTAGTTTATAAATTTCAATTGCTTTTAAAGGTACTCCACCGAAGATTGATATCTGAAGACCATAATAGTAATGAATACAAAACGTCACTTTACGGGTTTAGTGTTAGTCATTGATGTCATTTTATTGATAGTTTACCCATGAAAATGCAGCTTAATTCAAATGATTTTGTTCATATTTCGGGGGAGGGGGATGATACACACTATAGATGATCTTCTACAAATGTGATAACTTTAGTTAGTTTTATCATTAACAAACACAAAATTTAAATCCTCTTTTTCATCTTGATTTTAATTTTTATTACAATTACAAAAAAATGAAAATCAAATTTAATGTCATAAATCCGGAGTAGAGTACCTATAAAACACATTTACACAAGTTGAAAATCTCACTCTAGCAACAATTTGATCAATTTACAGCGATGGATATTTATTTATAACTGTAGTACATTTTGTATTTTAAACTAGAAATTGAAAACCGGGTATTGAATTTCCTGAGGGGTGGGAACAAAACTGTCAGAATAATAGCACCAGTCTCTGGTTTGTAAGGTCTCTTTTAGATGTAACAACAGATATTATCTTTGTTCAGCAAAGGAAAAGCTCCGGAACTCTACGTAAACTTTTCAATAATTTAACTAAAAGTGAATTTATCGACAGCAAGCTATTTTAGGTTTGATATTAATTTTTAGTCTTCTGTACATAAAGATTAATTGATTTTGTTTTAGCCCGTTCAATAGCTGTCTTTTAAAGAGCTAATTTCTAATATTCTTAATGCGCGACGGGTATTGATAACTTTCGCATAAGGAGTCATTGAACAGAATTTAGCAAACAGTAATATGATTGTCACGCGTTGAAACAATGGACGGAATGAGAGTCGTGACGTATACAGTAATGAAACTCCACTTGAATGACGTATATAAATACACTTCTTAAAGGTGAAATTCGTGTATAATCCATTCATATTCATCAATATTCAATTTAAAGCCACTTTAAAAAGTTCAAAATAGAAAACGACAATTTACCTCTTATATGGAAAGTTATTCAGATTTTGTAAATGTCAGTTCTTAAAATGATTGAGTTTGTTTCCGGTTTCGTTTTCCGTTCTTAAATTCCCACTAGCAAATCTTAATATAGAAACCGTCTTTGCAAAGTTTTAAAGCCTCACCACTCTACATATTTAATTTTCACATTTATTCGTATTTTGGTAAAACAGTGGACTTAAATATGGCACTTCGAACACGCAAAACACACAGTCGTCAAAGCAATAAAGAACACCCTGTGAATAAAGGCCATTCTTTCAAAAAAAACCGTCACTGATTATTTAGAACAAACTGACCTTCGAATAAAGGCCACCTGTCAATAAGGACCTCATTTTGTATTTCCCAAGGGCGTTCTTTGTTCACAGGTTTGACTGTACTATAAATAGAATCAGACATTCATCTGTGGCTGTAATCACGATAATGTTCAGAAGAAAACATTTCTTCCACAATCTGATTATATCAAGAAATAAAGAAACTATCAATCACTGGCAATATGCTTTACAAGAATCTAGATATGAACATAGTGACTTAAGCCATCTTTGTGAGCTTTGTTGAATAATATTGAAAGAAATAAGTTCAGGATCATTAAAATGGCTATGGGTGTGGTATATCTATGGAGAGCAGTATAAATAATCATTCTGTTTGATGACATTGGAATCTAGACACACAAATAGTAATTGTGCGGCTCGAACAATTAATGCGTATGTAAAATAGGCTTCCACGTGTTGTTCGGGCAACAGTTCACACGTGGTACATGTCCCTATCACGTTGTTTGTAGGCGAAGAAAGATCAAAATTGTTAAAAAAAATACATATTCTGTGTAAATGCAAAAGGCACATGAATGCTATTTGATTTTAGCGTTTTCATTCTGCATGACGTAATTCGTTACCATGACAATCTTTCTTTTCCGTTTCCGTGACAACCAAATATGTCAAGAAAAATTCAGCAACGGTAGTTTCCTTACATATCCTTGGAAATACTACGAAGAACATTATCCTAGATGATTATGAATGATCTAGTAATGACCTTGACCTTTCATCAAGTTGGATGGCCTTGACCTTGTGTAGATGCGTCATATGATGGCGGAAGTGGTTGTGGCGATCCCGATTGCGCCATTCTCATGCTTGTTGCTGAAATGGATTAATTGATTTGTTTTCAAAGGTTGCAAAGATGTATCAAACTTAATGAAATCTGCACAACTAACATACAGTGAACCATAGTCGTTTACGGAGTACCACGTGGTCATGAAATAATGAAGTTTTAAGACAGAGAGTTTGGTACATTTTATATGTTCAATAATTAGGAAGAAATTCTTCACAGTTTGTTCGGATGATTCAAGCGTATACAAACCAATGTACCATATCAACTATATCAAGAACGTACTGTATTAGGTTAAAAGGCTTCTGAATCAAAAATACGTACAGACTAGGCAACGGATATCTTTGAGTTCCCCTTCATGATATAACATGTAACTGGGAACAATATGCACGTATATCGGTCCCAGCATGTAATAAGCGATGTTTACATGCGTAATTTATGTTCAGTATATTTTCTTACAGTTAAGTTTGTTAGATATGAGTGTTAACAGTCCGTGGAAAATTAGATTATCGATTGTAATAGCATACGTTCAAGTTATTTCAATAAAATAAGCAATCTAAGCACTGAGAGGACTGCTGTCGGATTGGACGACTTTGAAGTATTGTAAGTTCTGTCTGAAGTTTATTGTTATACATTTCCCTCAAATCTATTCAATGCTAACATTGGCTAATAGACAAACACGCAGATAGAAAGACAAATTAGTATGTCTCTATATGAGCACCAAGAAGTTGACGTCAAGCCTGCCTTCAATCCTTATTTAATGTTTTCTGCATTTGAATATCACAACATTCTATTGAAATTAACAGAATGTGTTGTACAATACTTGAAATACTATTTTGGAGTATTGGTACACAACTATTAAACCGGTATGTCAATAAGAAACGGAATTTACAATCTTATTTCAACCAGTTAATCAACAATACGTTTTACTTCCTTTTTACATACAGCTACACATGGCAATCATGTTATTGTACATGTTGAACATCACAATATGTTTCTCCACAGCTTATGATTATAATGGTACAAGCCTTGAATCATTTTGAAATATTTATTGAAAACAACAGGTTTTTGTGATGAATAAAATTAAAGATCAAGTGATGATATCATGCAAATATGATATTAAGTTTTATGTATGATAAACACATTGATGAAAGTTTCATTGATATAAAAATATTATTACTGTTATTTATTAGTTGAAAGACATCTGAAGTTTTGTTTATAATATTTCTGCTCCATTGTGCAATGGCATAGTGAAATGGCGCGTTATTGATCACATGACAAGATATTGATACTTGGCAATTAAATCATTGAAGCCTGTCGTATATTCTCGACCTTACGTGAAAATCATCAAAATGTTTAAAGCGAAATTATGGCTGAGTGTATACAGAAGTTGATCATTTCAAAACAACGAGTCACTAGGTCAGGCTCTCGCAACCAGAGTCTGTAAGCATCAAAGCTAGATAGGACGAATTTCACCAGCCGCTCCTAAGGTCTGCTGTACATTTGATAGAACGTAAAACTGGTTCCCGTTTCACAGTACAGATAATCTGTATGATTAACTAAAGGCAAATGTGGCGAGCTAAAGGGAAGCAATCCAGTTGTGAATGTTAAAGGGTGGCTACTTTCAAATTGCAGCAAAAGTAAACAAGTTTTCAGAATGTGGTAAAGTTGTTGGCTGGTTGGCAAAACAAAGGGTTTTTGATCCAGTTAAGTTAATTAAAAAACCGGCAAATACATGCCTAAGGTGAAATAAGAAGAGCTGAATTACAGTAATTGTGATTTATCTTTACATTGTACATCTCATTGTTTGTTAAAAGTCATAGCGATGTCATATAAATAAGGATTTGACTGTGATGAACAGGTCATTAAAAACTAAATTATTGCAGATTTTATTTATTTTCATTTTCTTATTCCGAATCATTGGAATATTGATTTAGTGTCCAATTAAGATCTCTCACAAAGCACAGTTTTATTATCACTGCAAAACATAATTATATCATCGTCAAAATTATTAATATGCTCTTTCTGCTTCTTCTTCATTTTTTCGCTTTTTGTTCCACGTTTCTTCTTTTTATTTGATATACGTGTGCAATGAGTATGATCGTCCTATTATTACTATTATTGTATTAAGAAACATCGCATGACTGTAAGTATATGCAATATATAAACGTTTGATTCATACTTTAATTATGTTTTATTTTAATATGTGTCTGTACTTCAAACTTTTAAATTGGTTAATTGAAGAAAACATTTGAAGTCACAGAATGTTTGCTTTCATGAATTCTCAATACAAGTGTAAAGATAAACGGGTTGTATATTTTATATTACAAATTAGTACGACTTTGAAACATTATGTGTTAAAGAAATAAAGAAAGAAGAAAGTTGAACGCCGTGGACAACGCCATTTTCAGTCTAGTATGGATTGAATAAAATCGTTTATTGATCGATGAATTTATCCTGAATTGATTGAATATGGCAACCACGCGTTAAAATGTAAGTTTACATGGAATAAACATAAACTTAATGAAAGGTCAGTGAATTATTCATATTAGTAAGCATTCATTCATACCTGCATGTATGTCTTCTGCAAATATGTACACAGTTTTGTTCAGTTTCCAAAGAGCAATGAAACGAGATATTGTTCTCATAGAAAATTGCCTTAGATAAATATGGGCTTGTGAAATAAAAATACAATTCTACTTTGTATGAGTATGAAACATCTAAAGCCCATCGGCGGTAAAACCTGTACGGTTATCGATACAGAAATCACGTTCTGTTACGGGTTCCGGTATTTATCCGAACCTCAGACTGGTTTAAGTGGGTGCTTCTGTCAATCAATATTACGTAGTTATCAAAGTAAATACAAAGTATTGTTTTTCTGTACATTGGAGAATGTGATGTTTATTCATTGAATTCATTCATTTGATTAAAACAAAGTTTGCAAATAGTGTCGTATAGCAGTAGCATACATATCTGCTAATTTCAGAGCCAGAAATATGAGCTCGTACATTGTAAGTATCTAGTTTGTAGCACAAATTAATATGAGACAATACATCATAAGAATCATGCCGACCATTGAGTCCTTAGGTTGATGGCTGAAACCACCTTACTGCAAAGGCAATGACGATTTCATTATCAGAAAAAATAGTTTCAATGCAGTAGCCAGACCCATATTCGAACCGAGACAATTTTATCATAAGGGCTTATCATAATAAATCTGCCATTTCCCCCCATTACTCGCCCAAATTTGAACCTAAACTGGTTCCAGTTGACATTGATGCACTGCAACATGGAATGGGGACCAGTTTAATTTTAATCGAGGCACGCGCCTCTGTGTGCCTTAGTGAAGCTACGGCGGTGAGTTTTTTATTTGTATATCGGGGCCTCCGTGGTCGAGTGGTTATAGTCTCTGAATTGTAACCACAACCCTCTCACTGCTGTGAGTTCGAATCGCACTTGGGACCAAATTTCAAATGTGAGAAAGCTGACCAGCTAGTTTTCAGAAGGTCGATGGTCTACCAAGGTATAAGCCTGGATCTTCCACCACCGTTAAAGCTGAAAAGTCGCCAAAATCACCCTGACTGTTGTTGCGACGTTAAACTTCAATGAAAAATTGTAAATCGATATTGAATATAGAGGGACAGCTGTTAAATGTTTATTGGACAGTAATTAATTACAGTCAAACCTGTGTTTTCGGCCACTCTTGAATAAAGGCCATTTTGTGAATAAAGGCCATTCCTTGAAAACTCGTCATTGATTATCTAGAGCAAACTGGCCTCCGAATAAAGGTCATCTTTCAACAAAGGCCACATTTATTTACCAAGGATGGCCTGTGTTCACAGGTTTGATTGTATCATATACGTTTATCAGCCTTACATAAAAACAGGTGCAACACGTACATTGAACTCCCTATAATGCTATGACTATAGATTTAAAAATTGATAGATCCCTGAAAGAAAGCTTTGACCTAACTATTGATTTTTCAACTGACGAGTTACGCCGAGCTTTACTTCGTAAAAAAGTGAATGCAGTCATTTCGCAATCAATGATGTTACAAAAGAAACATGCTTTGCTTGAAAAGCTCCATATTATACTTACAAGTTGAGAGAATTGAATTACTATTTACAGCTAAACCATGCACGAAACTATATATTATGTCAATTCAAAGACTTACATGCAATCAATAATGATATTTTGAATAGAACTGTTATGAAATAGTCACCGTCAAGATATTTTTTATTAAGATATAATTATGATTAACAGCTACTTTTGAATTTTATTCAATCGATAAATATCGTCTGTCAAATACTGATCCAATATACTGATATTTGCATTTCATAGTCAACCATAATTAAGATAAGTATTTTATACAAAGTCGGACTTTATTTCGCGAATTGTAGCTTACGATCATAAATGATTATTAAGCAAGAAGTAGTCATTTTTACGGATATTGGACGGCTCTCTAATTTGGCGCCAATGCCTTAATATATATTTCTCACGGCGAAATATGATGTACGAAATTATGTCAGGGGTATGGGGATCGTATTTGTTATTCTCAAAAAAATATGTTTAAAAATAGACATGCTTTTCAATTTAACTACCCTAATTTTTGACAATTAACAGTATGCCTTACCCATAGACTATAAGTGATATGGGGACCTCCATGGTTATGGTCTCTGTGAGTTCGAATCCCATCCGGGCCAAGATGTATTTCGCATGCGAGGAAGGTCGGTGGTTATTCTCTCAATATTCAGGCCATGTTTGTGACAAAAAACCCAAAGTATTCTTTATATTTAGATGGTCACATTATCAATTACAAACTGAGGGTAAACAGTAGAAACCAGTCCAAAACGAGTGGTCGTTATAATGAGGTGGATAAGTATTGAAATGGTCCTTGAGTGTGACTTTACGGCACATTGTATTTTAAACATAAATATTGGCATTTGCGAGTGATGGTAGAGTCATCGCCCATCCCGGTTTGAGAGAAAGCCCTTATAGGTCAAGGTCACATTGAAGTATTCTTCTACATTCTACCAGGTCACAGACTCGATGTCAATATAAACATAGCTTTGATGTCATCTGATCCTAACTTAATATGGAAGAATGCTTGATGATATGGAAGAAGCTTACATGAGCGCTACAATCAAAATATAATTAACGAGATGACAAATCGCACACGTACGTCGACCCGGAAGAACAGTCCTATTTCCCTCATGCTAGATGGTAAACATATGGTACATATATACCTGATATAAGATTCTTCAATGTTGACACAAAGAAAAAAATCATTGTACTTATGTACATTTTATCATTTTAGTTTAAACTTCAAACTAGGTAATCCTAAGTTGGGTAGGCATTTCCTCGTACGATCGTATGAATTCAAAATTTGATAAGAAAAGACCACGATTTTGGATACTACAGTTAAGATCGCAATTTATTCAATAGTTGATAACAATTTATCGCTCGTTTGAGCTTTGGTCCGTTTTTCTTATCGACTCAAAAGCGGTCCTTTGAACAAGTCGCCAAAACACTTACATTAGACTTTAAATGTGTATTTACTGATAAAGTAAACTTTGTACTGAATAGAAAAATTTAGGAGTTTTAAATTGAAACAAAGACATTACAGAGATATCTACATAAATTTTGATGTATATTTTGAAGAGTGATTAACAGGTTTGTCAACTCACTATACGATCTTAGTCAAAAAGTAAGGATAATAAACATCTTAAGTTCCGGAAAGTATGCACAAATATGAAATGTAACTTGTCCATATTTGACAAAAACATGTACATGTAGTGTATTAAATGCTTCGAAAACAATGAGTACCCCAACCACAAAGACAATGAGTAAGATGTAATTAGACGCTTTGGATTACGACAAAATAACTGCGTGTTTTATAGTATCAGTTGTACCTACAGAATTTATCTCAAGGCTAAATTACAGTACAACCCCTGAAAACCAGACTCCCTGAAAATCGGAATTCTCTGGAAATCGGATGATTTTTTCAAGTATCATTTTTCCCTTCTAAAATCAATAGTTCTCTAAAACCGGAATTCTCAGAAAACCGGACTTTTGGCCCAGTGACGTATTATTACTATGTATTATTCTTGAACAACACATGACTAAAATTGTCCAGAATGCTAAACCAATTTAATTTCCCTTGTTCAAAAACCAATTCCAATATGCATAAGTGTGTAAAATGAATCGGATAAGATAAGCTGTGGGACGTACATACATGTACTCTTTATACCGTTTCCATCCTTCCATGCAATAAAAGAAAAGAAAGGTGTTTGACAATATGGCGGAATCTTTGAGGTAACGCCTTTGAAATAGCATGATTGACTGTGTGGACGATGAAGTGGGAAGTTCCTTGTAATTGATGAAATATCAAACTTTACTTACGCGGAGGTCTGTATCCATAGTCGTCGTTGTAATAAGCAATTATACCAGGTACTTGTAATGCTGTATTGGTACCCGGTTGTATACGCACAGCTTCATCATATGAAGGTGGTTTATGACTAGGTTCAGCGTAGGACGGGGGTCCAGTAGGTACTATATGAATAGGTATAGTACGTGTACTTCCTGTGAAACAAAACGAATATATGATACTTAATTAGGTAAATAAAATATATACTTATACCACATGTAGGACAAAATAAATGGCCTTAGTGCTATAGTGGTCTCATTATGATGTTGATATATAAAAAAGTCTAATGACAACGGTTAATAGGGGCCTCTGTGGTCGAGTGGTTATGGTCTTGTAAGCATTAGCCACTCGCAACTGTGAGTTCGAATCTCTCCCGTGACCAAATGTCACATGTGAGGATGCTGTTCAGCTAGCTTACGGAGAGTTACAACTCAGGTGTAAGCCTGAGGTATTCCTCCACTTCTGAATCTGGAAAGTCGCCAAATGACCCTGGCTGTTGGTGGGACGTTAAACTCAAGTAAAATAAAACTATGGTCGTCCGGAAAGTCATCTGTATAATAAAATGATGTTCGTATCGATCTTGGCTCTAATTGAAGTTTAATTGTGAGTGCTTCAGCCTCGTATATTTTACATTTTCTTACGAGCAAGTCACGCAAAGACATCAATTAATGGCGCATATAAAATTTTAATTAACAAATAAATTAAACAGAGCGTGACAAACGCTTCCCAAATTTTGTTATACAAATTGTAGATTGAAATTTGAGATCTGTAAGAAAACAGCTCTAAGCAAACTATGCGTTATAATTCACACGTTGGGTACTCAATAGCACCAGGCACATCGTTCAACTAATCAGAACATTTTGTTTCAGTTACAGTAACGAAATAGACCATTTTGTTAAAGAGACAACGACAAATCAGAATAATTTGTTTTAATGGCAATAACAACTCTTAACATCATTCTTTTTGGAGATAAGAACCAATCAAAACATTTTGTTTCAGTGACGACAACCAATCAAATCCTCTCTAGTAAGTGACAACAACCAATCAAAACCTATCTAGTCAGTGACAACAACCAATCCGGAACATCGGTGATAAAACACAATCAGAATAGTTTATATCAGTGATAAGAACCAATGAGAGTATTTTGTTTAGTGACTTCTCAACCAATCAGAACTGTTTGTTTCAGTAACAATAAGCAATCAAGCGTCTCCAGTCAGTGGCACAGTTTATGGTACCTTTGTCCCTAGAGTACAGTTAAGATATTTTCCGACTATCGTTTTTTATCTACGAACGGAACAGAATACATGCACATTAGTTTCACGCGCCAGGATCGAAGTGTTCTATCAGTAATTGCTATTTGTAATTATATTTAATTACCACATCGCGTGCCAAAACATAATACAACACACATGAAATAATTTACCAAGCGAGACGTGTAAATTGTTGATACGACATTTTGTTCGTGTGTTCTTCCAGAGATGTTCATTAAATTTTCAAAAGATTACGCAATGTGCTACGTGTTAAGTCACCTTGAGTGACACCGCAGTTACCTGGCATCACGTGACCGTTACTATGGTGACGTCTACCGTAACGGGTGTGTATACGAGCAAGTTTACTAACTGTAATATGGAATTTCGCGTTGGCCGTCTATGTTTGATCTTCCTAAAAACACTCATAACCGTACAACGCCGGGAATGCAATCTCTCCATTAGTCAATTTTCTGAATGAACTCATATAACCCCATCAGCTTAACCGTATTAATATTTACAGTCAAAACTTAATATTTTACAATACCAAATGTATGACATATAGGAATTAAATACTGGAATTGTTCACTGGGTTTAACGCCGTTTTTTCAACAATTTTAGATATATACGGCGACCAAGTCGCCTAACCAGTTTTCCTGGACTGTGTTCTAACCAGTACTAATTTAACCTTCCACAAGGAGCCAGCAACTTCTTCACATATGGAAGAAAATAGACATTTTTGTCAAATTTTCATAAAATGAATATGACCTGCCGCGACCGGGATTTGAACTGTATCGCCGGGTTACAAGCCCAGCGCACTAACCACTGGGCCACGGTCCCGTCCCGCAATACTGGAAAGGGTTGTGGAAATGTTAATTATATTTAAAGAAATGAAAATCAGAATGACTAAAAGTTATGGAATGTTGATTTAGAACAAATTTATAGTTATAGTTCACTAATTAAACGGTTTCATGGTGTAGCGACCGGGCTAAGTAATCTGTAGAACGGCTGACAGGATCTCCTGATTTCGTTCGTTCAAACCTCGTCAAGGACGAAATTCTATCATGTATAATTAATCCAATACTATCTCACGAGTACGGGACATTTAAAGTAACATAAAACACCATGTGGACAGTGATAAATACGCAGTAAAACTGGCTAGTTAAAGAAGAGCTTTGGTCCAATTTTTTTATTGTACGGATAAAAATAAAGTTCAACTCACGCCGTCTTCTTCGAGCACGTGACCGTTCTTTGGTTCGATGTTTGATGTAAAGTATAATTAATACACCTATCACGATGACAAATAAGCCTAGAACAAACCTGAAAGAGAGATAATCACGTGATTTATCTGCATTTAGTGAGCTTTTATTAACATATTGACATCTCAACGAGTAAATATTACCAAAATATCTAGTTTGGGTGTCCGGGACTACAATTAATCATTTAAACAGCGTACAGGTTACGGTGGGATAATGCTTTGACATTCAATGCTAGATAATAAATGTGCAATATATGAATGAAGTGACTGGCATCAAGCTGCAATACCTTCTGTTAAGGATAAAGTATAGATTAAGCTTAATTTGTTCACAAATTGGTGAAATTTCAGACAGAGACGTGCAATCCTTCATGGATTTGGGATAAAAACGGACCGGACCGTTTTAACAAAACTTGGTTAGAACTAGATCAATTTTTCCCAAACAAGCAACAATTCTCACACTTAGGATGCAGGTTTAAAAAATCTCATTTATCTTGGATATTCGTTCGCAGTGTGTTAAAAAGAGGATAACCGGTGCCACTATGTCTCATTCAATTAAATAAACAAAACAATATGAGCACAGCAATGGACACTCAGCAATGGGAGCCATCTTAACGTGATGTACATGGAACTACATGGAAATATAAGAGCTTGTTCCGAATTCTAAGCATTAAGGGTATAATTGTATAATAATTTTATATAACTCACCATATATACCACAATGTGTACCAACAACCACTGTCGTCTTTTTTATCCCCGGAGCAAGCTGAACATATCTAAAGTAAAACAAAGCTATAAGTTTACAACAATTAAAAAAAACAAGTACAGTAAAACCTCAGGGTTATGACCGCCACTGGAACCAATGGAAATTGGTCATTATATTAACGTTGTCTGATTGTTTAAGTGAATTATAGCGAAAATATTTAATTCAGGCATAGAAACAAGTCTTTGTTAAATTGAGGTGATTTTAATATTGAGATGGTCAAAAAGTAAGGTTTCACTGTGTTTTTGTGTATTGTCTCAAAACCGATACACCTGTCTCAAATATACAGGTATCATAAATGGTATTTATGGTACCAGTTTGTGGCGTAGGAATCATGGTCTACGTTTTGGCGGATGAAACCGTTATAAAATAAGTTCTTAGTCATAGTCTGACTGGGCTGTATTTACAAACGAGTATGCCCATGTTTACCTAACGATATTTGAATCTTTTAATTTAATAATTTCGAAGATTTATATAGATTATTATATCTTGATACTTGCTTAGATATTGAATCATATTTGCTAACACCTACAGTTCTATGGCGTAAAGAGCGTCTGGTTTCAGCTAACCCGATCGATCCTTAACCTTTTTTCTGTGTTTGTTAATTCTTTTTGCACAGATTTTCATTTTCATAGGAATTATATCTCCAAACTTAAAAATAGTTGAAAAAATAGGTGGAGGGGGATGCTAGCGGAAACCAGGTATTTATTTGTTTGGCCTTAGTTTTTTCTGTTTCCATTTATCTCTTTGATAGAATTCGTATTGTAGCATGTTTGACACGCGTACGTGTCGTGATTTATTCGCGAAACATGGTATCTTACGAGTTGTGTTATTAATACAGCTAATGTGAGTTCGCGCACGCTCAGGAGAATTTAATGTTCATTGTACACTAAACAATGTAACAAATCCATGGATCACGGTCTTTATCCATGGTTTAGTGTAATGACAGTATGTCGTATCAGAATACAACAAATCATTACTGTATAATACCACAGGATGAACTATTATTAAAATTAAGGAAATATTAAACTTTTCTTTCGTACCACCTCGGAGGAAAATGGATTAAGGCTTGATTTGTTTGTGTCAGATAATCATTAAATTTATGTTATAGCACTATATCTACTTTTTTGAAAATCTATAGACTTATGATTTGCCTTTAGTAATCATGTTTAAAAACACACGCAAGGATTCCATCACACCCTACCCCACACACCGTTCATTGCCCTAACACGCCCAATTCATCTTTAAAAGGCCCTCACAAAAGTGCTCTTCTTTGAAAATGTCGCTTACAAAAACACATCATTTAACAAACAACATAAAATTTACAACTACCTCATGGTAACTTTACCACTTATTTTCCCGCTCGGGTTTCTCTTGTTTCTCTATAATTTTACTTGAATGCGAGACACATCTTACAGAGGTCTTAATATGGTGGTTTTACGGTAAATTCGGTCCAGTATTCGATAAACGAACTTGTTTATATAATAGATGAAAACTTAATAAGACAATAAAACCTCATTAAAACCATGGACATGCAGCCATGAATCTCACACTGTATATGTGAACTAAACGGCATGAATCATGTGTAGTGTCTTAAGAATTCTACAAATTTGAAAGTTTATAGAAAATATACTAGTTTATCAAGATTTTCCCCCGAACACTCACTGAGACCACATTTTGGATAAAAGGAATAACTCTTTATATTTGAATGTGGTTTTATTATTCATCAAGTCAAAATACACATGTATAAAACTATACGGATAACCGGTCCGGAAATAAGGGCTTTTAATAGTGTGATGGTCTTAACATTGAAGTGGTCAGTCATTTACTGTATTTATAGTACTACATGTATCTTATTTAGTCTTTCCATAAATAACTACAGTCTATATTGTATTACTATTTCTATGTTTTGATCAATATAAGTCTTAGATTATTTATTCAAGTAATAGGTATATTTCGAAATTTGAAATGATCCATTTCTTTCCAAGTTCACCCAGCGTCAAGGACACACGTGTTACACCGATATAGTTCATAAATTATACTCGGAACAAATAGTGACCTTCATTTCTTTGAATTCAGACTTCGGGGTCATATTTTAAATCAATGTATTAAAGATATTCAAATCTGTCGGATCAACAAATTCTTATATAGAAACTTTGGAATTTGAGATAAAACGACGAGCTTCGTGAATATGTGAGGAACCTGGGTAACAACCCGATGTTAATACCATGATCTTAATACATGTACCTTAATAACAAATCCATGCATTGCGCATGTGCTAAGCATGTGGTTATGAGTAAATGTAAATATTTTAATACAGACTGTATGTTAAAATCTTGTATTTGTCCAGTATCATCTGACCAGTGGTGTTTCCGGTTACCATACCGAATTTGGCGCTGACACTACAGTTTCTAACGGCAAAGTGCAAAGTACAAAAATATATGGAGATGAATCGTATTAATTATCCCCACAAAATGTGTTTAAAAATAGAAAAGTTTTCCAATCTATCTTCCCTATTTTGGAAGGTCAAGTTACCTTAAACATAACTATTTTTCTAGCCTCATGAAGTTTTACATAAAGGGTGCATACTGTAGACAAAAAATACAGTGACCCATTTCATAAGCCCTCGAGAAATACACATGACTTCATTAGAAAACTGAATCCCTTGTTTAAGTCACCATGTCAGCGAGTCAGCAATAATTCGTTAAGAAACACTTCTTTGGTTGGCAGCAAGTACGCTTCACACAAAGTAAGTACATGAATGATATTAATTCTGAGACGATGATAATAAAATATTCAATACATGTAGTACCAATGAGGTAAATTTTTGTTTTACAAAGGAGCTATGAACAACTGAATATTATATCGTTTAATGTCCCCTTTCAACCTTTCTAAAACCCTTCAAGAGGTTGATTACGTATTATTCTTTACTAGGTTATCATCCTAATACATGTATGTTAGGAGCCTACGTTGGTTGTGGGTGATTTCTTACAAGTATAGAATTACAGTCAAGTCTGTGAACAACGGCTTCAATGGCAGAGAAGTTACTAGTCTATTGCCTTTATGCGATGTTGGTTTATTGCATAAAGCGCATGTATATTACTTAATGTGTGCTGATGAGTTACCGTTGTTCACAGGTATCCTCAGGCTTCTCAGTGTCTGCAAATCTTATTCACTGCCTGAACACAATTGGTCATGGCATATTTCGTTGCGAGAATGGAAAAATCTTTGCTTTTTGTTACTGGTGGATGAGTTAATTTTTGTGAGAAAAAAACAAACATTATGACGCGAACAGTGCAAAAACAGTATCTACATTTTCAATTATGTTTGGAAGTTTAATTTACAGCGCATGCGCAAATGTGAATCCTTTAAGGCTATTTCCACGCTTTGAGTTGAATTCATAACAAGGAAAATTCCATAACGAGGCTGTGAAGTTCTCGTGAATACTTATTATGCACTTTATTAAGCACTTTATTAAACCTTGTTAAAATTTATAACGACTGGACAATATCAGAAAAAGGTTGTTCAATTCAGTATCAAAGACAGTCTATTTGCTCTTTGTCGTCTGAGTAAATATTGTTGTAGAATATTTTCCATATCACCCAGTTACCAACTGCGTTAAACAAAGTAGTTCAAATACTGCTTAAATAGACAGACGTTTAGAAAATATGTGTTTAAAATATTGATGAACTAAATACTCTGCACTGTTGTTGACTGTGAAACGATTTTGCTGCCGAAAATAACTTCTATTGTACTACGTACTATTAACAAAGCACTTCTTGGATTCTAAATGTCATTTGTTTTATAAAAGGTTAAATGTTTACAAACGATCACTGACTGTTTGCAGTCATATTGGTTCATAGGCATCATTACCGAAGTCACAATTCACCAATAAAATTTGATTTGATAACAATAAAAAACCATTTGCGGTACTATTAACTGAAATATCACTGGATTGATATCATCAATTTCTTTTATGATGATAGTTCCCGTTAATGTGAACACGGACAATTCAATTCCTGGAAGCAATTAAAACCACACGCAGCTTTTTATGCGTTACAAGTTACGACAAACTGTTATATCATGTTGTTATATCCTACCCTGCTCCGAACACAGACTGGTACGTTTGTTGAATCAACCAGTTCCGGTTCCGCACCAATGATTTAACGACTGGTTAAGATTTTAATTGATCAGTTCGATTTAATTGTGATGAATAATGTAATGACTCAAATACGACGTAATTGGATGTAGGCACTGATACAGTTCAAAGTAAATATTTTTAGAAGTTTTAGTTTCACAAACCAATTAAAATGTACGAGTATTCTAGAAACTGATAAAAGGTTTTGTGCATTCGAAAATCAATTTAATTCGATGCGTGATTCGGAAAAAGTGGTTAAAGTAAAAGAAAGAAAGTACACTGTTTTAAACATAAATTGTTGAGAATTTATGTTCACTCAAACTTTGAAAAATTGACAAGTCATTTATAACATGTACAGGATTTCTACTAGAGGGGTCAAAACCAAGCTACCACTAATGTATATAGCATCTGCTATTGCTAGTTATGAAACTTATTTAAATCATTAATTTGTAGAAGTGATAATAAATTACCTAACGGAGTAAATCAATGACCACAGCACTCATTTGGGCTCTGGATGTATATAGATCAGTATGCTGTCAAAAGGCTTCACAAGTTGTTCATCTACGGTTATTTAACATTTTTATATTAACGTATTGTGTAACATTTGATATCTTTCCTTGGCCGTTGGAAGTTGACTTTTTGTCCGGTTTACTTAATACTAGAACTGGACCTAAGTTTCTTTTATCTTACGTGAGTCCAATACCTACCCACGCCTTTATGTTAAAATTAATTTACAAATATGTATAATAACACAAGACTTATACTGTGTGAAGCTTTCTATTGTAAATAATTGTAATAAAGCCTTTGATCATTGGTCAAGTTTAACTTCAATGCCTTGTGTGGAACATCTGTTCTACAGAGGACATGTTCCCAGCATTTGTCCAGTTAGTCCAGTATTTGACAGTTTCAATCTATAAATAAAAATTTGCAAAGCAACATTACATTGCTAAGCTCGTTGAGCGAAAACAAGGTAGTGAAAGTGCATATACGAAGGCGTACATTTTACTGAATTTTATTTTTGGGTGCACAACAAAAGATTAATGGAGCATTCTCATAACCAGTGTCTTGTCTTTGATTGGAGAATGGGTTTTTAGGTGCTGCGAGTGCGATATTTTGAATGTCTTTGGGTAATAAGTGTGATTTTGTGGAGTTGGGGGTAAAAAGCTTGTTACCAATGTATAATGTTTCGTAATCAGGCTATGCTTATTTACAATTTCCTTGATACGATTAAGCAAATAAAACATAATTCAAGTTGTAAATTTTGTTTCAAGCGTGTTTCAAGTACCCGGATTAATCAATAATTTCCAAAGTACTTATACGATATCTTTATAATGATTTTTCATGTCGTAAAAGCACGTGACAATCTCGTGGAGGGAAAAACAAAAGTACGTTTGACCAATTAATACGCCATAATTATTCTTACTTTGAGGACCAGGTAAAACTTAACAGCTTGAAATATGATCATAATTTTAATAATAAATTATAAATGTGCATATTGATTGAATTGTTAGGATATACTTCACATTTTCAATTTGAAAAGTACAATTTCATATCATTCTACTAAGTGGGAATGTTCACGACTTTGCGTCGTTATTTGTCACACATAGTTCGATTTTTTAAAAAGTTCTTGATCAGCTAATTTGTGAGAACATTTTGTCTGGAGTGTCTAAAATAAATAGCACTTCACAACTTCATAAATTGTGCATTTTATTTCGTAATCCAGGAAAATATTAGCAAAATAAAATTATGTTTACATATCTGCTTGAAGTAACACTTCAAGTAGGAACACTTGGTGCATATAAGTGGCGGTGTGGTTTAACTAGTTGCAAGCGGTTTACTTAATTTGTTGTTTTTTATGTGACATTGTCACTGGGGTTTAACGCTTTTTCTACAATTATTCAGTTATACACGACGATCGGCTCACCTTATCAGTTTTTCTGGACTGTATATTTAACAGTGCTAACTTACCCTTCCACAAGGAGCCAGCAAGTTCTCCACATATAGAACCACATATGGAAGAAAATTGGCATTTTATCAAATTTTCATGGAAGGGTATGACCTTTCGCGACCGGGATTTGGACGCTATACTTAATCACAATCCACCAAACACCAAACATGGTACAGTGCAACCTCTCCAAAGCAACACCCTTTGGGAGACGTTGTTGAGAGGTTGCTGCTCTAGAGAGGTTAAATAAATAGTCAAATCGTAGAGAGGGGATAAAACATGCTGTTGATGAAGGGAGGAGGTTGTCGCTCAAGAGAGGGCCGCTCTGGAGAGGTTGCACTGTATCTAGTCTGCAGTATGCTGACTTCTATGGGTTACAGTGAGCGAAGTGTTATACCTATTATATTTCATCAAATATTTCCGAAAGGTTTATTTTTTTCTTGTGGGCGGACGTATGTGCTCAAGTGGGCTCATATGTGCTACTCATCCACTTTAAAACAATTTGTATGAATGTCCTGCATAGCCTTATAAAAGACACTGCGAGTTATTTTTATTTTATCATATTAACAATTTACGAGCGTATGAATATGATGCTGTTTAAATTTGCCGACGTATCTCAGTAAAGCTGATGGCCATTCATTTGATTTGAATGCATCACTGATGATTAATTATTATCTATCAAACAGTTGTTGAATAGAATTTTATATATTTGATAGCGCGTTAATGAACGAAAACGTATCATTCTTGACGTCACTACATGTACGGACGGTGACGGTTATAGTACGGCTTTAATACTCAACTAAGAAATCGAACTAAACTGGTCCTCGTTCCATGTTGCAGTGCTCCAGAGTCAACGGGTACCAGTTTAAAATCGAACCTACAACTGATCGGTTTAGTCCAATGTGTTGACTAGCAAAGTTAGTTTATGGAATTGATTTAATTAGTTCATAGTTTATTGTTACACACAACACATATAATATTGTGACAAAAGGTATAAATATATTATAAAGCATATTATAAAGTGAACCGGACTGTATGTGTTGACATAATAACAATGTGATGGCAATATTTGTAACAAATGGTACATTACAAAATTAATACACATATATATAAACTAACAACTGTTAAACAGTGAAGGCAGGTAAATGAGGAGGATAGAAAAAAAATGGAAAAAGTCGAATAAAAAACGCTTGACAATAAAATCACTCAGATCTGATATCATATTTCTGACTTAATTGAGCGTTAGGTTAGGTGATTATTTAGCGTGCGGAAAAACGTGACAACGAAACTTGAAGAGATTCAGATATTCATTTACGAATTACAAAAGTTTTTTTTTCTGTGACAAATGACGTAAATGGTAAAAAGCGATAAAATCAGTTCCACTCAGGTTTTACTTATAAATACACGTATAAATTCAGTCCGCAAAATGAACAGAATACTCCTACAAACTCGAGTTTAACAATAAGGATTATTAATTACCATAAAAACAATGAACCTGGTTGACATTATAATCCTATGCACACGCATTATCCTAGGTAAGAGATCCAGATTATTCTGAATACCATATAAATGTATTTGTGAAAATTATGTTATTCTAATTTTCCTATGGAGGCCAGTCCGTATCATGCAAACTCCTAAGTACAAATGCATTAGATTGCACCGCATGCTTTTATATGAAATGAAGTTTTTCTTCGGTAGATAATTATGATGTGTAAGAAATAATTAAACGTTTTACTGCGAATACTGTCAAACCCGTGAACAAAGGTCACCCTTGGGAAAGACAAAATGTGGCCTTTATAGACAGGTGGCTTTTATTCGGAGGTCAGTTTGTTCTAAATAATCAATGATGTTTTTTCAAGGAACGACCTTTACTCACAGGGTGGTCTTTATTCGGAGGCGGCTGAAAACACAGGTTTGACTGTAATTTGATTGTTTTGTTTCACTGCCTAATTCAGGAAAACTAAACATGTACACGGAGCTTTACAGGGGATTAAACCTTGTTAAAAATAAGGTCAATACGCCTAAGTATGTGGCTTATTCCTTTTCTATAAGCAATATTGCACAATGACAGATAAGTACATAATATTATTTATGTAATCTGTATTAATTAAGTTTTATTTAAAGGTAAATTATACGTATGTCTTTATTTCTGTCACGATTTTGTACAAATCAAAATAGAAACTTACAAATAACAATAATGTGATTAAATTTATACAGAATCATCATATGAAAAATAATTTTAACTTACGCAATATAAAGCATTTATTGATGTCAATGTACATACAGTCAAAACTGTAAACAATGGTCACCCTTAGGAAAAAACGTTGGCCGTAATTGACAAGTTGTCTTTATTCGGAGGTCAGTTTGTTCTAATTAATCAATGGTGTTTTTTTTCAAAGCACGGCCTTTATTCATAGGGTGGCCTTTATTCAGAGGTAGCCGCAAGGTTCAACTGTACATATATTTTCACGGGCGATGGCGAAAGGTTTTGAAATTGAATAAAAGAAATAAGCAGGTGCTTGGAACGAAGAAGCGCAATAGATTGGACTACTTATACGTATCTGTGCAGGTTTTTCAACCCCTTAAGTGTGAATGTTGTTTATAGAAGCATGGTGATAGGGTTTGTAATGTACCATGGCTGTACAGATTTTACGAAATCAAGCGTAAACGATTGGACATATACAGTCTAACCTGCGTTTGCGGCCTCCTCCGAATGAAGATCACCCTGTGAAAGGCCTTTCATTGAAAAACAGGTCGCCTGTCAATTAGGGCCACATTTAGTCTTTCCCAAGTGGCATTTGTTCACCGGTTTAACTGTAGTAATTTCAATGTCATTTTAAGATCTGAAGAAACCGCCATCCGTGTAAATTTGTTTATATTTTTATAAATCTTAGAATGAATCAAACTCCATATCAAATTTTGCAAGGTCATTTTATGCCAATTAAAAATCCGATATTGAGAGTCATTGGTTTTAATTGAAATCTAAAAAAAGTATTGACATTTGTATAATGATTTCATTATGCAATTTTTTCGTGAATGTAGGATTAATTTTTTCATATAAAAATATCAGAAGACATAATCATTAAATAAAAATAATTAAAAATAATGAGTCGTTATTATTATTATAATAAATCATTATTTCGTTATTAAAAGAACTTGAAAAAATCATACATTATTGATTTATTTTCGATTGATCGAATAACGGTTTGTCAGAAGTTTTATTAAACATTTAATAAATGTACATCTATTTGACGAAATGCGGTGAAAATTGAACTTGTTTACTTCAACATTTTAAACGTTGAGACAAGTTCTCGATCCGGACAAAACTCCACTCGAGTTTGTTCTGGTTAATTCATTGAAATGTACGTGAACTTGATTAAATCAAGGACACTAAAAACTAAATATTCACACAAGTTATTTAACTAGACTAAAATTGTCGATCATACTCATTTTTTTCTGGACAGGAGACGGTTCCGAATGCTTTAACCGAATCGGAAATTCTATTTACCGGATCGGAAGTCTTATTTACCGGATCGGAAGTCCTATTTACAGGACTAAATGTCCACATAAGTTATTTATAAAGGCCTTTAATATTGATATTACTTTTAACAGACTGGAACTGATGGAATTATTTATTGAACGTTAGTCGTCGACTACTCTAGTTTGTACAATTACATATAGAAATATAGTTTTGTAAATTGAATGAACATTTGTATTCCGGCTGGCTGTGAATAATTCATTTCAGAAGGAATTTAAACATGGTAATTATCGAGTGATCTAGAATTCAAATATCTTGTTGAAACCAATACATTTTCTATGGAAATTTTGCCCATTTAAATGTATCGAGCGGTGATGATTTTGAAATAACTTTCAAGGTAATTCGTGTCAATCATATCTCACGTTAAAGTCGAAGTTTCTGAATTATAAGCAGTGAATAGCATAAGATCAGTAAAATCTCAAAGGAAAAAATACGAGCCAGTTCTTTGCATCACAAAGATAAACGACCGCACATGCTTTACCGAACGTGAAATGGTCCCGTGGACTTTCTCCAAGTTTCACCGGCATTCTACTTTCTAGGAATTGTTTATTATTTGATTCGATAGGCTCTAAGTCCCATGAGAACAGCACATTAATATACATATATACACAGATGCTTAGAAATATTCATATTAACATTATATATATATACTCGTACATATAACGTTTGCGCGTATTAACAAATTTATTTGGTACAGATTATAAACATTAGCACTTTTCACTTTGAAATGACATTATTAAAACTAACATACCTGGAATCCAAGCGTTACAATGACCACAACGTTTGCATTTATCCGTTTATCAGTCTTCATTTTATAATAATTCGGGGGTATATTTTTTCTATCCCACCATTCTAGTCGCACGTTTTAGAAACTTTAATTGAATTGTCATTTATTCAATATTCAATTTGACTGACCTAATTAACACATTTTCAAAGCTCATATCATATTTCAAATAATACATAAAATCCGGATTTTAAAAAGGCTTAAACTTTAGTTACCACTCATTATAATATTATGATACCAAACACATCTTAAACGCTGTCCATAGTGCAAACACAAAGCTTATTTTAATGAATAAACACAGACATAAAGCTCTGTTCGACGGAGTGTTCGCTGTACTTATATATCACGCGTATCAATAAATAGACCCAAAGATTTTATGTTCAAGTTTTGTTTATCTTTCAGTACATTACAACCTATAATCAATTCTTCCTTGATAATGTAATGTTCAGCACAGCTCCGGTCTCCATTTAAACCAGTTGCGCTTAAACGACACCGATCAATTTAAGTTGACACGGTAGAATTGATAAACCGTCAGCGTAAACTTAAGGTCCAATAGTGTCGATATATCCGTTCGTTGGACGTTAATACAACGGAAATCAATACGGGACAATGGTGTTAGGTTGTTGTTGTTAGCGATGTCGGTGATTTTGATCTGTTATGGTACAGTTAGGTAATTTGTTGCGTGAGTTTTTTTGTCATTCGCGCGGTAGGAGTTTAAATAATTAAATTCGCCTCGAGAAATAAAGTTCCCATGAAATTTAAGCTCGAACTGGAATAATAAAGGGTATGATGGGTATAACGTCTATTTGGAAGACATATTTTCGATCAATCTGTAGCTATTTCAGGATGGGCTTAGAGAGTTTGAAAGTCCAAATGACGCTATAACTTCAAAAAGTACAGTTTAGTCCTTTGCCCCCAAGGTGGTCCCGATATCAAGGTATAGAAACTGGTCCCCGTTCCATGTTGCAGTGCACCAAAGGAACAGGTATGGGCTAAATTATCTGGCGCTCTGATTGGTCAATGCGTTTGAGCCATGTGATTGGCTGTCCATTCGTGAAACATCGGGGGTTTCCGTATATCTGTTAAATATAAACGAAGATGTTACCGATGCCTGAATACTTTGGATACAAATTGCGCCTTTTAATCAAAATAAATCGGTGAATGCTAGATTTAGTGACCCTACATAACATATTGTAGAGACCCTGATGTTTTGAAAAAAAAAATACGCGCGAAATATGCATCGAGCGAAAAACATGCGAAGCGTTCCGAATGCGAAAAGTCTCTCGCAATCCCGCGAGCAGAATTCTGCCAGGATTTCGACCGCAATTGACCAATCAACGTCCAGGAAATTTTTGGCCATACCAGTTGTCTCTGTGCACCAGAGTCAACGGGTACCAGTTTATACCAGTTGTCTCTGTACACCAGAGTCAACGGGTACCAGTTTATACCAGTTGTCTCTGTACACCAGAGTCAACGGTTACCATATTAAAGGTACAGGTGCTAGTTTCTCATGACATATTTTGTCATTTTATTCACAGACATATCTCAGCTTTTAGTTTACGTGGACTTTTGATGTATCTGTTTTTTGATGTATCAGCAATGTAAGAGATATTAAAATGAAAGCCTTGTTTATAAATATATCGTTGAAGTATTTACATTTGTTAGCAGAAAACACAAGATTAAACTAACCAGGAGGTTGCACTATAACCCACAGAACAACAACCACAGAAAAACCTTGATAATGAGACCACCCTAGGGACCTCAAAAAGTCGGTCGTAATAATGAAGTGGTTTCATTATCAACTTGATTGATAGGAGATTTATTTTAATCCGGTCCAAAAATAAAAGGTCGTAATATTGAGGTGTTCGTTACTTGAGGTTTTTCATTTTTCATTTCAGTAACTCCCCTATAATTCAACTTGATCAGGAGACCACCTCACTGTTACGACTGATTTGTTTGGTGCCGAAGATGGCCTCATTATTGAGGTTTTACTGTAATACAAACGATACAATATTTAATGTCTAACAATCATGGTGATGAATACAGCATGACAGAATTTATTTTAAGCAAAAAATATATTTATAGGTGTGAAACCTGAAAAAAATGGATAGTATTTTGTCAATGGCATGCGGTTAGTCACTCCTATATTAATTAATAAAACATAAAATCTATCTTGACATTATAAATGTTACTGAAATCAATGAACAAAACTTACTTGTTTTCATATTTTACAACAGATCAAATAACTCATTAGATGAAGAGTTGCTCTAAGAATAACATGTTTATGTTCTAATACATGATAATATTACAAAATAAAGTATGGAATGGCTCGTGCGGATAACTCAAAAGTTTTTTGGAAATGAATAAAAGAACTTATGGATCGCAAGACAATCTCTATTTAAACTTATTTCTTGACTAAAGAGTATCTGCGTTGGCTTTGCTCCACTCAGGTTCTATGTTTTTATCAACCTCCATAATGAGACCACCTTCGGGACCCGAAAAGTCGGTCTTCATAATGAGGTGGTCTCTTTGTCAAGTTGAATTGTGGGGGGAGGTCTTAAAAGCAAGCCTGAAAATAAGCTGTCGTTATAAGGAGGTCGTAACATTGAGGTGTTCTATATTTGAGGTTTTACTGTATCTCTGAATAAGACGACTTTGTATTTATGTTTTTGCGGCGATTTATGATCAATGTTTACATATAATGACTCTGCCTTTACTGAACAAACCAGTTATCAATATTATGTAAATACATATTTAAGCAGTCAACAAGAACTATAAAAGGATTAAATTATAAACACATTCTGCTTGCCCATATGGGAATATCCTGGATGTGAGGGTAAACAAACTCTACACTTATATTCGATCATTTGATCGTGCTGGCCATTAAAACGCAGTGATGCTGTTTGCATAATGTGTCAACGACTGTGAGCCGATCAACTCAGTAAGACTTAGGTATCTACAAACTGGGTTAACATAGTACAGTTTTATATGGTTATGATGTTTTAAGTCTGTATAAGTGATACAGACTTTAAATATATATGGTAAACATGCCATGTTTAAACTGCCGTGATTGTGTTGGCTAATTTCTCTTCAAAGTTAGTTCGTATTTCGGTCCTTGAAATCCTAAATGTGGCGGTAATTGGAATTTAGTGTTTCCTTAGCAATATTGTGCCCATTTTTATGAAATACCTAATATTTTAACGTCAAATTCATGTTGCAGGAAGTTCGATTTCAATAATCAAATTACACTAGAAGGTCGACTACCGCTGCAAATTAGTTAAGAATTGCTAAACGATTAATTCCCTTGTTTTGTAAAGCATCCGACTTTAGTGTCATATTGTATATGTAAGAGGTAATATGGGTTATTCTTTGATCCAACAAGACCAATAATGAACGTCCTAAAACAAATTCTTGCCCTGTCAATGCACATCATGTTAACTGACAATCATACATTTGAATTTTACACGAGGCATAATGTCAGTCTAACAATACAACTGTAACGATATTTATTTATTACTGGTTAGTAAATCATCAAGAGCTTTCAGTTCTTTGATTTTCATACTTTTGACATTGATGAACTGTACGTATAGAAACAACTACGATTATATGAAGAAAGTCGCTGATCCGAATTGATGACTGAACCAAGAACCCTTGCACTGTAAACGGATAATAAAACAAGTTTACTAAATATTTTGAAATTGTATAACTTATACTTATGATCGTACGCCGACATTTTTTTATGTTTGTATTTTGACATGATGAGAAGGTTGCGCCTCGAGTACAGTTGTTCACAAACTTCAAAGAAAGCCACAACAGCTGGATCAGTATATTCATTTCCGCGATGTTTTCCAAGGGAAACAACCCATTAAACTGTAACGCGTTGTTAAAACGTATTACTTCCCTTGGATTTGTACGCTGTCCACAAAGTCATGATGTACAACATCGGTGCATATGTATGAGGAGTACTTTGTCCGGCGCATATTCACGTAGGTATGTGATAAAATACTGACTTGCATTAATTATAAAATATATAAACCTTTACTGAACAAGAACATAACAGAATAGAACAGAACAGAACACAGCACTGCACAGCACAGCACAGCAGAAAAAAATATTTAGCAACGCATGGATTTATTTATCATTATTTATCATTTTATTTACTTTTCAGTCATGTCATTACATACATTTTTTACAAAAATCCAATTTTACATCCATTGATTTATTTACATTTATTGTACATTCATTTAACATGGAAATATGGTATTTATTTATTTATTTATACATACATATATTTGTACCTTTGTACATACATGCGCAGTTCATATTTTGCCCAGACAGGTAGGGTTCGATTTGTCTTGACATAAAATGTTGAATAGTCAAGGGGTTGAATTGTCAAGTGACACTACATTAGAGTCCCTGAATTATCCCCTGAAAATATAAGGGGTCTAATTGTCTAGGGATCGGATTGTCCTGTTGAATCTATATTTTTACAATTCAATTCATACGCAGTGTTTTTTATTTACAATACACGATTACAGTGAATAAGTCAAGAGTCACAATTATTTAACATGATTTCTGACAGTTATCTTTCTTTTGGATCCCAGAAGATGTGTAAGTCAGGAAGTTATGTTTCATCTGGTGTTCTTCTTCCATTGTGTCTTGGCAAGTTTTCATGTCTGTCAGTTGTTGGAATCCGTGCAGTGTACCAACATTTTTCTTTTTCTGAAAGCATATCTTCCATGTGTTGTGTATCCTTCTTGGGCTTTTTGTCTTTGTTTTTTTCTGTGAGTCTTTTTTTTCAGTGCTCTAGATGGTGTGTTCAATCATACTACTGACTGTACTTGGGTTCTACCATGTCGGTCATATAATTCTCTTGTGTGTATTGGTTGTCATCTTTGTTATTGTTGGTCACTGGTGTTATTTCTTCCATTATTAGTTTGTCTTGCATTGGTGGGGATATTTCCTCTGAAGAATGTCTTCTATTCCCGTATGATGAGTCTGGCTAGGGTGCTCGGTCAAAAAAGTGATTAATATTTATTTTTATTTAATAAAATAAAAAAAATCTATTTTTTACAGCCTTGTAGTGTCGTTAGTAAATAATTGTTGAATCAATTACCAATTAATGTGTCAACATTATGACAGATATCTTTCCGTGGTTGTATAAAGCCTAAGAAGTTCATTTACCTGCAGTTATTGATATCTTGACCTGATTGTAATTTAATATAACTGATCATTTTTTCGTATGAATATGTTATTCCCCCCCCCAATAAAATGAAAATAAATAAAATATTTACCTGAGGCATACATTAAAAAAGTTTGCAGTTACGCGAACGATTTATTCAAAAATCCCCCGACTCAAACAATTTTGAGCGATTTTGACTAAATCTTTTTTCGGTTCTTTATTCGACAGTTCGTTAACAAATATGTAAACAAATTATGCCTGCCTACCTACCCACTACTAAAAGTTTGGGTCATGTAGCCGCGGACCAATATGTTTTGAATTTATGAAAACTTTAACAAATCATAAGCTGTAACAATTTGAAGCAAATATCAATTTAGTGATTCATAAAATGTGGCGGTTATCTGGCTTCAACAGTGGTGGAAGACCCCTGGACAGCTTCTTCACGTGTTAAATTTGATCCCCGATGGGATTCTAACACACAGCGGCGAGGGGCCAGTAATTACTAGTCAGAGACCATAATTTAGAGTAGTCGAATTGAACAGATGATCACCCAGTAAGAGCAATCTATTGTGAACACAGGACACTCCATAGCGCTCGCTTATTGATATAGTTGATCAAATACACCCCTGAATTAGGGCCACCTTTGCATAACGGCCTGAATGAATCATTGTTTGATGTAAGTGCAAACCATTTTATGTATCAAATCATAAACGTTTTCATTTTTAATGATAATATTTCAGACTGAAAAAATGCCGAATGTCTGAAATAATATCTATGTTGAATGCACGCGTATTTTCGCGAATTCGTTTTCAATGGCGAATAAAACTACAAGCAACTCAACTATTTTCTGAATGTCTGTTATAATTTCAAACCAAACGTTATTAAGTCAATTATTACCTACTTTTATCACCGCCGTAGCTACACTGAGGCACACCGAGGCGTGTGCCTCGCTAAAAATTTGGGCATGTAATGGGTAAAAACATTCCGTGGGAGCATGTCCTGGGACCCCCTTGATTGCCTCTGTTCAAATAAGGGTCTGGCCACGGTACTGTTTATGACTGAATAAAAGCAATTATTTATAGATAATAAAAAAAATCAATGTAAAAAATCAATGTATATAGGTTTCGTTTTATGAATACGAAACTGTTAAATTGTATGTACGATGTAAACCCAAATACATGTAAATTTGATCGTTAATTCATTTACACGCGGAAATTTTTAATGCCACTCATCATAGTGTTCAATCATGTTGTCTTGGTAACTCAACATAAATAAATATTTAAATTTCATTGTTCATACTGATTATAATGGAGTGCATTTCCTACTTTGATTAAACTGGTTTATCAAATTTTATTGATAACACAACAAGCTTCCCAAATACTAGACAACGCACATAATTGTATACTATCCACTTCAGAGTCATTTCTTCAAACAAACTTATGGACACGTCTATTCATTATAGGGCCAAGTGAAAAAAAATGTTGGACGAAACAATTTATTCCTCTATAAGGAATATTCGTCAGTTACATGCGGAGAACAAGGTTTACACGGGTAGAAAGAATCCGGGAACGAGTCTTAGGTTAAATGCTCGCTGATATATAAATAGTTGAAATATTGTTGAATGTTGAATGTTGCCAGCGTTAACCTCAAAATGATAAACAAAATATGTTGCATGTATCAGTTAGCTACAAATCTTCTTTATAATAATCATCTATCCCATCCGAGTGTTTCAATATGCGCTGTATTTTGTATATTGTACTTCATGCGCGAGAGAACTTCTTTACAATTTTGCTGCCAGCTTTGACGATTCATACACGAACCATTTTAAATACTGTAAAACGTCTTAGCTCGGATATAAACAATCTCTTTTCTACAAACACTGTTTTTTTCATCCGACAACAAACAGGGCGTTTATTTCTAAATGAATGTTTGTTTATAACTTCTTATTAGGTATCTTCTTGTCTGGCTCTCTTTCCATTCATATTCTCAAAACATTACCCATCCTAGCATACCTATCTCCTTTTCATCCTCCTTTGTAACATTCATCTTTCCAGTCTTCAATGAAGTGTGTGATTCCTTCATCTTACTCCCATTTATTTTCATCTTTCTTTCTCCGTATCTCCATTCCTAATTTGAAATCTCCTTTCGTCGTAATCTTTTCTCCTCCTTCCTTCAATTAAATGTTAGTGTAGCTCATCAACTGAAGGATGCTTAGAATATAATACCGTCAAACCTGTGAACAAATTCCTCTCCTGGGAAAGAGAGCCTTTAATTGGAGATCAGTTTGTTCTAAATAGTCAATGATGTTTTTTAAGGAACGACCTTTATTCACAGAGTGATCTTTATTCAGAGCTGGCTGCATCGTATCTTAGACTGTACATGTATATCATTAGATCTCATTGGTTATTTTTTCTCACTATCATTTTTTCCAACATTTTACCATCTCATTCTTATCACTCTCTCACAATTTTTCCCATCTCACGGAGTAGACTCCACATTCCCCATACTCTTGTTCACTAAACCTTTTGAAAGTCTCCCCGTCTTAAGGACTCCCACATTCCCGCTCACCATATATCAGGGAAAGACTCCTCATCCCCCAACTCTCTTACCCCACTTACCAGCTCACTCTTTACACTACCCAGCTCGCCACTTTACGTACAACCAATTCTAAGTATTATAACCACATTATTGTATATACAACGAGTGACATTCTTGTTGTTCACGGTTATATAGTTGCATTTTCTCGATGTCCTTAAAATAATGACCACACCTTTTCTTTTTTGAACTCATCCATTTAATTCAACCAATGCTGTATTACGACAATATTTTCTTAAACTTTTATTTCTCTACGAGTGTTTAGTTCTTGATAATTCTCATAAAATGTATGTAAGAATTTAATACACTCACATTCAATGGTTAATCCGTCGTGGCCTAAGTTTTCGAAAATAAACATACTATCGCATTATGCTTGAACGTTATCAATTTCGCCTCCGACAAACCAAAATCTTTTAACCAACGTGTTATCAATTTACAATGAAAGATAACACAGTTCTGTCATAACGACAAAGATATTTATTTCTACGTAAAGGAGAACACCTTATTTACCGGTGACATACAAGTACGTTTATTTAAAACGTTTAAATACATACGAGTTTATTATAGATTCAACGGGACATGTGTCTTTGATTTCATTCATTTTACAGCAAAGTGCTTTTAAATTAAATCAGGATTATTCTTCTAAATGAGAATTTAGCAATTTGTGTCTCAAATGAGAGGAACAACATCGGAGTAAAATTGACTTAACACGTCATCACCGCTTACCTTACTCCCTGCGTGAAACCACACCCCTTTTTCGACTGAAAACTTTTTACAACATCGACAGGTAAGATTTTTTTCCTAGTAAAGGGTATCTTATACGAATTATATGCGAAATATTTTGCTATAAAGTAATATGAAGTCATATGTTATATAGATTGAGGACTGTGGTCTGAAATTCAAACCAATTTCCGACAGTAAAATTTCAGCTATCAAAATCTGACGTATTAATTATCGAGTTAAGAGTTTAAAGATAAGTGTCGACAGAGAGGATTATTATGTTTACTGAGTGTTGAATATTCAATATGATTCACATTCCTTTATACGTGGGAATGAAACTGATGTATGTATATTGATAATGATGTTTCGCCTTGAGGGGGGGGGGGAGTGTGAGATTGGGCCCACCTAACTAGTTTAAACCTCAGTTTCAACTGTAGGCCTAGCGATGCTAAGGTGGTACCTCTCGTATGCTGGAGGCTGTTTGTCCTTCATTATCGTGTGTTTCTATTGGTTGGATGGGTTTTGGGTTGGTGAGTTTGGGGGAAGGTAGAATTTTCTGAAAGTAGGGATTTTTTTATGTTTTCTTCTAGAAATTCTCCTTGATCTATTTTCCGAGTTGTGGTAGATTTTGACAGTATGGTGGAGTGCCCAGGCATTTTAAAACGTATTAATTTCTTTCAGTGAATGGAATAATATTACATCACTAGGGAAATGATTCAAAAAGAATTTTTAACTATTATTTAATGAAGTAATCCATTCCTGAACATTATAGATCACGCTCATACTTAAAAGTGCAAAGATTAAGAGTTATGATTTGAACACTGATTTTTTTATAATCTTGGGCGTAAAGAATTGTTGTATTTACATAAGGAAATAATTCAATTGTTACTTTGTGTTGTAATGCTGTTCTTGGGAAAATCTTACTTTCTTACTGGACAATCATATACAAGTAACTAATTGACATGCCATCTGATCGTGGGAGAATGTGACAAACTGTGAATCAATGTGTTTGAGTGTTTTTCTACAAATTTGTGAAGAAATAGATAAGCGTAACATTGGTTAGCAAGAGGTCTTGTTACCCTAGCTTAGACAATTACCCCCTGGGCATGATTTTGCGAGTTTTTCGCCAGTTAATTATAGCTTCAGCCGATCAGTGATCAAAACCTCACATTGAGACCACCTAGATATTACGACTACCTTGTTATAACGACCACTTATTTTCGGACCGGTTTTAACTAAACTTGATAATGAGATCACCTCATTATTGCGACCGATGTTTCTGTCCTGAATGTGATCTCACTTCTTAATTCCAAACACCTTCGCAAAACGTCCACGTATGATTCAACTTGATAATGAGACCACCTTGTTATCATGACCAATTTTTTGGTCTCCAAGTTAGTCTACTTTTTTTTCACACACCCTCGCCAAACATCCTTGTACAATGACAGACCGATACGCAGTTTGAAACAAATCATCCTGGACATTTAAATAAGTGATGTAATCACTCACCGCTGTGAAAAAGAAAGTGATTGTGGCAACAACTTCGTTAGTATCTTTAAGGGAAGTTTCCATCGTTTCTACACAGATAGCAGTTCATTTTGCCTACCTTCACAGTGACACCGCAAAACTCTTCATATGAAGGTATACTCTTGTAATGACCGCACAGACAATAAATGGTTTTGTAATTTAACTGATATTTGAGTACATATGTATACGTCTAAATTAATCAATGTTACAACAGCTTGTAGTTGATTGAGTATCTGTGACAGAAGATCTCAGAAGTTGCCAGACAGTCACAATGATTTATGATATTATATTATGTACGACCATTGTGCCGTCATCAAAGTATGTTGCATCCCAAATACAAAATCAATTCACGATGACGACACTGTACTTCAACAATAATTCAAGAATTAACCACACTGGTCACAAATTTCAAAATAAGTCGACGAAATGTTTGTTGTTCGTGCATAGAACAAAGATGTTTGTATAAACTTATAAGGATAACCACACAGACAAAAAATGATGAATTTATAATTTAGCTGATACTCGAATACCTAGGTATGTGTACATGCAAATTTTATCAAGAAAACAACAGCTCGAAGTCGAGTATCGGAGACTCAAAGCTGTCAGATAGCCACAAAATATAGCTGTTGCATACGTATTGACAATTTCGCCGTTATCAACGTATACAAGTTTCATATCAAGTACAAAATCAATTCATTGTGATGACACTGTACACTGCACTTTAATGATTATACAAAACGCGATCACAAATGTTAAATTCCGCGATAAAGTTTGTTGTTCGTGCATAGAACATGAGTTTTTGCTTAAGAGTCTTCGTGTTTCAAGCGTTCATTGAATGTTTTTACTTTCAGACTTTTTAACTACCCAGCCCTGAGGTTATAGCTCTGGAGAACAATCTCCGAGCTCAAATCTCAATTCAGTTCTCAAAGTATTATGGTTGAAAAGATATAGACTATTAATGATTACATATATATTCAGGTCAATTATGCTGTCGCAATAATGCACCAATAATATCATTATTGTATGATCATAATTAACTTTGAATGATCAAAAGACAAGATGTGAGATTTGAGCTCGGAGACCGATCTTAAGTTTTATAACTTCGAACCCAAGTTTTTTTTTAATGAATTTGTTTCCCATTTTAAGGTAAAATTGTCACCAATTTTTTTTACACAATCTATTTTATTCGTCTTATACATTTTTGTCTCCATTGAAGTAACCAGCAATTGTCTTTAAACTGATTAAAATAGTCGTTGGAAAAGAACAGGTCCACCTAACGTTTATTGATCACGTGACTGTATAGTCTTGAGCCTGTATCTTCTAGCGATCATAAAATGAGCAATCATTTGTATTGGATTTCTACCTCACCTTGACGAGACAGTCTACTCGCATAACGAAGTGAAAATATATTTTCCAGTGATGTTCTTTTATATTAGGATCGATGCTAAAGTAACCATGACGACAAAATATATTTATAATCGGAAATGGTAATAGTTGTTTTGTCGGAAATATGACTTTGATCATGACACCATCGACAAAGAATTAGCTATAGAAACGTCAATATTGCTGTGCAAGCCGTGTAGACAAGTACGGCACTTTGAAGTTTCATATCGTACTGATTAAAAGTCTTAACTGGTACCCGTTGTCTCCTGTGTACAGAGATCTTTGGTGCACTGCAACATGGAACGGGGACCAGTTCAATTAAAAAAAGTTGTGATTACACAAAGCTGAAGTTTCCGGTGTCTGAGATTTTGTTGAAATATGAAATCTATCACATGATAAAACCGTATTCTGGTGAAACGTATTCAAAGTTGCTTCTATTAAGAACTCGATGTTTGCATGTACAGAAAAGCCTCGATTTTGAGACCACCTTGGGAGTCCGAAACTTCGATCGTAATAACAAGGTCGTCTCATTATCAAGTTGAATTATTGGGAAGTTATTGAAAGCCGGTCCGAAAAAAAGTGGTCGTTATTAAAAGGTGGTCCTGGAAAGCCTCATCACATGTGAAATTTGGTCCCCGGGTTAAATTGTGCTGTTTGACCTAGTATATCTAACATATTTAACTTAACCCTAGGATTTTCCATTTGTTATAATAGAAGATGTGAACATAGTTATTCAAGCGAGTTAACATCTAACCATATTTAAGTAATTAGCTTCACAGGTCCACCCTTAAATAACAACTGGTTTGTGGTTACGCAACCCAATCTTTTGACAGTAGGTATGTTAATATAATATTGCTGACATTATAAGCTGGTCCTGAAAACTGAAAGCTGGAACAGAAACAAATTTGTCAAAATAGCTGAAAAAATTGAGTTTTGAATGAGTCGGTCGCGTACCTGTAGAACAACATTTTTTAAAGATGGCCTAATGTACCCAATTTTTTATCACAGCGAGACTTCTACGTTTTAGCTGAACACTTAAAGGTATAATGTTTAAACTATTTATGTATAGCTCAAATTTCCAGTGAATACGTCTTTTTCATTCAAAACTTAAACCCATCTCTGATTTCATTCGATGCGCTTAAATAGTAACTACTCTAAGGAAGTGTACAAACAAGTATTTGGTTAACGAGTCAAAACTTTGAGAGGCTCAATCGAAAACCGCGTGATTTAATTATGAAATTGGTTAAAACTAAGACTGACATCAAAGCCGTTTAAAGTTTGTACTTAATATCATGAGCCTAGATACTTGTGAAATCACCATATTTATCGAAGATGCCTCTACCGGTCAACTAATAACTTATTCAAGGGAACTAGTTTAATCAATTTTTGTGCATCAACGAAACCATTTTTGGGCAGTTTTTTTTGCTATAATCGATCAATGATTGATTTCTTATCTGACGATACAAATCAAATGGCAAATAAGATCATACTGTTATAACAAATAGATATCGACTGAACATTTTTCCTTGTCTACTAGGAAACACATAATTTTTTCACACTCGCCTTAAAACATGAGATCTTCATGTTGATCGGTAATATTGTCTACAACAACCAGTGGTAAAATAAACTAATTCATGTTTACGTGAAATCTATCCGCGTTAGAAGGACATTCTACCTCCGCTTGAACGTGCCGGATATACTATACATAATGTTTGTTATTTTTAGACTACTCATCTGATAAACGTACTCGCGAAAACGGATGTTATATGCGTTTCTGAACAATTGATGTAAATATGATGCTTGTATCGTGATGAAATGAGCACACATCAGGAGATAAAAAGATAATTGTAAAGTTCTCAGGCCGTGTTGTGAGAATTCTCTCACTCGTGTAATTCTGTATAAAGTCGTAAAATCGGAGACTGCCTTCATGGCGGAACTAAAATCAGGTATTTTCTTGTTTCGTTTTCGTATGATTATGCTTCTGGGATCGGCTTAATTGTGAGTTTGATACAGACACAGAAAATCATATAGATTAGACTTGTTGAAGAGTTATATGATTGACTAGTACATCGACTACAATAAACTTGTTATTTTTTGTACGGCTAGTTTTGAATAATTGTGTAAACAACTTCGCTCTAGTTTAGCTACGCTCAATGTACTTAAGACGCGCTGTTAGGACACGATAATAATTAGTGGTTAATGGTGTTTTGCGTAAGTATACTGTACTTATAAGTGGAATATTTGGCATTGTTACATTTTCTGGGTATTTGAACGTTAGTTCTCATGCTTGTTCGCATCAGTTTATTTCAAGTTGACTCTCTTATGAATGCATTCGTTTATTAACAGTTAAGTATAAATAACACTTCCTGTACACTTAACATAATGTTTGGGTTGTTCGTATCTGATCTACAAGTCTCTTTCTTTTCCTTCATCATTCTGTTGTCTTATTATTGTAGTAATCGGATTTATGATGTCTGCAGTAATTGCATCTAAGCTTGCGAATGTACTTATAAACGCATACGTTGTAAAATTTATATACAGAGTTCCTGTGTGTTATCTAGCTTATCAAGATGCGCTTGGTATCATAACGTTATATAGACTGGCTATTCTCCACAATGATGTATGCGTTACTCTGTTCATTTAATGAACCATGAACCACGGGGTATATTAATGTTGAATTTATCACATTTTATCAAATCAAACGAAGAAATGATCTTTCATGCGTAGAATACAAAATTATGAACATGGTGGTGAATACATTATTTTCTGTGCTGACTGAAACACATTACATGTATTACATACATGCATTTATTAACGTTCGGTGGCGTAAATATTCGGTGGCGCTCCCTCCTTCTATAGGAAGTAATTATCAGGGCTCGAAAAATCCACTCGTCCACTCATAATTACGAGTAGAAATTGACTCAGAACGAGTTGACATTGCTGTAGTCAAATTAGTTAAATTTCTTAGCTGGTTGTCCTGCAGGATGGGTACCATGAAAACATGATCGAGCCCCGATAGTGTTTTAATCTCTTTAACGCTCGATCCAGACTTCGGTAATACGTGTAGATTATTATTTTTTTACTCGGTTTAACGCCGTTTTTCAACAATTGTTCAGTTATATACGACGGCCGGTTCACCTAACCAGTTTTCCTGGACTGTATTTTAACCAGTATTAACTTACCCTTCCACAAGGAGCCGGCAACTTCTCCACATATGGAGGAAAATCGACATTTTTGTCTAATTTTCAGACAAGGGTACGACCAGCCGCGACTGGGATTTTAACCCGGATTGCTAGGTTACAAGTCGACTAAACCACGGCCGCGGGCTGTACATAATACATCTTGGGTCCATTCCCACTGCTTTATAAAAGGTGTTTACTTGAGAGTTTTTTTTAAAGAACACATTTAATCAAGCCTAGTTTCCTTATATATATAAAACCGCGCATTCATGTTTCAGTGAACTACAGTATCTCTGAAGCGTTTACACTTGAATACCAAAGGGAGATAACAAAATTGTGATTTTTTTTTACATTGTATTCCCGTGGCGGCAGTGTTAATCGATGCTGTTTTATTATATAAATTGAATTTAAAGTTTCCTTAAAGTTCGACGAAGATGAAACTGTTAGTTGTAGTTTAAGGTGATTGATGTGAACGATATTGATTGGTATTAAATTGCTCAAAATGTTATCCATGATGTTTTGTACGGACCCCCTGAGGTGACAATTTACACTTATATTTTAACTTGTTGCATTCTTTTTTAGTTCGTTATTACGAATGTCACTTCAGGGGCTCCGTAGTTTTGTGAAGAAGAATGTTTTCAAAAAATTATATAAGTCTATCATAATAGGTCGTAAAGCATTTTGAGATCTCAAGTTTGAAAATTTTGCAGGTCTAAGTGTTTCATTTCGTTCTGTATGATATGAGAGCTAGTAAAGCGACTGTAATAAGTATGGCGTGAAATTTTATACTTAAAAAAATATGGTGTAAAATGCACACCGTGTTTCATTCATTGCTTTTCGGATGTTTAGAATTACTGAAAGTAATGTATTCAACATTATTATGGAGGAAGAAAAAGTAATTTTACAAAAGTTACGTTGGTATGGATTTAATGTCATATTGTTCTGGTTTTCATTAATACAAATGCGGAATTTATTTAATTACATTGATATGGATTTAATGTCATAATATTCCGGTTTTCACTGATTCAAATGCGGAAATGTTTAAAAAAAATTACGTTAGTGTGTAAATGCATGTAACTAGTTTAAGGTATTTGGTTGTGCTACAAACAAGCTTGTGGATCGTTTGTACATTCTGAACGATAAACTACATAGGTAAAGTTACCTTTATTATTATATGTTTCGTTCGCTTACTTCTACGGATTATAATTGTTTGAATTGAAGCGAATGGATTTAAGTTACTGTCGCTGGTACCATCTATGTTTGGGTTCATGTTCCATTTGAATTAAGAGTTGTTTGTCTTTTATTCGATTAAGTTTTTAATATTTTATTTTTTTTAATTAATATTTTTGATATTTGCATAGAATTAAGAGTTTTAACATTTTTGATATTTGTATTAAATTAGGAGTTTTTAATAGTTTTGATATTTGTATTAAATTGGGAATTTTTAATAATTTTGATATTTGAATTCAATTAGGATTTTTTTAAAACATTTTTGATAGTTGTATTAAATTAGGAGTTTTTAATAGTTTTGATATTTGTATCAAATTAGGAGGGTTTTTTTTACGTTTTTGATATTTGTATTAAATTAAAAGTTGCCAATCTTTCTGATATTTATATCAAATTAAGAGTTGCATATGTGTTCAGTTTTTACCGGTTTATTTTTGCATCGGATTTCTATGTTACAAGATATTCGTTGTGTAATGAAACACACAGAATGAATAGTGTGCAGACTTGATTACAATACGTCAATAATAAAGATATGCACTCAAGTGAGTGTCGTATACGTGTTCGGTTTTCTCTAGTTGCACGTGTGCATGGTTCTATTGCCCACAGGCTGTCTGTATGTGGTGTAAGCACTGGCTAAACACGATCAGAGTTTGTGGGGAAGGGGGTGGACGTATTTGCTGATACAAAACAACTCCACTTGTTGATATTACAGTTGTTTAATTACATATTTAAGTTCATAACATGGTTTCCAAAACATATAAAATATTATCCGTAAATTTGAATTAAACGAAACATATCTATCACTGATCGTAAGTCCACGTGAGAATATTTATAAAAAAATAACGCTAATTCCTGCAAAATAAATAGATAGCAGAATTTGACGGAGTCGAATAAAGTTGGCTAGAGTCGACTGGCCAGGGCGCGTGGTCCGATTTTATTATACCCTCACTTGAGCCGGATAGATATATTTAATCATTTACACAAGTACAGTTGTAAATCCTTCCGATATTTGATTTTAATTAAAATCTACATGTATTTCTAATAGTCATTTTGGGTATTTGTATTGAAGGGGCATCAAAATTATTAAGAAACTGATAGCGTTGAAAACTAGAATCTAAAAAAGGGGTCACTTTAAGGACCTCCTATCATTCAAAATGTTACTTGTGTTTATAAGGATTATACTTTGAATATCGCACAGCAATTTAGGACCATTCGTAACGGATCACATTCGTTTCGGGTGAAACAATAAAATCGACATCTATCAAATTCATCTCATAATGTGTTACGTACGTATTTGATTTCCCCTGCATACTTGTACATGATCACATTTGTAACACCAGTTACGAATGTTTTCTTCTTGAGGCAAATTTGAACTTAATTTCACAAGCACAGTCAAACTTGTGAACAGAGGCCACCCCGTGGAAAGACATCGTGTAACCTTTATTGACAGGTGACCTTTTTGCAGAGGTCAGTTTGTTCTAATAATCAATGACGGTATTTCAAAGAATGGCCTTTATTCGGAGGTGGGTTTTATTCGGAGGTGGGTTTTACTCGGAGGTGGGTTTTACTCGGAGGTGGGTTTTACTCGGAGGTAGGTTTTATTCGGAGGTGGGTTTTATTCGGAGGTGGGTTTTACTCGGAAGTGGCTGCACGCACAGGTTAGATTTTCTGGTATGTTTACACATCGGAAGAGTTGAACATGTGTTGACCTAAAAGATATAGCATATACCATCGGCCGATTTATTCACCTCCCACCGAGATATTGTAATAGTGATTTTGACCATATTTTTTGTTCGTAAGTCTAGCTTTTCGTTTTCAGTACAAGTGTATGATTTTAACCCGAAAGATGTCTACCTTCCTTTCGGCTATTGTAGTTCGGGTCGCGCAACTGCACCCAACATTTGTTTGAGGATGGTCGTAAGTTCGGTATATTTATGCGGTAAAAATGTCTTCATCGAATATTTTGGTATAACTTAAGTGTCTTTTCAAATCATGACTTAATTTTTATTTCTGATCTTTTATAAACTAAAATATGTAGATCGCTTAATTCGATACTTTATCTTGGTTGTATAAAAATAAGGGAGTTAACTGCTGTGTTTAGTGATGATACACCATTTTACATAGTTGAGTTGCGTCCTTTGAATCAATTTTCTTTTTTCCGATATTTCGATAAAAGTATTGTAAAAGTCCCACGGCTCGCGGATTTGCCTTGGTAAGATTTTTTTATTGATATAATTGTTAATATCATTAAAATAAGAATTTTGTAAATAAGACGTATGTACACTCAGCTATTACACGCGACTTTAAAAAATCGAGGTCGAATGAGATTCGTTTTACAAAAGCGATATAATCGATTGAATCCTTGATTGTGACTTTAGCTTGATTTGCAATGACTTGTTGGTTTCCTATGCGAATAAACCAGTGTGAAACTGTGATACCCCTCAATTAATGAAATTTGACGAATGAACTGCAACATGAGATCAATGTAACAATTATAACTCAGTAAACGTGCGGTGTAGACACATGTTAACTCTATCGTGAATAGGAGAATTATGGCGAGAAGAAGTATTGGTTTAATGTTATATTACCCATTCAGAAGTATGGCCCATCCCACCCCCGTTTTTATATAACATTATATTGTCTGTCGATATGTTTGAGAACATATTTGTATTTCACTTGATACTGTAAAAATGCATTCTGTGTATTGGATCCGAATGAATACCTTTTTGTGTTATCTCAAACGAAGGCTTATGAATAGTCCTTGATTTTTACTTCCACTGTACAATATTTCATCATAAAAGTACTTAAGCTTTCTTAGACTTGTAGACACACTTTATGGCCGTACGAGTTTGTTTTAATAAATTTGTCGCACAGACATGAAGACTGTTATAAAACAATGAAATGGCATGATCAACACAGTCTCTAAATATCTTGTTTTAATATCCGCGATCTATTGACGAAATCAGGATAAATCCTATGTATACTTTTCATCCAAATAGCATAATGTAATGACTCATAAATTATGTACAAAAAGATGGATGAACGGAAGGACTGCCCCATACCTTGGTTTTGTCTTTATACAGTAAAACTCCTGAAAACCTTGATTTTTCAAGTCCCAGTTTTTTCTCTTTCTCTGCAATCGAGAGTTCTCTGAAAACCGGATTTCTCAGAAAACCGGACTTTTGGATCAGTCCTGATGGGGTCCGGTTTTCAGGGGTTGTGCTGTATAAGTAAGAGTTTATTTAAAAAATGATTCGGATTTAAGTAACCAAAACGAGCGGAGCGGGTTGAAGCACATTAATTCACCATGAAGTAAATTCTTCATAAAAGGTAACCTTCTTTGTGGCTTAGAAACGTTAAAATTTGAAAATTGAAAACTGGAACTTTTTGATTGGCGTAAAATGTAGGACAAACACCAAAAAAGTTGATCAACTTTATGTATCAATGTGATGTTCTCATGATAATGTTGTTAGTCTATTGTTTGTAGGAACGGTAGTAATACAATGTTTGGCATGAACTTTATACAACACCTAGAAACATGTGTCTGTTTTTATTATACAACAAAATCTGTTTAGCAATCACACTTGGATTAAGACTATCTTATTGTAACGACCACTCATTTTAGGACCGATTTCTTCTGTATTCAACTTGATAATGAAGTCACCTCAAATTATGCCCGTTTTTTGGTGGATGTTGTTTGTTTCGGGGGGGGGGTAAATGTGATCTTAGCTTCGATGTTTCTTCTTTGGAAAGAAATTATACACTGTGTTATGTCAAATACAGGAAAACAACGATTTTGAGAACACTTCCGGGACCAGAAAATCGGTCGCAATAATGTGGTCTCAATATCGCGTTGAAAAGAAGTGGTCGTTATAACAACATGAAGTCGCAATATTGAGGTGGTCGCTATGTGAGTTTTTTCTGTATATTTTCTTTATTTCTTCTTTATCCAAACATTCTCCGTTGCATGACCTTTGAACTCCTGTATATTTTTATTACTGCGTAAAATATTGTACATGTACTAGACAGTTCAATACGGTGACTACAGTTGTGACTTTCACTTCGACATTCGTCCTAAAAGTTCTGAGTTATGCAGTTCAAAATCCTATTGCTTGCAATTGTCAGTCTACATAACCGTTTCATGATGAGGAGACAGGTGTTATTTTTTATGATACGATACGATGTACGATTATATGTATGTATATATATGTGTTTTGAAGTTGATGTACTATGTACAAGACTGAATAAATATCGTATCGTATCGTATCGTATCGTATCGTTATTTTTTATGGACGAAATTATTGTCGCATTTTCTCAGAAATTTATATAAATTGCTACTTTGCATGCATTACAACGAAGCCGTTATCCATTGATAATTATGATACTTAGTGTTCAATATTTTTTATGTCGCTCTTTGCAGTTGATTGTCTCCCCTTGATTCAGATTGTAAAAAGTGAAACCGCTGGTTTAGGATAAGATTATCAGTGGGTACATATCTTCACACATGACTCAACTCTTTTGACAATATTTTACAACTTCATTAATTTCTTGTGTATGCTATCAATTAATATTAAAATCAAGGAATTGAAAAAGACCAGACATATTAGAATGACCAAGTCTGATTTTAATCGTGTAAATTACACAAAAAATGTTAAAAGATTTCATTGAAATGAAATTACTATTCACCAAACTCCAAATCAAGCAGACGGTGAATTATTTTGTTTTACATCTAATTGCGATTTGTTTATCAGCGTCTGTGAATTTTTATAAACAAAAATAAGTAGATTCATTTCATTTCGGTATAATTGGCTATTTACCCTAAAATATACTTATAAACAGATTGGAGAATCCGTGTATCGACCCTGGTACCTTTCACATGCTGAGCTAGCACAATGCCACCTGTGCTAATTCAAGTTAAACGTTAAAGAACATTTTTTATGTTTTTTTTCTTTCTCGAACATTTCTAGTTTTTGTTCTATAACACCACCACGAACAGCAGCAGCAACAACAAACAGCAATATTAGTTAGTTTATTACATGTGATGGTATGATTCAGTCTGATAAGCTTCAACAACATTTATTTAACCAATCTATTCGGCTGGTATTATACAAACATTAGCGGTCTCCGCAGTGTAATGGATATCATCTGTTGGTAGTAATTACTAGCTCCTCACAGATTTAAGTTCGAATCTTGCCCGGTCCAGACAAAATTAATATCACATGTGAGGGAGCTCCCCAGCTACGTTGCGGAAGATCGGAGTCCTCTTAATTAACATTTGTTTGGCTTAATTTCAAAAACATGCAAGTTTTATTGAAAATAATGTCATTTTAAGTAAACGACATACATGTATATCCAAAATATGATTTGCGTGTCCCATATCAAAACGTATGTTACCACTCATGACTATTCAATAATAATAATACATATTTTACTTTACTCAAGTTACTCATGCATGTCATTTAATAGTGTTTCAGCTGTCTGCAAAATGCAGTTTTGCATTTATAAATGGTTTCATGACTTGAAATTCTACACTACACAAATGTTTTTAAACGACACATGAAGTGCCGCAATCACGCGTCATGATTGAATGTAAATACAGGCCGAAACATGTTTCGTTTATTTGCATTATATTCAAATAAAAGTCGATGTGAATATGATATGTACAAGTGCTTGGTTTGAATTGTCGTTTGAATAAACGCGGTTCGATTGCATCAGACATGAATTATTAGTCCAGTTCTTTGCTTTATTAGTTGTATGTAATCACGACTCATTTTTATTGGGCTAGAAAATAATGACACATTTAAGTTTGTTTGAACCTCATTCACAGTGTATTCTTTATATGCCATCTATCTACGTCATTCACTGATTCCTAATTCACCTATTATATTCCTTATTTACCGTGTACTCCTAATTAATCGTGTATATTCCTAATTTACAGTGTATCTTCCTACATTACCGTGTTGTCCTAATTTACCGTTTATCGTCCTAACGTACCATGTAGTCCTAATGTACCTAATAATCTTCCTAATTTACCGTGTATCTTCATATCGTACCGTGTATCTTCAAAATTTACCGTGTATCTTCCTAATGTACCGTTCACTCCTAATTTACCGTGTATCTTCCTAATTTACTGTATGCTCCTAATTCATCGTGTATTTTCTTTATTTGCTGTGTACTCCTAATTTACCGTGTATTTTCTTTATTAACTGTGTACTCCTAATTTACCGTGTATTTTCTGTATTTGCTGTGTACTCCTAATTTACCGTATATATTTTTCTCTTTCTGCGTATGCTACTCTGCGTCACTTGTAAACCACCTGTATGAAGTGTTTTCCATCTTATCATTTAGACATGTGCTGCTTTCACAACAGCCATATTTTCTGATGTTCTTTTATTGTTGCCACGTTGGATGACAGAAACACAAGGCAGTCGTTTTGTTAAGATGATTTATATCTTAACAACCACTTAGATTCAGACAAGGTTAAGAAGCCCTCAGCTTTGCCTGTATACCCACATACTGCTAACCTCGGATAAAATCATGTTTTTCATTAATTATAGGCAACAGCTTACTTAGGACGTTCAGGTAAACCACGCATTTATTATTGCCTTTAAATCGTTAATGTCCATGATACCAGTAAATACATGTTTGTGCAAATGAGTAGAGTGGAGTAGAATTTCGAAATGGACGAGCCTTTATAAATATACATATTCATGTTCGTTTTAATACTACCCTCATTAAATTTTGTTATATAGATACATATATATATCTTTTAGCCTTGATAATGTTTCAATACAAATCGTTGTGACTGTATATTAACCTTGCTATTGAAACGTTTGAGCTGTGGGTAACTCTTTATAAAATGTCTACAACGGATGGTAGACAGTGTTTTGCAAAAAGTATGATTGATCATAACGTAATATAAACAAGCCTCTTCAAGTTGTGTTTTTCATACTCCTAGCGCTGACGAACGAATTAAGTAAAGGAGTTGCGAAATGCGTTACAGAGGTAATATTTATATTCGTACACATATTCCAGTATACGCACGATATCTCGTGCCTTTTTTTCCTTTTTTTTCTTTAAAATGTCAACTTCTAAAGAATTATTGCTAAGGTTACACAGTTCTGTTGTAGAATTATGATAATAACGAGGGTTATAGTCAATTTGTATTTAACTCATCATAAATTCTTTGTTATTTATTAAGCTGAAATAAATGCACACATTTGATGATTGACTTTAATTCCGGGTTATTAAAGCGTATTTTGTTGTTGAAATGGATTTGTAAAAGTATCTTACACTTGTGATTTAAGTTTTTAGAAAATGAATGTAGTCAACATTGCGAAGTGATACCTAAATCATTGGATGGAAACTTGTGTACATACATTCTCGTATAAATTTATTGTAAAAAATTTCAAAAACTTATACATCTGTGTAAAGAATTTTTTTACAAAGTCAACGGGTGATTATCTTGAATAGCCTTATATATACATATTTTTTGGTATTTGAGTTGGATTGAAATGCATCTAAAGCGGGTGTGGGTCGTGATTTTTGTAAGATTATAAATTTTACTCGACTTTACCTTGTGGATATATATAAGGAATCCATATTTTTCTGTAATTGTTTAGCTTGCCTTTTTTTAAACTACAGGTCCTGAACTTGGTGGGCGTGCTTTTACTATTTCATGTAGGGTTTTGGAATAATCCGTGTTGTTAATCATTCAAGGGCTGAACACCAAAATGACATGAAAAATCATAAAGATGAAAAGTTACTGCGAAGTCCCTTAAAGGGCTTAGTTTCCTTCGTAAATGTTTGTATGGTATTTTAAGATCAAGAAAATATGGCACAGCCAAGTTGAAACTTTGTTACCTGTATATTATACTACTTGTACAAATGTATTACATGGCTAATGATTCTAGGTCTTAGGCTTAAGCATTTGTTTTAGAAAATAAACGTATTTTTGTATCTTCGTTGCGCCGCGTGCATACTTTGTATCGTAATTACAACCATGACGGGGAAGTTGACTGATTTCAAAAAAAATTCTGATAAATGTAGAGTTTAGTCACTTTGATCAGGACGATATTTTGAGTTTTGTACGACTTATGCTGACGGTAATACCTAACGAATGTCTCAATACTTAGGTCATCCTTAAAAATGTTGGTATGCGGGTACGCGACCGCGACTGAAACTTTAATCAGTGGATATGTAGGTAGGCATTCCTTGTTGACATTATACGCTCATATAATGCAACCTCTCCGAAAAAACACCCTTTGTGAGAAGCAAAATTATGTTGTGGAGAGGTTTTCGCTCTATAGAGGTTAAATTAATAGTTAAATCGTACAGTGGGAAAAATTCATGCTGTTGTTTGAGGGAGGTTGTTGCTCAAGAGAGGATCGCTCTGGAAAGGTTGCACTGTACTGAAAGCGAAAGAGGAAATGAAATAAAGGACGAGCATTTTATTTGTTATTTTCTGGGGGGGATTTTTAACGAGTCGGTCGCACATCTGCAAACCAACATTTTTTTAGGGACGATCTTATATAAAATGTGTTTGTGTGATACACATTGTTTCAGTGATCATACCAGTGGGATACAGATTACATGAATATTTTAAGTAATGAATATTTTCTAAACCCATACATTTTAGAATAGAAGACCTTTTTTGTTTTTCATCAATGCCGGTTACACTGTTTTATTTGCGCGCCAACGAATAAAATGAAAATTGTCGGTAATTTTATCTATTAATTTGGTACTTTATTCAGAAATTGAATCATATGATAGGGTGTCATATTGATTGTTGCTAATATTGTGGTCTCACATAGATATCGCGCAATTATTTTGTTTTTATTTTTATGCAGGATCATAGCTTGCCCATTGCTCACTTTATTTTTCTTTCCTTTTTTCAGCTCCAATGCAGAATGCGACGATAAATTTCGCGCTGGGACTGTCAGTGGGTTTGGTGTTTGCCTTTCTGGCAGCTACTTACTTATCTGGTGAGTTTAAAACTTAAATAGCATCTCTGTCTTAAAGCTACTATTCATTAAGAAGCGTGTTATTGCAATAATTGGTAAGGAAGGTAAACTCTGTGGACAGTACTTATTAAACTTGTTCCCGTTCCGTGTTGCAATGCACCAAAACAGTCTACGGGAACCACTTTAGGGGGACCAGACTATGTCTGTACATTTAGTGTTTTGCAACGTTGAACGGGAACCAGTTTAGTAATTCTGGACCATTCTGTTCATTTAGGGCTAGAATTTCGATTCTGTGGATTTAATTTGGCGCTTAATACAAGACATCGTATTTTTATAGCTCTGTTATAAAATACATGACCGCATTACATAAAATGCTTGATATTTTCCTGTGAATAAATACTGAATTAAACTTTTGTTACATTGAGTATTAGGTATCATTAAATCGGCGTTTGTAAAGCTATTCATGCGACAATAATCAGGTTTCAATGGTTGATTGTAATAGAATTTTGTCATTTATTCTAACAGTTTCGAAAAATGTAATCTGAGATTTTTATAGACTATATTCCATGAAAAAGAAATACATGTTTCAGTTGAAATGATAGTGTGTATTGCACTATCGTACATGAAAACAATTGTTTAGCTCACCAGAACCGAAGGTTCAGGGTGAGCTGTTAGGATGGGTAGGTGGATGCTCCGTAGTCCGTCGTCCGTCGTCTGGCTTCAACAATGGTCTTCTCCTCAGACACTACCAGTCGGATTTACTTCAAATTTGCTGTGCAGAAGCCTTTTGACGTACTAACTGCAATTTGCTCATATTATACCAGTTGGCCCCGTTTAGGGGTCACTAGAGCTAAAAATAGAAAAAAACTTTAATTATCTTCTTTTCATGAACCTATGGATGGATCATCACCAAACTTGGTCTGTAGCATCCTTACATGACTTTTATCAGATTTGCGAAAAAATGGTCCTTTCTCAAGTTTGCTCTAATGAATATGGTCGGCCTGTTTTTTAGGGGCCGCTAGAGCTAAAAATAGAAATACCTTAAAATGACTTTTTCTCATGATTCTATCGATGGATTATTACCAAACTTGGTTTTAAGCATCTTTAGATAGTGTTCTATCAGATTTGCTGAAATAAAAATGGTTGGTCCCAATTAGGGGCCGCTAGAGCTGAGCATAGAAATACCTTAAAATGACTTCTTTTCATGAACCAGTGGTTGGATCATCACTAAATTTGGTCTGTGGCATCCTTCAGTCATCACGAATATTCTTTTGTAGTATCCTTTAATGGTCCTTTATCGAGTTTATTATTGTTCCCCATTACTTGCCCACAAGTGTACCTTTATTACCTTTTTAGTAACAGGTTAATTAATATTTATTCTGATGAGCGATGCAGGGCCATCATGGCCCTCTTGTTTTATAAGGAACATGAGAGCAAAACTGGGACCGTAATAAGTAAAAAAAATCAAATTACAGGATTTTATCATTTTCAGCTAGTTATTGATATTGTTGTCTACAGTTTCAAATCACACATTGCCAGGTCTCACTGCATAATTTTCAATGTAGCTTTCCCTGCATATCTGCTCATTGAGTAAACTGACTCCTGCTCACTCTGTCTGTATACTTATGATCAAGTTAATAATAGATTGAGTGGCTCCAGGTTAATCTAAACATCAAAAATGTTTTAATAAGATCAAAACAATTCACTGATCAAATACACTACAAAGAGTTGTTATGCAGTATAGTGGAAACCCTCTAAACCGGCTCCTCTATACACTGAAAACCCTCTAAACCGGTTCATCTGTAAACCAGTTTCCCCTCTAAAGCGGCCAAATGCTCTGGACCCGACTTCATTACTGTATAATTCATCCCCTCTAAGCTGGCATCCCCTCTAAATCGGCCAAATGACCTGGTCCTGGGCTGGACCATTTTAGATGGGTTCCACTGTATTGTGTAACAAAGCTGTCTCATTTCCTGGACCCTTACAGATAGAAATATTTTATGGATCATATCACAGAAGGGGGGGGGGCAATACATTCCTAACCATATGTTACTGTTACCATGTTAACAATGTACAACTTATATCGTAACCGGACTCCTATTTCAATTCTGTTTTGGTGTATACAAAAGAAATTCGAGTAACAAAAATTGATTTAAAACGACATTTGATATAAAACTGATGCACGATATGCAAAAAATAGAAATGAAAATGCAATGATATAATTATTTTATAGAAATTGATAACAATTAGATTGATAAATGTTTGTTATACATGTATTTTTAAAATGTTTTTTGGGGCACATTTTATAGGATACATTCATGTTTTACAATAGGAAAAGTGCCCATTGGTAACATAATGACCGTCTCTGTGTTTTTGTAACGAATGCACTCCTAGTAACTTCTAGCATTCACTTAATTTTAAGTATATAGCGCAATTTTGTACTTCAAGTATTCAAGCATCGTAATATCTCCGCATATATTTAACAGATAAACGGAAATCTCCGATGTTTCACGAAACATCCAGCAGCCAATCACATGGCTTAAATCAATTGACCAATCAGAGCGCCGGATAATTTAGACCGTACGTGTTCCTTTAGTACACAGCAACTCATAGAGATAATGCACTGTTATTTCCCTAAGAAGTTGAGATTAGCTTGCTAACTATGAAATCATTACAGATCTTTCTGATAAAACTCGCTGACGGTATCGATTATTGATTTAGTATTGATTGACTAAGTCATATTAGATATTGCAGGTAGATTTACTTTACAAAACAATAAAAAACACTAGCACTGACTTTCTTGAACGAACACATTTCAGGTCCCAGTGGTTTATCTATCCATCGAAATCCAAAATTAGCTGTGAGCGAAATCCAACAAGCGCCTGTGTTAACTCATGAAGATCTTGATAAGATACAGCAGTTAATTCGTCCAATACAGTTCCAAGACGCGCATGCGCATCATGGTAAGTACCAGGTTTGTTTACTTTTCTAATTGCTTTTTAGTATCACCGTACTACTGTTTTTCGCCTCAATATAGTACGATAACTATTATGTAAGTGTCTTGAGTAAGCCAATATTCAAAGATCACAAGTCCAGTCAAATGTCAATGTGTCATTTTCGTGTTTAGAATAGATAGTTCGGGGTTTGGTGTACATTTTGAGCGCTTCTTTAACTTCGCTATACTCTTACATTGACATTTGTTTGTTATGTAAAACCAATACAAACATTGTCATTAACCCAACCGCTTCAGTACTAAATTAGCTTTAGAGCATAACAGGGATAGTTTTGTATAATTTTGAGTAATGGACGTATACTAATTAGTATCCCTCTGCTTACAACCTGCGCACTGGTACCAAACCAACTATAAAAAAACGGTAATCAGAGTTGACAGACGATCAGTTTTAGTTATACAACATTCAAATTCAGTAAACATATTATACTTTTGTAGTACGGCCCAGATTTTTGAAATGTAGTTATTTGATCAACTTCCTATTATTAATAAAATTTGAATTAGTTCACTCCGACCAATAAATCAAGGTAAGTAACTCCGCAAATCAGATGTTTTGCTCTTCCCTAAAGTTAACCTCCGTTCCAGTGACCGACATGTTTAAAATTTTGTTAAAACGTCAGCTTTAGAAACAGAAAGTCACGTAATGACTTAGTCAACGATGGAATCACTACATCATTCATTACAACAGTGTATTTGGTAGCTAAATAATGTGAATGAAATGAGTAGGGAGACCAAGAAGGAGTCAGGAAGGAGTAGAACGTTGACCCAGCATTTGACACAGGATAATGTTGGGACTTTTTACGTATGGAAAACGAAACAGATAATCAAATACATGTATACATCGTAGGCGAAACATGGAACGGAGAGTTGCTATCAAATGTGATCCTAAGTGTTCAGATGATGTCAATGAACTGGTGAATATCGAATAAAATTATTTCACCTTTACTAAGATACGAATAGTGGGACAATAGTTTAAACGAGGCCTTTTGGCTCGTCTTTTAGCTTGAATGTGTTATTTTGGCAAGCTGTCTTAGTCTGGTTTTAATGTTCAGAAACCTCTCAGTAGAAATGTTGTACACAATTACGCATTATTTCTTACATATATGATATATAATGTATAAAGGTCTGTGTTACATACAGTTATACTGTTAGATTTATTACGTATGTTTTCTTTCCAGACGACAGTAATGTTGCTGACGAGCTCAAGGGAAGGATTCGCGTGTTATGTTGGGTAATGACAAGTCCGCAGAATCTCCAGAAGAAAGCCATCCATGTTCGGAACACTTGGGCCCATCGTTGTAACAAGCTTATATTTATAAGTTCCGAAAATAATGCATCATTTCCCACAGTGGGGCTTAATGTACCGGAAGGCAGAGAACATTTGACTGCTAAAACAATGAAAGCATTTAGATATGTGTATGATAATCATTTCAATGACGCTGATTGGTTCATGAAAGCAGATGATGACACTTATGTTATTTTAGAGAACCTTAGATATTTCCTGTCAAGTCATAGCAAAGACGAACCTATTTATTTTGGACACCATTTTAAAACCATTGTAAAGCAAGGATACTTTAGTGGTGGTGCGGGCTATGTGCTAAGCAAAGAAGCTATGAGACGGTTTGGAGCACGTGGAAATGATTCTAAAATTTGTCGTCAGGATGGTGGCGCCGAGGACGCAGAGTTTGGAAAATGTATGGAAAACTTGGGAGTTAAAGTTGGTAATTCGACTGATAGATATGGAAGGAGTAGATTTCATTGTTTTGACGCAGAGACACATTTAATGGGCGGATATCCTGAGTGGTATTACAAATACGATGCGAACGGCGCCAACAAGGTAACTCTGATGTCATTATAATGTACTCAAGATATTTTTGTTTTAAATGTCGAAAAAAACTTTTTAAAGTACTGGCTTAAATCATTTTATTCTGACCAATGAAATTTGCTGTATAAGAAATATTTATTTAATTTCCTATCTTTAAGGACATTATAATTGCAATCAGTTTATCGTCAATATTTTAAAGTCATAGCATTTTTTCTCCTTTCAGGGTAGGGAGAGTATGAGCGATTACGCAATCTCATTCCATTATGTACCACCAGCAAAAATGTACAGTTTAGAATTTTTCACATATCATTTAAGACCTTATGGAATCAATTCTGGGAATCAGGATTTGAATCAACCAGCTGTATGATATTGTATTTAAATTGTGCCTTCATATGATTTGTTATGTGTTTTATTCCATCTGTATTTAACATCTTCCGAATAAAGTAGTTCATCACAGCCACAGAATGATATATTCACGTCCTTTGAAGCATCTTGTTTCATATGCATCAACATTAAACAACACTGGTTGTTAAGTTGAATGATAACAAGTTATGTTTAAACAACCGTGCCCAATTGTATAAACATTGGTTAACTTTAACCGCTGGGTTAAATCAGTAAAATTTTAAGTTTAACCAAATTTTGTTCTTGTTAAAGCTCAAATAAATCTAACCCAAGTCTAAAATGCTGGTTAAATAAAAAACAGTAACCAGTACCAAAATGGCAGCCCTTTAAGTGCCGAAAGACAGTAAAAATAACAAGCACATATGGTACTTAACAATACAAAGTCGAACAAAGTCATAATATACCTGTATACAAACAGAGATATTACGAACATGACAAAAAAACAGCAAACACGTGCAGTGAAAGGCGATGCAAATATTGAAAAAAATAGCATATATATAAAAATAGCAATGCAATTAATAAAGCAAAAATAATACAACCAATGTGGAACAATAACAAATTAAACATAAGAATAGGCAAATATGGCATAGCTCAAATATAATTAATTACTCACACTTGTGTCTATCAAACTCCTGTAAAAACAAAATCGGAACCATGAACGTTATACTGTTTGCAAAGAAAATTCTACATTTCAAATGTAGTTGATAATACACAAACACACTTCAACAAACCTAAAAGGCATAATAAAAGCCGGCATCATCTATGGCTCCACAGAAATTGGTGCCTCTATTGGAACGAAACTCTTTCACTGGCCCACGGATAGCTATGAATCTATGAAGAGCATTGATGAAGGCTGAAGAAGTTAATTCTTCGACGACTTCGATGTGAACAGCTCTAATTACCAAACACATGAATAGGGTAGCCGATCTAATACTACATGCATGACCTCCTCTGTTTTTATTTCGAGCTACTACTTCCCAAGGACCGAAAGTATCTACTCCAACGTAAGAGAATGAAGGGGACTCTTCTAGTCGATCAGCCATTTTTGATTCTCAATAGGGTGTCGTAGTCTGCGATTTTGACGCAGTCATATAGTGTTTTACATATTATTCTTTTGGTACCGGTTATCCGAAACTCAGCCGAACGAATCGCCCCTTCTGTTAGGTGCCTTCCTATGTGGTGAATTTTCTTGTGAATGTTTCTGATCAGGAGTGTTGCACTATGATGCTTTCACGGGATAATCATTGGATTTATTTATTTGGTAGGTAATGTAGTACAATTTCTAACACCGACTCTTAACACTTGGTTACCATCCAAGAATGGCATAAGCACATAATGATGTCCTGTGTTTAGATAGTGGTTTTCCTTTTACTATGTTTGGATACTCTTCCGGATAAAAGTCTTTTTGTGTTTCTCGAATGATGAGCATTTCTGCATGTAGACATAGTTTTAGTTTAGTGTCTATATTATTATCATTGGTAACTTTGCTGAGACTCCTGGCCTTACGGATCTGGTAAGTGCAAGCCAAAATCAGTTGTAGACGTTAACTGTGTTTGGTTTCTGATGGGTACCTAGACAGGTTTCGCCCACAATTACCCAACCTGGAGGGACATTTTGGGCATAGGGTGTATTTCGACGACCCATTCTTTGGTCTAGGACATGGTTGACATCTACTAGGTCTCTACCTGTACGAATTGATATATCAGCATCTACGAAGGAATGAATTTGAGATGCAATGTCTTTTAAGTGAGGATGGTAGTAGGCCACTTAAGGTGTAGGGATTTCATGTTTTATGTCAGGAATGTTATCACATACTAAGAGATCTCTCAGTTCAAATTGATATAGCTTGTCTTAAGACTCAATTACGAGGTCAATTTTTATTCTTTTTTGTTATGACTTGGCCTCCGCTTGAGTTCAAGACGTTTCAATACTTTGTAATTTCAGATTGTCGAAGATGCTCGAACGTGCTAACGATCTATCACTCTGGTCATCGATGATTGCCTAGGTTTTAATTGCTTCGTGTTTAATATTAAGCGGATAGACTTTCACCAGGCAAATTTTGGCACAAGATTTGCCGCCGAAATTGTTACCGCATATTTCGGTACAGTAACTTGTAATTAGATGTTCAGAGTTTTCAGAAATCTCTCCATTTTGAATTGTTTGTGGTCTATGCATCAATGTACAATGATTTGAATTGTCGCAAATCTGACAGTTTGTTTGTTACAATCGGCTACTCTATGTTTATCGCTAAAACATTTAAAGCACAGTCTTTTTTTTCTCTCAAAAGTTTCATTTTACTTCCATGTCATGAATCTAAACGTTCTGCATTCTTTAAGGTCATGATTTGTTTTGTGAATTGGACATTGAATGGAACTATTGTCTTCAGATTGCGTATGTTCATCATTGAATCAGTTTTTGTGTGTTAACATTTATTTGTCTGTTAGTGTTTGTATGTTGGGTAACTGTAGGCCATAAATTTGGGTCATTACGGATTTTTCGCAATTCGCGGATGGAAAAAGCAAACGGGAGGAAATGGAACATGATTTGACATGGAACTGCTTTGGATACCTATTTTTTCTTGTATGTTGTACGGCAGTTTAGCTAAGTAAGGAAATACACCGACTGAAGAGTCATAGTAACTTAACATGATACGATAGGGTTCATTCTCTTTAACTGCCTCTTTTTCGGAAACTAGGTCAGATAGAGCATAAAGAGATACATCATCTTAAGTTTTCTTTTGATTAACTGCTCAACAAGACGTTCCCAAATTCTTTGTAATGCTTTTGAATGATCCAAATGGTTGCTGCCCTAATATTTAGGGCTTGTTTTGTTGAAGATGGACCTAACCAGTTGAGTGAAAGGTCTAATTCTTCTTCATGAGTTGTTGTTAAAACTTGGATTATACTTTTGAAACTACATTTCCACATAAGGAAATTTTCAGAACGGTCATCACATTTGAAGACACGTTTTATTTAAAGGTCTCTCGCGTGAAAGTTGGTTTAATACTTGAGAGAAAGTTTCTACTTCTGCTGTAGCAGCTGCAGATTCCTTCTCTCCTGTTAACAACTTAAGATCCGCTTCTAGATCAGATCTTCGTCGGTCTGGTGTAGCTTAAGCGATCATGTGTTGCTCCTGTAAAATTGCTTTCTCCTGAAGAGGTCTGCTTCTTGATTTGCAAATGAGGCTTTTGCTTTGGCAGCTTCAGCTTTGACTCTTTTTGAAGCTATATCACTAACTGCACTTCTGTTCGATTTTATTGACGAAGTTCTACTGCTGGCTGTCGCATTTTCTATGAGGTTTTGTTTTGTAGCTTTCAAAAAATTTATGTAAGTATCTAAATTGCCAAACTTTACTTTAAATTGAGACGTCAAGGACAGGTATTTATTGTAACTATCTTTCGTGTTGGTTCTAATTAAATACTCCAAGAATTATTCACTTTTGTTTTTCAAGTGAGTATAGATTTCTTCTAAACTAGACTCAATGTTATTTAAACAGTCAATAGTGTATTTATCAATTGCATTTTTGGGGGATTTTCATCAACTAAAAGTTCGGCCTTTTCATACAATTTATCAATGGATAACTTGAGGATGAAGAAGTTTGTAAGTATAATTCCTGACCTTTGTCACTATTGTCTGTTCCTTTTTTCTCCAGACATTTTGGAGACCTATTTATTTATTTGTAACTCTAACTAATCTACAACATGCAATTTGTAAATCTCTGACGACAATACATAGTATGCCACTGATACGGGACTTATGTAAATAAGTCAAATTATAACAATAGTACAAGTATAAAATGTAGACATAACATCGGTTCTACAGCACATGTGAGTTCAATTTAAAGGTCAAGGGTCAAGATCACAAGTCAAAAACGAAAACATACTCTCATTTCGTAGACGTATTATCATCATCAACTCGGCAGATACAAATCATTAAACATACGTTGCGTGGGTCAACTCAGGGAAGGCTACAGTTCTTTACTAAAGATTGAGATACAAGATAAAATAATCTAGTTCATCGATAAAAGCACAAACCATACAGTCCGAGATCGGTAAGCAAATCAAGCAGAGATTATAGACAAAAATAATTACGGCCTGATTTGATCAATTTAAAATCGAGGCTGCAATAAATACTCCACAGATTTTGTATGGTATCAAAGTAGACATTAACTTCATTTAGTTGAGTAAATATACCGGAATGTATTTATACGAGATAACTATTCGGAAGTCTTCAACGATGGCTAATCACCCGTCAAAGGTTATACATGTGCTGGTCGATCTAAAACTAGCCGAAAAATTCTCTCATTTCTTTATTTTGCACGCGATGTTTATGAAATATCTACCAAGCATAGATTAATTTATTACAAGTACAATCAGCAATCTTCATTAATTTCACGCATCAAATAAATTTTCACTGTCATAGCATATGTTTCACCTTATTTCTATGCAAAGTAAAGAACCTTTTCCTTACCCCTCGTATAAAGCAATCTCTTGCACAGTAGGGCCTATATTAAATCATTGATACACATTGAGTTCCTTCATTCGAAAGAGAAATGAAATTAAAGCAACTGGACCTTTTGAATAATTCATAAACAAGAAGAATCGTTAAAAAAGATAAGCGCCGTATGCATTAAAATGTTTTTAATCTGTTATGAGAACCTGGAAATAGACTAAGCTTTATCTTCATAAAATGTTAAGAGAATATTTTCAAACCAGATTAGCATATGTTAACTGTTTATGTTGATTTGTTCTGAATGACACTCACTTAAGTATCTTTATTATTGGTGTATTGTATTCAAGTATACACGTACATTATCATTGTTTTAGTTTTACTCTGTCTAGGTCACGTGAGTTGAAAGTTCTCGCGCTTGTGGTTAAACAGATTAGATTGTATTTCATTCCAACGGAAGTAAAATGCGATGTAATGTTTTCCATAGAGTATTTTTGCGCAAAAGTTGTCCGTGACAATACCGTTATATTTTCAGCGTATTAAGACGTCTTTTTTTCCTGGACTGTATACTAACCAGTACTAACTTACCCTTCCAAAGCAACTTCTCCACATATGGAGGAAAATCGGAAAATCAACATTTTTGTCATATTTTCATAGAAGGGTATAACCTACCGCGATCGGGATTCGAACCCGGATCTCCGGGTTACAAGTCTAGGGCATTAACCACTGGACCACGGCCGCGGCCTAGCAGCCGAAGCAACAACACAAATAACTATAATAACAACAACAATAGCAATCAAAAATAATATATATTCATAGTAACAACAAAAGCAGCAGCAGCAGCAGCAGCAGCAGCAGCAGCAGCAGCAGCATCTACAATAGCAAATTAAAACTGAATTAAAACAATCCACAAAACAATCACCAATAGCAGCAATCAAAAATGATTTATACTGAAACGACAAATCTCATCATTATAATCTGCTGCAGCAGCAACAGCATCAGTAGGAACAATAAAAATAACAATAAAATATAACACCCAAGTCAAATCATCATACACAGTAAACAAAATAAAATAATATACAGTCATTAAGTGTATACTTTCAGCAGCAATAGAAGCAAAAATTAACAAAAGATGCCATGAGGAGCAATTATCAACCTATTTCATCAGCATGAATATCAATTATACTGCGGGAATTCCAAAACAGACATCGATATATGTGTGTGTGTGTGTGCGTGCGTGCGTGCGCGCGCGCGCGTGTGACGGTGTGTGTGCGTGTGCGTGCTACCCTCGCAGGCCTTCGTCGTATTCGAGTCATTGGATATTTATAATAACGACAGTGTCTGTGTTATCTGGATTGATAAAATACAGTTACTGTCCATGTAATAAGTATTTTATTTGAAGCGAATAGAAAATGAATATACAGAATGACGGAGACATTTCACTGAAAGTTGACTGGAACTAAAACCTGGTCTATTTAAGGGGCGATAACTCCTGTGTATTAATTGTATTAAAAGCTATTACTTAATTAAACAATAAGGGCGGCTTTGCGATGATATGGAGAAAACTGAAACACTTTATACAAGCAGTGATTACAATGCGGTCACGTATTCATTATAATTATGGTATTAAGATTCAGCTGTTGTCATAGGGGAAGACTAGAAAACAAAATAAAACAAACAGAAATTAAAACAAATAGAAAAGTTGGATCCTTATAAAACATCGACAGCATTTCATATACAGTCAACCTGAAAACAGACGTCACCATTGCGAAAGACAAAGTGTGGCCTTTATTGGCATGTGGCCTTTATTCGGAGGTCAGTTTGTTCTAAATAATCAATGATGATTTTACAAGAATGACCTTTATTCACAGGGCGGATTTTATTCGAAGGTGGTCTCATACAAAAGTTTGACTGTACTTAATTGTGCACTTCCTTCTTAGAAGCGAGTTTTAACTCGTGACATTGACCTTTTGATCATGTGAGCAGTATTTGTCAATAACAGTTGCAGTCATCACAAACATGGAGGACGAGAAATCCTCCATTTGTTTTTACAGATACTTTTTTCCTGAACATCTCGATTTATTTACCGTTGAATCATTTGAATGATACTATCAAGTATACCAGAATAATCGCCATTTGGCTTCAGATGTAAAACATGTTTACCGGCGATAAATGCTTTAACTTCGCCCGTCAAATGTCGATGCTCCAGGTCACCAACTAGCACAAGAATAATTATGTCTCGTCTGGTGTAAATACCCTCATACGCTGCCATGTTAAATTCGAAAACGTTCCAGAATTCCTCACAGTAGGTCGTACTCAACATAACAACAACTTTTTTGCTATGACGAACAGCATTTGAAATTGTTTGATACAAAGGTAAGTTATCTGCAAGAAGTCCTCTAAAGGACAATTGTAATTTCTGTTGTTGTCGCTGTATGTACGGGAATATGACTTCCGTGACGAAGTTGTACATAGTCGTCTCTGAATTGTCATCACCGTTTGTTAGAATTAAAGATTCGTCAAATGAAAAGTAACAGTCTATGTCCAGATCTATTTGTTCCCCTAATAAAGGGTGGTAAGGATTTATCTTACTTCGACTCGAATAGTACAAATAGCGAAGCTTCCATCTTTGTGAATAGATGCTAGCAACTGCAGCGAAAACTATTAACAGAACAAAGAACCCCATTACACATGACGTAATTACCTCCCATGTGACGCATTCTATTTTGAAACGGGTCAAGTTTGATTTAATACTTGAAACGTTCAGTCGAGTATTGTTTATGTAAGTGCACATCAAGGAAGAATTGTCAACGAATTGTACGTGGCCACTTGTTTCAGCAAGCCAATGAACAAACGATTTGTGTTCACAATTGCATTTAAGAGGATTTCCCTGTAGATTGATTTGTATCAAGTGGGAATCACTCAATGACGATAACTGTGTTGTGGTTTCAGATTGGATGTAAATGATGCCATTGTGTGATAAATCCAAGAGTTTCAAATTGACCAGACTTTCAAGTGAAAACGTAACTGTTACAAACCCATTATTGGCCAATTTCAACTCATATAAATATCTGTTGCTATTGAAAATCGAAGTCGGGAGCTGTTTTAAATCGTTGCCTGACATGTCTAAAATTCTAAGATTTTCAAGGTGGAAAAATATCTCAGATTCCTGCTGATTTAGCGATTTCCCCAAGCGGTTGTTGGATAAATTCAAATCTAACAACGCAGGCATATCGACGAAAGTGACAGGGCTTACGTGCATGATCTCATTATATGATAAATTCAAATATTTGAGACTGTTTAAACCAGTTATCGTTCCTTTAAGTCGTTGAAATTTACAATTTGAAATATCGATGACTTCTAAGCAATTTTGCTCACTGACGTTGAAAGGAGATATTGCTCTACCGATGGATAGAAAGCTTACATTTAGGAAGCGGAGTTTTGGTGGCAGAACTACTGGGTTTGGAAATGGTATGGAAAGAGTATTATGGAAAATATGCCGACCATTCTGTCCTTTTGTTGAATTATTGAACCCTAAAATGTATGATTTGTCTTTGAAGTTTTTAGACTTATGCACTGATTGGTATGAAGTGTAATGATCAAGTGCCCGCACACTAAAGTCATCGTTTTCCCTAGATGCTTGTTTATCTAGAGTGTCATTATGTTCATAAAAATAGTTTTGGGCACTTCCATCGAAATATACCAAAGAAGGCATTGTAGGAATTAAGATTAAAAAGAACCCATCACTTAAAATGTTATCATTTAGCAACAATATTTTCAAAGTCTTGGGCAATATTAATATGAATTCTGCTGAAATATTTCTAATTTTACAATGCGACAGATCCAGAGATATCAGGGAGGAATTTTGTAGAGAAGCAAAAGATTGTCCTTTAACATCCTGCCCACGATCACAAGTTTTACTCAGTCGTAATATCTGTATCATCGTCTGATTCAGTCCCGTAGTGACATTCCTCATTCCGTCTTCGCATAACCGGTTGTTCCGTGACAAATCTAATGTTTTCAAATGCTTTAACATAGAAAATGAATTCGGCATCACTCTATCTACATGTGTTTTAATCATTATCAAAGTTTTTAGTTTAGTATTTTCTAAATTAGCGAAAGTATTTGCTGAAACGTCACCTAGCATACTTTCTCCACGATAAAAACACAAGTACCTTAATTCTCGTACATACGAGAAGCCTGGTCCTAGAGCAGTGTTGGTTAAACCGTCGGTAGTTAATCGTCGTAATGATTTTAATTCTTTGAACTGAAAATCGTGATAGGTGCACTTTTTGCTTCTAGTGTTACAGTTTGCTTGTAGTCTAAGATCTTGTAACATTACTAGCGGTTTAAATATTCCATCAGCTAAACACGTTGGGTATCCTAATTGGTTGTATGCCAAAGATAGAAATCTCAACTTCTTTAAACCCAGAAAAGTAGAATTCTCCAGTTTTTTAAGCTCATTGTGAGATAAATCCAGGTATATCAAATTCGTTAGATTAAAAAAGCTCAGAGTTTGGTTATTGAATTTTCCCAAAAAATTGTTGCTCAAATTCAGTTTGGTTGTCATTGGTGAAATGTTGGTAGGTAGCACGCTGATGTTTGACGTACTGCAGTCCGTAATTACACTGCTGTTTGCCATCACATGGCATCGACATATTCGTGGACATTCTTCGGTATTTATTAATTCAACAATCACTGATTTAGCTGAAGTACTGTGCATTAAAATAATAGTCTGAAACAAAACACAATACAATATAATCATGTCATCCATTCCTGTTATTACTTCAAGCTGTTGTTGTCAATACAGTGCCCATTTAAAAAGAGCTATCTTACGGTCTAAGTTCCCACAAAAATAAAATGTGTCCGTGTCAACAAACTGTGCACAAATCCTTAGAATTATCTTTTCAAGAGGAAAATATATATTTGGAAATTCCGTTCTAGACAAAAAGACACCTAATACAATAATTTATAATTTGTTTAGTTGTAATCACCAGACACTTAGTCATCATGTGAAACTGCTTACATGTATAAAATAAGACTGTCTTTGTTTTACGTCTGCAATCTTTAGTTTGTGTATTTACAAAGCTTATAACATGTGGGTTGAATTGGACCGGGTTCATTACAACAATCGTTAGTAATACAAGATGCACAACTTTAAAAATACAACACCCTTTGGGAGCAGCAAACTTATGTTGTTGTTGAGAGGTTGTTGCTTTAGAGAAGTTAAATTAATTGTTAAATAGTACAGTGTTCCTGCTGTTGTTAAAGGGAGTTTTTTTCTCAAGGTCGTTTGTTTGGAAAGTGGAGTGATCCACATCTTAAATTATATCATTTTTGTGCTTGTTATACATGTTTGTAAATGTATTAGTCCGTACTATACATGAAATTGTGTTTGCGGCCACCTCCGAATGAAGGCCACCCTGTGAATAAAGGTCATTCTTTGAAAAAAATCATTGATTACTTAGAACAAGCACACTTTCAAATAAAGGCCACCTGTCAATAAAGGCCACATTTTGTCTTTCCCGAGGGTGGCCTTTGTTCACAGGTTTGACTGTACTTCATTAAGGAATATACCGTTATCAAAATAACAAATAATTTAAGTCCCACGAAAGAATCTTGAATATATAGCTATTTGAAAGTGTTATTCAGACGTTTGATGAATAATGTTGATTTTCTAGCAAATATCATTTTCATTTTTTCTCTTTTTTAACATCGCACCAACAACCAGGATGATTTGGTGGACATTCTGTGGAAGAATACCCTACACCTGCTAAGAACCACCAACCACCCGGGTCGGATTCAAACTCACAGCAAGAGGTTAGTAACTGCTGGTCAGGACCATAATCACTCGACCACGGAGGCACCCTTTATCATTCTTATATGCGTACTTATTTTGTATTTTGCATAACTATTGTAAAATTGAATATATTTATATCTTTATTCGGATCTGAGTATCAAGATACTATAATTTCAGAATGATGCGGAGCAGCAACCGTGGTCCAGTGGTTAGTGCGCTGGACTTGTGACCCGGAGATCCGGGTTTAAATCCCGGTCGCGGCATGTCATACCCTTCTATGAGAAATTGACAAAAATGTCAATTTACCTCCATATGTGGAGACGTTGCAGGCTCCTTTAGGAAGTAGTACTGGTTAGAATACAGTCCAGAAAAACTGGTTAGGTGAACCGGTCGCCGTATATAACTGAAACATTGCTGAAAACGGCGTTAAACCCCAGTAACAATGTCACGTTACAACAAACAAACTGAATGATGCGTGCAACGATGTATAGTACATGTACCTGTTATATCAAAGTAATGTTGCTATATGCAATACGGTACGAGCTCTTTATATTTCTAATGGAAGACCAATTTGAATACATTTTTTTTCGCTGGAGTTTAACGTCGCACCAACTGCCAGTCATTTGGCGACTTTCCAGCATTAACGGTGTAGAAAGACCCCAGAATTGCACTTGGGTCGAACCACCGACTAAGCCAGCTGAAAAGCTTCCTCACATGTGAAATTTGGTCCTGGGTTGGATTCGAACACACAGCGGTGAGGAGCTAGCGACTACAAGCATAACCACTTAACCACGGAGGCCCCCTAGATTATTTTATAGAAATCAATGATCATGGATTGACAATCACTATTACATGTATATACAGTATAACCTCTGAAAACATGACTCCGGAAACCGGAATTCTGTGAAAATTGGACGATTTTTCCTATTTTTCCTATTTTTCTTTGCGATGATCAATAGTTCTTGGAAAACCGGAATGCTCAGAAAACCGGAAATGTTGGTCTAGTCCGGAAAGGGTCAGGTATCCAGGGGTTTTACTGTACAAATGTGTATTTATTCTCTCCTCATAAAAAACAACGACTTTACCGCATAATAAATGGATCAGCGGATGGGGAACAATTGCAGGAAATTAAAACATAAATATTTTCCTTGACAAAACCGCGAATCAATTCGTTATTCGTTCGTGCAATAACAGCAACTTTGAAATACTCGCACGCGAACACAAATGAAGCTAAACGTGTGTTTATCAATTGTTTTAAAAAATATCTAAACATTTTGGCATAAAACATTATCAGAATTATAACATGGTGAATGATAAATTAAAAACGAAAACATAAATTTTGAGTTGAAGCAAAACAAACACACGAATTTCATTTCATGGCTTACTTTCTTCTGGGCGACTGAATCGCTCTCACACGAGAATATCGTGCCTCGCCTTAGTACATTTATTAGATAACGTGGCAAATGAACCAAGTAATAAGGTAGTAAGTGCAATGTCTCAATATATAGTGAATGAACGGTTTTCGAAACTCGCAAGAAATTGTGCATCAATATCCTTAGAAGACCACCGGCTTAGCTTACCTTGTGGAGCATTAATTTTGTCCCAACCTTGGGTTCGTAAGTTCGAATCCCGGGTGCGGCACTTGTTTTCAGCGAAAATTAGGTTGAAGATATTATGACCTTGGCCATTCGTCCTCCACCGATGATCATAGTGATTCATGTGGGGAGGTTAGCAGTAACTTGTAGTGAACAAGGTTAGCACTGGTACAGTATACATGAGCACTGGTTAGGTATAATTTAGCGGTTTTGCTATTTAGAGTCATATTAATAGGTATTCATTAACTTTAGAATGATACAATACCGTCAAAATTGAAAATATTTCAAACATTTTTTCTAAGATTTCGAAGAACTTGAGTCTGTGCATGAAATAGAATCGAGTAAGGATAAACATACTTAAACACTTTAAGTACTATTTCAAAGCTTTGTTCATGCCACGCTTAAATTTCTTTTCGCCAAATACAGTGCGAGGCAAAAATGCGATTGTTAAAGACAGAATGGCCTAACTACCTTAATGTGACGTTTTGGCTGACAACGTAGAACATGATCACGCGGTGTGTGTAGTTAGTATTATATTCATGGCTTTCTTGCATCGTAAAATGACACTTTTTAACAGTTCTCCGCGTTTTTTAGAAATAACTACAGAATCAAGGGATGAACGAAAATGGCTTTTAGGAAAGGTGATTTTTATATCCGTATTTACTTAATTGATGATAATCTGTTTTAAAATATGGTATTTTTTAAACTTTCAGTATTTTCAATACGTTTTAACATTTGTTTATAGGCATTATACAGTCTCTTATTCTACTAAAATTGTACATGTACTAATTAACGATATAGATTAATTTAATCAGCTGTTTGTCACATATTCGCATATTGGTGCTTGTTCTAAATATCCCTGTCCGACGATTGGTTGGTTGAAGCCTATATATAATACAACCCATATGCCTCTAGCGTCAGGCCTTTCCGAAGATTGTTGAAAAGAACCTTGTCTTCGTCAACCTTGGCTCCGGCGGAACGACACCAAATTTTTCTCACGTTGCAGTTCTCAAAACCACACCATAAACTTACACATCAAGACTCCACTGACGATTGAATTTATTGTTCTACATATGTATATGGGTAATTGAAAATATCTTGAACAAAATATTGAATTCAGCGATATTGGCACATGTTGACGTGCATGTATATCCATAACAACATATGACCTGCTCAGTTAAACTGGCAAAAGAAACCGTGACTTACAACAAATATTTTTTCTGTCATATGTCACGTACATTTTGAGTACCATTTGTTCTCGTTTTTTTCAGGTCCAATGCAAAATGCTACGATAAATTTCGCACTTGGACTGTCAGTTGGCTTTGTGTTGTTTTTCCTAATGGCTACTGACTTCTCCGGTGAGTGAAATATTTATACTTCGTGCTCTTACGATCTGTAATTGTGATATGTCATAACCAAATACCAACTAACATTGTATTATTGTAATTATTATTTAAAACGATGTATTTCGAGCAGTTTTATCTAAAGTGCATGTCACGAATAAACAATCAGGTTCTTCATTTTCTTCCTGGTGCACTTTTAAAAAACAGTCATACAATCAAATCTGTGAACAAAGATAAAATGTGGCCTATATTGATAGGTGACCTTTATTCAGAGGTCAGATTGTTCTAAATAATCAGTGACGGTGTTCCAAAGGATGATCTTATTCACACAGTGGTCTCTAGTCGAAGGTGGCTACAAACACGGGTTTGACTATAATGAGAAAAGCTATTATGTATATAGAATTACTTATCTTATAATCAACAATTTATTATATTTTCTCCGGAGTTCACGTCTCACCAACACCCATAATTTTTACTTAGCAACTTTTCCGGCTTTAATGGTGGTGGAAGACACCAGGTGTACACCTGGGTAGAACCACTGATATTCCGTAAGCTAGCGGGACAGTTTCCTCACATACGCAATTTGGTCACGTATGGGATTCGAACGCACAGTGGTGCGGGTCTAGTGAGAATTAGTCAAATACCACGACCAATCCACCACAGAAGCTCCAGATTTATTAAGACATACTTGGTGCAAGTAATGTGACCAAAATAATGCTCCTTTTTGGAAAAAAGTTAAATTTAGGAGATAATTCATTTTGTCATGTTCTGTACATGGCGGGTTAATTTAAACGATACGTCAAATGTGATCTAGCACCTGACATATGACATTATAGTTTACTGAGCAGTTGTGAAACGGATTCATATTTGTTGATTAGTTGCAGAATTGAAAAGCTCTCGTAATGAAAATTTTGTATGTTCCATGTGTTAGTATATTTAACTCCTGCAATGATATCTAACCATTTTAAACACTAACCAACATGTACTACACGTGTTTCTACTTGTAATTTATCTATCGTTGTAGACATCATTCAACAGAGGTTTTGCTTCATTAAATGATATAATAAAGCAATTACCTGGAAAACGGATTTTACCATTGAAAAACTTTTCAGCACTTTTAATTTAATTTAAAACATTTATCTGTGTTTCTTTTGGATGAAGGATTTTACCACTGAAAATCTTTTCAGCACTTTTAATTTAATTTAAAGCATTTATCTGTGTTCCTTTTGGATGAAGGATTTTACCACTGAAAACTTTTCAGCACTTTTAATTCAATTTAAAACATTTATCTGTGTTCCTTTTGGATGAAGGATTTTACCACTGAAAATCTTTTCAGCACTTTTAATTTAATTTAAAGCATTTATCTGTGTTCCTTTTGGATGAAGGATTTTACCACTGAAAACTTTTCAGCACTTTTAATTCAATTTAAAACATTTATCTGTGTTCCTTTTGGATGAAGGATTTTACCACTGAAAATCTTTTCAGCACTTTTAATTTAATTTAAAGCATTTATCTGTGTTCCTTTTGGATGAAGGATTTTACCACTGAAAAACTTTTCAGCACTTTTAATTTAATTTAAAGCATTTATCTGTGTTTCTTTTGGACAAAGAATTTTGCAATTGAAAAGCTTTTTAGCACGTTTAATTTAGATACAGTTCAACCTCTCGCTAGCGGCCCTCTCTTGAGCAACAACCGCACTTCAATAAAACCATGATTTTTCCACTGTATGATTTCACTATTAACTTATCCTCTCGAAAGCATCAACTTTTCAACGACATGATTTTGCATTCCCAAAGGATGTTGATTTAGAAAGGTTGCACTGTACAAGACGATATTGATAAATTATTACAATTTCTATATTCAATAACTTCAGTGTCTTCTTGTGTACTCCGTCTGTATTTCTGACGTTTTTAAACATTTATTCTATCCTTTCAAATAGTTTTACATATTGTTTTCCATAAGTGACGTTACACAATATTCTCACGCCGATATTTACCACCAGTTTTGTATGTTGTTGTTTTTTTAAGATCCCAATCGACTATATTTTCGTGTGAATCCTAAACTAGCTGTTGGTGAAATCCAACATGCACCTGGATTAACCCGTGAAGATATTGATAAGATGCGTCCAGAACACTTCCAGAATGCTCATGTTCATCACGGTTTGTATAGACGTTTGTAACATTTTTGAATCAGTCTGTTTTATTTCCCCGATAACGTATATACGTTTCAGCAGTTGCGAGAAAAAAACTTATTTGTTTTTTTTTCATCCCTATTTTCAAAAATATTTTACATTTATACCAAGTTTTCAGGACCAGTACTAAATAAGTAAAGGCCATGGCCGTGGTCCATTGGTTAGTTCCGGGTTCGAATCCTGGTAGCAGTGGGTCATACCCTACTATGAAAATTTGACAAAAATGTCGATTTTCATCCATATGTGGAGAAGTTGCCGGCTCCTTGTAGAAGGGTAAGTTCGTACTGGTTAGTATACGGTCCAGGAAAACTGGTTAGATGAACCGGTCGCCGTATATAACTGAAACATTGTTGAAAAACGGCGTTAATCCCCAGTGACAATAACTTAAAAACAAAACAAAACTAAATAAGTAACTGCCAACTTCACCACATGAATCACTGTGGAGGACGGCTTAATGCCTGCTACCAAATCGCCAGAGAGAGATTGTCCTTTGCAAACTGTTTGAACTCATAAAGCCGATGTCGTAAACCTAAGAATCTGCCTATAGCCCTATAACCTTTAACTAAATGGGCGGGCTCAAGGAACTTGCTTAAAATATGCGTATCCTACTCTGCTTTATGTCTACACTTGGAATAAGAACGTTGATGCGGTTAATGTAGACCTTTCCCTGTTATTTAAAGACAAATACACAATATGTATCAAAATACTTCTAATCTAGTAAAGCATGGTTTGTGTCGCGGGATTTCGGAGATAGTATTTTGGGGAAGGTAAGGTATTTTGCATATTGATTTTTTCTCCAGGAATCCTTATCTATACCATGTTTCTAAATCATTTTAATAGGAAAGAAAAATGCTTCATCACATGTTTAAACTATTAGAATTATAATAAATTTCTTTCCAGACGACAGTAAAATTGCTGACGAGCTCAAGCAAAGAATACGTGTGTTGTGTTGGGTTATGACAAGTCAACAAAATATTGCGAGAAAAGCCATTCACGTTCGGAACACTTGGGCTCATCGTTGTAACAAACTACTATTCATAACTTCTGAAAATAACACAACATTCCCTACTGTTAGACTTGATATACCAGGAGGCAGAGATCATTTGACTGCTAAAACAATGAAAGCATTTAGATATGTGTATGATAATCACTTCAATGACGCTGATTGGTTCATGAAAGCAGATGATGATACGTATGTTATTTTGGAGAACCTTAGATATTTCTTATCAAGTCACAACACAGAAGATCCTATCTACTTCGGACACCATTTTAAAAAGGTAGTGAAGCAAGGTTATCTAAGCGGTGGTGCGGGATATGTTTTAAGTAAGGAAGCTCTGCGGAGGTTTGGAGAACGCGGTAACTCATCCGTATGTCGTCAAGATGGCGGCGCCGAGGACGCGGAGTTTGGAATATGCATGAAGAATTTAGGTGTTAAAGTTGGTAATTCGACAGATAGGTATGGAAGGAGCAGATTTCATTGTTTTGCTGCAGAAACTCATATAATGGGCAAATATCCGGACTGGTATTATACATACGACGCAAACGGTGCCAACAAGGTACATATATCTGTAACGTAACATGCATTTATTAACTCAAGACTTTCAAAATGAATACACATATACCATGTCCAAAAATGTCAAGAATCTTAGCATTTATATTAAACATAGTAACTTTTTGGTAAAATAGACAGTTGTAACAGTGATATAGACTTGAGAAGGAATATTGTGGAAAGAGAACAATATTCATAACCGCTAAATCGTTCGGAAAATGGTGATTATGTATTTGCATGGTGCAAGATTGGCACCGCAAGTGAGAATTTACTAATTGATACACAATCGCAACATTTGTTATTAAATGGTTATTGTTCTAATAGTTATTATCATTATACAGTAGAACCTCGATAATGAGACCACCTTCGTGACCCGACAAATTGGTATGAGGTGGTTTCATTATCAAGTTGAATTATAGAGGAATTACCGAAAACAGGTCCGAAAATAAGTGGTTGATGTAACAAGGTGGTCGTAATATTGCGGTGATCGCTATTTGAGGTTATACGGTAATTGTATATCCTTGCCATTATCAATATTTTAAACTCTATGATTTTGTCTGTTTTCAGGGTGCGAAGAACATGAGCGACTACGCAATCTCATTCCATTATGTACCACCAACAGGAATGTATAGTTTAGAATATTTCACGTATCATTTAAAACCATACGGCATCATTCCCGGTAACCAGGATTTAAATCAACCAGCAGCTTGATAGTACACGCGCTTGTGTGTTGTGTCTGTTAGAGATTCGTTGCCAGAATGTGTCTTGTTCCATTTGTATTTAACAAAAAATTCTTCAAATAAAGCAGTTCACCACATATTCAAAATGATATTTTCAAGTCGCTCGAAGCATCTTGGTCCATATCTATCATCATTTAACCACTACTGGTCGTACAGTTGAATGACCACACATTATATTTTGATACCGTTACAATGATACTGCATATAAATTGTGCCTGTGAGTGATTGCCAATCCATTTAGTAAGTCATACTCCTTTTGTTATTAACATTTTGAAATAAATACCACAAGTTTAAAATCATCTACCTTTATTATGCTATGAGGAGTGATTTGATTGTTTCGTAGATGCTTATCTTAGTCACATTTGCTCAATTAATTTTGAGCTAAATCCCTCCTCTGAATAGGTACCATCTGTCTGTTGGAACCAGTTGTTCTTTTGCTGGTGCATTAACTAACAGTTTATTGAAACCTCTAAATAAACAACACCTAATAATATGTTTAATATGTCAATATTTTTATTCCATAAAACGTGGTCTTAATTGACAGGTTTAACCGTGCTCAGTATTAACATTGATCATAAAAAAACAGTAAGCCGCGGCTGCGGTCCAGTGATTAGTGCGGCGATCCGGGTTCAAATCCCGGTTGCGCCAGTGAAATTTGACTAAAATCTGTAGAGAAGTTGTCGGCTCCTCGTGGAAGGGTAAGTTAATGCTGGTTAGTATACAGTCCATGAAAACTGATTTGGTGAACCGGTCGCCGTATAAAACTGAAAAAACTAAAACCAGTAAAAAAATATTTTAAAAAATTCGATTGTATGCCACAATTAATATTTGTATGGAACAAAAAGGTTTAATTTATATTCTATAACAACAAAATTAAACATGTTTTTACGAACAGACTGGATATTAAATATATCAGGCAGGTGGAGTGGTGCAGTTTAAGCACAGAGTTGATTAGTTGAGTTATGTTTCTGTAACCATAGACATGTAAGGGAGGTAATCCATGTGCAGAGTTAAAATAGTTTTTTGAGTTGTCTCCCTTGGAACATGCATATTTTGATTGAAAAAAGCACAAGGACGTAATTTTTCACTTCACGCGCATTATTCAACATCACAACTTATATTGATGGTGTTTGCAAGAATATAATAATCCTATAATCCGTGTTTAGCATGAAACCTGGCCGTTTGATAAGGATTATGTACTATCTAAACGTTACAAATTCTCAGACGAGTAGTTCAAATTTGTCAAATTTAAAATGGAAACAAATCCATGTTAAAGTCTATGTATTTATGTTCTGCAGACAAATTTAAGGCAACAGCCCGGTTATACAGTCAAAACTGTGTTTGCAGCCACCTCCGAATAAAGACCACCCTGTAAATAATGACCATTCTTTGAAAAATGGTCACTTACAGTTTAGAAGCAACTATCCTCCGAATATGGGCCACTTGCCAATAAAGGCCACATTTTGTCTTTCCTTTTAAAGGGTGGCCTTTGTTCACAGGTTTGACTGTATATTGTTTTGTGTTGTTTATGCGTCTTTCATGCTTATATCACTACTGTATGTGCAGACAAATTTCAGACGACAGCCCAGATATATGTTATGTTGTTTGAGTCTTTTATGTGTATGTGATCATTGTTTTGAACAACGTGGTTTGGATGTTTTAAAAGTAGACTGGAATTCTTAGTAAGACATTTCTTGTGAATCCTCGTGTTTACTTTTTTATCTAGATTAATTCCAACGACGGATTAGGTTCGACACAAGTAGTGGTCTAGTGGTTAGTGATCCGGGTACAAATCCCGAGTGCGGCAGGTCATACCCTTCTATAAAATTTTGACAAAAATGTCGATTTTCCACCATATGTGGAGAAGTTACCGGCTCCTCGTAGAAGGGTAAGTTAGAACTGGTTAGTATACAGTCCAGAAAAACTGGTTAGGTGAACCGGCCGCCGTATGTAACTGAAAAATTGTTGAAAAACGGCGTTAAACCCAAGTGACAATAAGTCAAATAAAGCAATTGATACACAAATGGTAAAGTTATTTATAATAACATGTGCTATGTTCAACGTCCTTATTCATCTTTGAAACTCAAAATTTATCATCTCCAAATTGTTACATTAATTGGGTCAATTTTTCACCGCGAACATAGAACTATTTATGTACATCCCTCGTTTGTTTTCAATAGGTGTACATTGTATTTGATTTTTATTTTGTAGACATGAGAGATAATTATACATCTAAAACATTACCAAGCTTTCGTGACTAAACATCCTAGCCCTCAGACCGCTTTTTTAGATTGTAGGCGTATATGAATTCAATGATCAATTTGTTCTTTCTAACGCAGCCACACCATAATGAAACCATCAAGAACAATTACTGTAATTGTCATGTAGTATAATCTCAATACTTGTTTGTAGTGTAATATACGATAGAAGGACTGATGTGAAATGTGTATCGATTGTCACGTTGTTTCTATACACTCACGGTACACCGACATAATGCTTTAATTAAAACCGAAAAATGATTCGCATGAGATCATCAATGTTTAGCGCAATGTAGAAAATGTATGCTTCTAGATTTATTGGAATTTAAAAATAAGTCAAAAAAAGATAATTGCTATTTGCTACCACTAATGAAACATGCATCATGGAGCCTACACAACTAATTTCAATTATTGATCATGTTAGTTTCATATTTATATAAAATTATGTTAAAGCGTATTTAATATATCATTTCCCATCTTTTCTACTTAATGCATCTACTCCACTTGCATCGATATCTATTGACAAGCTACCGTTAGCATGCACTAACGCGCAATTATAACCTCAAGACCGAACTGGCCCCGACCGTGGTCCAGTGTTTAGTGCGCTGGACTTGGGACCCGGAGATCCGAGTTCAAATCCCGGTTGCGGCAGGTCATACCCTTCGATGAAATTTTGACAAAAATATCGATTTTCCTCCATATGTGGAGAAGTTGCCGGATCTATAACTGAAAAATTGTTTAATAAACGGCGTTAAAACCCAGTGACAATGTTACATAAAAACAACCAAGACTACATGCGTATCAGGACACCTAACGCATGCGCACTTATAACTTGGAAATTGTGTGCGTTTCTCCAGTAATCCGTGAGCCATCACTTACTTTTCAACCTGGCCAGAGAATAAGAGATGGACAATTGTGGAGATATTATTCAGTGTTTGAATCGTCAGGATGCATCACATTTCCCGCTTAACATACTAGGTCCACATATTAAAATCTAGGGATATAAGAGTATTGCCGTCTTAAGTTAATATAGTTTTCACAATCAGGACGCTATATAAAATCGGAATGCTCGTGTAAACGAATAAGCAAAAATTAAACGCACATCCATCTGACTCACGCTCACAACAGCTGACTTCGAATAAAGTCAAAATTATACAGTAAAACCTCGATAATGAGACCACCTTCGGAACACAAAATATCGGTCGTGATAATGAGGTGGTCTCATTATCAAGTTGAATTATAGAGGAGTTATTGAAAGCCGATCCGAAAATAAGTGGTCGTTATAGCAAGGTGGTCGTAATATTGAGGCGGTCGCTCTGTGAGGTTTTACGGTATACGGATTAAACTGGGATTGTGGGGCTACATAAAAAAAAACTGTCACGCCTTATGCTTCACAGATAAAACTGATTATTTCTCCTCTAACTCTTAATGAAATCGTTGAACAAAACACTTGAACAAGATAAGTGTTCAGCGATAAAATCCTTTACAAAAGGAGGTAAATTGTTAGTCAGAGAAAATCAATTATAAAACACATCATAAATGGTTTAGTAGATTAAACACAGATTATAGACGTCAATGGCTTGGTAGGAATGGTAGAAAGAAAATATGCATGTTTCCTAATTCTTTCTCCTTGTGTAACACTGTTCCTCGTAATCTTCATTTTGTTCGTTGTTTTATACATCATGCCCGCTGTGACAGTACTTCCACGTCTGTGAATTTTATCATCATTTGTCTGGTTATTAGTGAGGTGATCTTGTATCATACAAGGATTTTAGGCGATTTTTAGGCGAAGTAAATGCCATCGAAATAATGTGCCAACTCCATCCCACACAAGGCTGCCCCAAAATAAAACTGTGCGCTGTAGAACGTACTCACAACCGACTGCGCTGAACCCTACTAGATTACATGCGGTATGAAATCATTTATATGTTATTATTTTCAAAATATAACCCACGCTTTCAGTTTATATATATTGCCAAATAGAATCGTCCTTACTTCAAGGCGCGCCGAATAAAATCCATTCGTAGTGAATGTTGACACCCCATGCTATTAACGTCATCGTTGACATTAATCTTAAGACAAATGGTTCTATTTTTGTTTCCATTCATGAGAATTTCTGTATCCACATCATTATTCTCGTAATGGGATCATATTGATGAGCCTTTGTTCAGCAAATATGAATATTCCTTTATTAGCAAGTTCATTGCTACCTTTGGTTAAAAGAAAACTGGATCAGTCGCTCCAAAAGTCAAGGCATGATAGCAGATTACTAAAAATATAAGGCCTGACAAAATAGTGTTTCTGGTTACTCGGCCGACCCTATGCTCTGACACCAATTCTAACCATTCTGACGACAATTTCAAAGACGAACATATTTGGGGACGAATCGAACCTTGCATTCTAATCATGGTATGTTTTGAAAAAAAGGAAACGAGAAAGTTTTCCGGCCCACCTACCCTAATTTATCTGGTCAAGTAACCCTAAACATGACTATTCCTTCATAGCCTTTCATAATATTTCAAGTCCAGTTCATTTGAACCGTCATTTTAAAGTAGGTGTCGGTTGAGAATGTCAAGGTCGCTATCGTGTTGTCTAGGAAACTATCAGCAAACTATCTGCTGTATTTTGATAGCGTCGTGTTTGCTTTTATCTCAGCGAGGAAACATTAAAATGCTGAACTGACATGCTATAAATATCAAACTAGATCTAAACAGACCAAGTATGCGTACATGTGTGTGATATAACAAGGGACTGATACATTAAGATGTAGTTAGTAAAATAACGTCTGCAAGTCTGTCACAAGTTTACGGACAAGCAATCACACACAAATACCACAGCCTCTGTTTGACTTGACTTGGATCTTAGTAAAATAGTACCACAAATCATATTGCGCTGTTGGTTAATTTCAAATTTAAATTTTATGTGTATTGCGTTTGCCTGCATTGACAAAAATATACAACAACAGATTATCAGAAAACGCTACAAAATTTCCACCAATCCGCAAGTAGTACTTCCAAATTCTAAATTAAAACAAAAACTATACAGCAATGGACGAGTCTCCAAAGAAACACACAATATATATTTATATAACAACATACAGTGATGGGCCAAGATTTTCGAACTACAGTCACACCTGTGTTTGCGTCCACCTCTGAATAAAGACTACCCTGTGAATAAACGCCATTCCTTGAAAAACATTACCGATTATTTAGAACAAAAATGACGTCTGAATACAGACTATCAGATTCTGTCTATAAAAGCCACATTTTGCCTTACCTAAGGGCGGCCTTTGTTCGCAGGTTTTACCGTACTATATACAATACTTCACGGACATTTTCTTCAGCTTTCTCACAAAGTTGATTTAACAGGGCTCAGACATAATTTACTTAACGATCATCGCTCCTGGAAACATTATGTCAAGTAGGCGTTATCATTTTTTTTTTGCTGATAATCACGGAAATTAGTGTGAAGTGTCTTCAATGATGGCAGTTATGGCACTTTTATCTGGAATATCAAATTAGAGGCTTTAATAAGGCATCGAAACAACCACGACGTACAAGTATTACGTTTAGTGTATTAAATAATTAAAAACCTACAACGTAATTAAAACGATAAAATCTACAAAAATGACAAAACTAAGTAACATTGACATTTTCAATTAATTATAAGATGGGATTTTTTTTCTTTTCCAGGAAACATTTTCTGATCTATATAATAGTAAAAACCTCAATGTTAAGACACCTTTGTGATCAAGTTAATATATAAATAAAATATTGAAACATCGGTCATAAGCTTTCAGTGTTTTTTATAATGACGTGTCACTAAATAAGATTTGGCGTTGTAGTGCAAAGCAATACCCCTTGAGAAAGGCAAAACTATGTCGTTGTCGAGAGGTTGTTGCTCTAGAGAGGTTAAATTAATAGTTAAATAGTACAGTGAGAAAAATCATGTTGTTGTTGAAGGGAAGTCGTTGATCAAGAGAGGGTTGCCCTGGAGAGGTTGCTATGTATCTCCAATGTGCAAAACAACTCATAATGGCTTACAAAGGATTTAATAAGTACTATAAGAGTACCCTTCCTATCCTGGGAATCCTTTCCTTCCTTCGTTCCTTCGTTCCTTCGTCCCTCCCTCCCTCCATCCATCCATCCATCCATCCATCCATCCATCCATCCATCCATCCATCCATCCATCCATTCATTCATTCATTCATTCATTCATTTAAAAACAATCTTTACGATATAGTGGTTTCATTTAATCAATTATTTGTTGAACCACGTTTTTTTTGACGAGTACATGGTCCATATTTACGGAGCACTAATCATAACTGTATTTCTTATCTTCAAGTTGTGGTTAACATTTTAAAGAATGAAATATCTTAATCCATTAGCATTACAACATTGGTTGTATTCTGGCATATAGTAGATTTTGTAATTATTTTACTTAATTTATCAGTATCATGGTCTGTCAGTAGTTTTCCATTAAAAAATGAAATATTGAGATTCACCAAACAATGTCTTGATACTTTGTTCTCCTTAAGCCTTCCTTCTCGTGAAAATGTACATAACATACGAATGCCTCTACAAGCTCCCTCGTGTGTTGTTATCAAATGTTAGCCAACAACTATATGACTTTCTGACACATCGCTATGGAGAACTTGTAAAGTAGAAGTTAAATGAACTTATCATCGATTAATAGATGTGCCGCTTTAACTATGCCGTATTTTCTCACTATCAACACGATCATCGCCTGTGGTGGCATGTATGCATTTTAAAGACACTTATGCACGCGAACTTTTACAAGCTGTTAGACATTTCAGACTGTAGACATGACAGTTTAATCAGACCACCTCCGAGTAAAGGCCACCCTGTGAGTAAAGGCAATTCTTTGAAAAACCCTCATTTAATATTTAGAACAAACTGACCTTCGAATAAAGGCCATCTGTCAATAAAGGTCACATTTTGTCTTTCCCAAGGGTGACCTTTGTTCATAGGTTTGACTGTACTTTGAAAAATTGCCATGCTCTGCTGAGGATTACGTGATGAAGAACTTTGTCGGTTTTTTTTGTATTAATACACTGTGACTGAGTCGACAACGCCCTGATACCAAACACTTGGACATTGTTGCGCATACCCAAAGATATCTTTATTCAATGAAATTTAAATAGAAAGACAAACTGGAAACTTGAAGAATCCCGCTTAACTGTCGTGAATTACAGACACTTTAAGGAGTGAATAATTCTGTTTAAAAGTCATTTCAACAAACAATACAGTAAGTTGTCATACACAATTCGACACAACGGTATGAAATGTTTCCTCTAAAAATACTGAATCACAATTTGATGGGCTGTCCAGACTTGCTCCTGAGATGTAATTTTCCAGTCTGAAGAGTTGTTTTTCTCTAAACGTATTGTGACAAATTCTTTTCAGTCATGAAAGAACATAATTTACACTGCTGGACTAACATTACATTTGCCTTGACACAATGTAAATTTTCCAAGCCTTTTGTACCCGAATAGATCTGTCAGACCAAATAAGTAGTGGGCGTACATACAATATGTGAACTCGCTGTTGTTTCTAAGGCGACGAAGCCATTATGCAAGTATCAAGAACAATTATAGTGAATGTCATGTAGTGTAATCACATTGCTTGTTTTCCTTGGCAATATGATACACGAAACATTGAATGATGCGAACGTGTATTGATTGTCATTACGAAGTGATGCCATGTTTTGCCACTGCATTTTGCAATAGTGATTTCTCGCTCAACTAGCTGCAAACACTCTGTATACTGCTTCTTCATCAGGATTACAACAAAAATACAAATGTAGTGAGTAAAATGGATTCCCAAGATTAGCCACCTGCAGCCAATATCACTTTACGATACACACTACATTACCACTATTACACCGTCACAACAAACTCAAACACACACAACTACAGGGAAGCCAGATTGATGCAAAAAGAAGAACAAAACCTAAAGAAAATTGCTTACTTCCACCTCTCACAAATTCACACCAGATTACAAAACCAAACTCTACATACGTTGGTTTAACCAAAACCTCCCAAATTTACAACGTAGAACAATAACAAAAACCTCTACATTCGTTGTTTACACCAACTTCTCCTATGTCCACAACGGACAACAAGAACACAAAATCACCAACACAGCATTTACCAAAGGTTTACGGCACCTTCTACCAAATTCACAAAAAGCCAGCTAACCACACAAAGGACACAGCTCACAGCAGTCACATAACCAGAAACATAAACAAGCTCACGAGTGCGCACTAATCCTTCAATAATTAGCAGTACATTACATGGAACATCCGATGTCTCATTTAATACCCCAAATTATTGTGGCAGGGGAAATCTTTAAATGATTGCTACAGAATGAACTATGTATGATTATTCTAATGTTTCCTGAATTACATGTAATCGTCATATTAAATAATCATTTGTTGTTTTGACCGTATAGTTAGACTCCTGAGGCTTGTGCTCTTGAATACTTCTTGTTCAGAAATTTGTTCCGCATAGGTAATGTAAACATTATGGTCTTCACCAAGTAATGATAAGATTATCTACTTAAAGGTAGTTGGTTTATTGTTTGATTCAATGTTACATAGGTTACAGTGATTCGTAAACATTGTTGAAAGGTAGAGTATAAATTCTTGGGCGCTTGTGTCAACACCGAGTCTGTCGTTTTAAGGAAAAGTTTCTGTTGGATAATGCTCATAATGCTTAGTGCTTCACCGACTCTTTCCTCAGCTTTCAAAGTTGATATGTCAGTGCTCAGAAGTAATTACTTAATTGTCACCACTCTGGACAATATAATGTCGATTTCGTTGTATCATTTTAACAGTCAATGGCATCAAAATGAGTGACGTGTTTTCAAAATTTACAAGCATGAAATTATGACATTTTTCCGCATTGCCCATGGTAATAGAAATGGCTCCTAAGAAATGAAAGTAGTTATTGGTTCGTAGGATTTCTCCATTTGTTGTTTCTATCGCTATTTTTTTAAGACCACACGTTGAGCAACAATGAGTTTATTGTTCTGATAGTACTGCTGGCTGTAACTGGAACTTGTTGCTCTAATTTTGGAAAGTAACAGGTTTGCTAAAAAAATTCAATTTACAAATAAAATTGATACACTTTATAACTGACAATGACAATGTTCGCACGACTATAACACTAGCACAAACTTAATGTTCTTTAATTGAAATGCTATGATGAAATCGAACCTCCCTATTACGACTATCTCCGGTGGGAAAGAAGTACCTATTAGTATATTCATTACATTATCTTTTATCTTGAAAGGTTGCTCATTTTTGCCAAATGGCTTTCTGTTAGTTGGTGTACAGTGGTAAATTAACATGACGAGTTAAGTTGGATTTAAGATGAATGTCTTAATTTCCCAGAGGAGGGCTTTATTAAAATAAGCATTATTTACTACTGTACATTGCCATATTTTGCGAACATTTTTACAAAAACAAATGCTTTTCACAATTACATGAATCCATTAAATTAGTTATTGACTGAATAATTGATGTGATGCGAGCATTAATGGAAGCGGAAAAATACCCATTAATTCAGCTACAGAATGTTTTCAAGTAACAGGAAATACACCAGTCTAAGAATCAGATCTGTTGCTTTTGGCGGCTTATCTCCTGTATTTGATGATTGTATTTGAGAGGTGTATGGAATCCATTTGTCATATACAATCCACTTTGGCGAGTTTATTGCTATTACTAACCCAACCTTTTTTAAGCATCTGACCACTTCAGTTAGCGATCCTAATTGTCTGCTCATACTCTCACGAGAACGACTGAGGACAGGTATAATATTTGGGATGGTCAGACCGACCAGTCACTTATTCTATTGATGATTGTAGCTAGATTGGTTAATCACCGTATGAGCGTTGGTTTGTAATGGGCTCAACGAGGTTTTGTTAAATACGATGAACATTTTTTCCCGATCAGTGCTTACCTACGAGTGCTAAAATCTTTCTCCTAAATCTACAAATTTATCACCCAAAATAATTGTAAATCTGTGACAAATGAGGTAAATTGAAATAGCTTAAATAATTTAATCACGAAAATTAAAAAAAAAACAGGATATTAAAGCTGCAATCGCTCTATCAACATTCCAGCGCTCTTCCGACTGGGGACGCCGGGTGGGATCTAAATGTTGTTTTAGAATGTATGCTTTGCATTTTACCATGAGTCAAATTGAAGTATCTGGGTACAACAATTGAAAACATTTGATATACAAAGCGAGCCACCACATTAAAATCTAATTGTAACCTAGCGTATATAACTGCCTGAATAGTTCAGAGCAAAGATGCTAATCCAATTGTTACCGAGACATTTTAAACCGAGGGTTGGTAAATTTTCTGCCGTTCGTAAAAGAGAAATTCTAGTGCAATAAATGTCTGGTAACAAGTTTTCTCTTCAGTGCAATAAGGTTGCAGGACAATAAATTGAAGTGATTACCGTCTGGCGTCGATGAACGATACAAACATTCCCTACTATTCAACAAGCATGTCTAACTTAACAAAATAAGGCCGTCTTACGCAATGAAAGCCAGATAGCATGAACTTACTCCGTTAAATCATCTAAAGCAAAAATACTCGAAATATGTAAATAATTTTTAGACACCATGTTTCAATTCATTCATTCCGATTCGAGAGATAAGAAACAAAACGAAAGATAAGCTACAACTATAACAACCACAAAATAATGAAAATTCATTTCAAATGATTCTCAGAGATTTCTGATAGAATATCCTTTATGTTATTATGTGTATGTATTATCAGATGGTCCAAATCAATTTCTCCGTTTATATATCAGACCGATTTAGTTGTTTTGTTGGAGTATGGTATTATAAAGCTACCAAGCGCTTGACTATGTCGTTTTAGCTTAGGAATGTGGATCGGGAAATCGTTGGGCCTCCGTGGTCGGCTGATTATGGTCTCTGACATGTAATCACAATCGATTCACCAATGTCAGTTCGAATCCCACCCGAGATCAGAAAAAAGCTCGCGTGAAAAAAAGCTGTCCAGTTAGTTTATGAAAGGTCAGTGGATCTACGCAGGTGTGCGCCTGGCTTTTTTGGCCTCTGCTTTTGAGGCTGGAAAGGTCGCCAATTGACCCTAGCTGTTGTTGTGAGGTTAAATCCCAACGAAATAAAAGAAATCGTGGGTCGGAACCTTGGCGAGGTGACATGTCCACAGAACATATTGCATTCAATATCATATGTCTTCATCCTCTGATTTACACATCACGTGAGGAAAATGTCATTTATAATGGAGGAGCGGGACAGGGTTTGGCGAGTTAATTACTGTCAGCCCTAATGACTATGGAACGTTAAGGAGCGTAAATCCAATACAAAGAGAGCTATTATATTCAGTGAGACACATTGTATAGTTTGTGGCAAATGTTTGTCACTCACTCAGCTGTTTAATTAATAAGGTATGCTATTGACCGTTCCTCTAAACATTTAAGCGCGGTTCCAAACATAGCACAATCATTTACCGCGGTGTTATGACGTACTAATAGTAATGTAAATATGAAGCAGATTGGAGTTAAGTAACTAGGACCATAGTAACTAATATTGGTGTGGGACGAATATGCTGGATTCATTTATTCACTTATAGATCAAGTCTATAAAAGTAACTGTAGACTACATCTTATCCGAGACATCGGATACTATAGTGATATCGTGTATAATGGTGACAGTCGATGCATATTGATTGGTTAAAGGTAGTTGGGCGACCTCCAGCGATAGGCAAGCTTATGATATCTCGGGAATATTGGAAAATCCCACTGACTGTATAATAAGTACGACATGAAAAGAAAATTAAAACCTGAATGCTTGTGGATTTAATATTGACTTTATAAAGTACTCTATAAAAAAGAGAAAACAAACTCAATGGATTGATATTATTTCACGGTAAGTTTTCTAGTATGACAGCTATTTTATCAGCTTTTATTGTTGGTTCGTAGACTTCGTAGACGGAAGTGTTTCCAACATTTGAAAATTTCAAAGTTTGTTGAAAGTAGCCAATAATATAGGGACGCATTAAATGCTTATCTAATGTTGTATAAAAGATGAAAATACACGTATCTTAGAAAGCCATCTTTTTTGTTTGTATGCGCAAGTCCCATCGGGCTCTCGCCAGCTTCGTGTATTAAAATTGACATAATGTAATGTAATGTAAAACGCGCAAAAAATCGTATTGAAACGTACTTGACGAGAGAAACTTCTGAACTCTTCTCACGTTTAATTGAAAACGTACGAATACGTGTTAATGACGTTAACAGTCGTGAGCTAATCGTGTGCGCTGTTGTAGTTAACGCAAATTAAACGAGTCAGCCATGAAATTACTTTCTAGTATCATGAAAAGAAATGCATTTAAAACGTATTGGCCAACGAGGTAGAATGAAAACCCGAACGGCACCAATGCAACCAAATCAGGAAATCATGAAGACCTTGTGCGTTTTCCACGCTTCTAGTATGTGGAACGTGATGGTTTGAAAATCGGTGGAACGTATAGGACGTGAAATAAACGACCTTGATGTGTCTTGGGCATAAAATTGTTGCTTTCACAACTATTCATACCTTGGTCCAGACAGGGATGAGTTGGTGAGCTTTCGTTCTAATGTTTTTGGGTGAGGGTGGGATTTTGTGTCTACTGTTTCTGAGAATAATTTTCTCATATGCAATGTAAAGTCATTCGTTTAAATGTCAGTTGTTACAGAATTTTTTTGATAAATTAATGAAATATGCATTTGAAATTCAAAGTATGCGAACGCAGATAAAAATGGTCTATGTAACTGAAGTTTTTTTTTCGAAAGGTGTGATCATGAGATAAACAATACCGCGATAATACTTTTTCACAGGGAGCACCAACAGCCGGGTTATTTTGTAACTTTCCAGCTTTAACAGTGGAGGTAGACCCCCATTTTACTCCCGGGTAGAACCACATCGACCTTTCGTAAGCTAACTGGACAACATGTGAAATTTGGTTTTGGATGAGAGTCGAACTCACAGCTGTGAGGGTGTAGTGATTACTAGTCGGAAACCATAACCACTTGACCACGGATGTCCCCATCTGACCATACTATTGGATCTTTAATTCTGTGTGTTTACGTCTTTCCCATGTAGCTTTGTCATAATCTCAAACCATCCAAATTAAATTCCTTGTTATGAAATAACATCCGGTAGTTATATATGTTTTGATGAGTTTTAAAGCGGAAGTAGCGCAACTGTAATTAGAAATTTAACCAAATGTTCGGAATATTTCGAATTTCAAATTAATATGTATTTTTCTGTAAAAGAGTCAGATTAATGAGGTGGGTGATAAGAATCACTGATCATCCCTGTTTTACTAATGTTCATGAAGTACTAGTATGAACAAAATTCTGTATCTTTATTTTTTTTCGGGAACGTGTTCAGTGTTATTGGTGTATGCTCCAGATAACGAGGTCCCTTTTCCCGGGAAGGTATCGGTAAGTGTTGCCTTTTTTTGTTTTAACCTGTTGTAGGTCTTGTATTGTCAATGCATTTTAACCATGGCTTTCAACAATGTTGAAGAACCTGGTTATTATACCGTGCTGGCTTTCAACAATGTTGAAGAACCTGGTTATTATACCGTGCAATGTCATAGGTCGGGTGGCGATGTCAGACAATTGGTTTCCATTCGATAATTTTAGTTTATATTGACTTGTTGCTTCCAAACTTGGTATATATGAAGGATTTAAAGAGGTCTGCCTTTGAACTGTATTTATGATTAAAGGTCTAGTTAGTAAAACAGTTTCCGCTCAATAAACTGTTGAAAGCCTGGCTTCGTGACGTTGCCGCGCTCCTTATTCTTAGTTTGAACTTTCATTTGGTTTTGTTGTTACTTTTTATAACACCGACTATATAAACTAAAGATTTACTGAACCGTCTCTTCGTGCAAATCATGTGAAAAACGGATAGGTCTCTGTGTAGTGCGACTCGATCTGATAAAAATATAAAATCGCAGTTCGTTCTTTGCGTTTTACAAACTGTTCTCAGCACAGCTTAGCTTATATTTGCGGTCAAGTTTGTTAACGTTATTGTCCTCTAACCATTTATTGGCTACCTGACGAATGATGGTAAGGAAATATTTACTGATTTGAACAAACACTCAAAGAATCAATACTTTGCAATCATGACAAACTTAGATCGCTATCTAATGAAGATGCTAACAGGTCTGATTCTCTTATTCGTTTGATGTTTTGAACTGTTTTAATGTACAAAAATGTCTGTGGTCGGAAGCCATCAAAGGAACAGAATGAAGTCTTTATTCTGAAGTTTTTTAGATGTATTATAATATCAAGAAATGTAACTTTTAATGACAGATGATTGTTGACTAAAGTTTCACCTTACTTACGTGCTGTATTTGAGACAGAATGTTGTCATACTCTATATAATGTTTGTAAAGATAATAGACTGTGGCACTGACGTTTTTCGTTGTTCGTTCACGTCTCTGCTTGCTCTGTCAGTGGGCCTAAGAAACGATAGAAGGACTAATAGTTTATTGAATCCAATAAGCAAGGAGCTATGTTTCTATGAGAGAGTCTAGTCTGCTGCTACATTCGGTCTTCATAGCATATACTCTATAAATCCTCCAATAATAGATTCGACCTATAGCATTTAACAAATAATATAAACAAATATAGTCGATGACTGAATATCAAAATATTGAGCATATAATCCCAAATAATGATTTGCATTGGTCTTGCTGGTTGTAAATCCAAATTCTGTAATGATTTTAGTTGAAATGTGTTTTACAAAATATCAGATTAATGTGAATAAAGGATATTTTGCATGATTTCTACATTTAGTAAGCTTCCGACTGTACATTTGTCCCTTATTTTCCCTTTTTGCCACATTCATTCCCTAACCATCCCTCTCTCTGACTATTTTCTCTCTCTTTAACTATTTCCCTCTCCAATTCTCAATATTTGTAAACCTGGAGTGCATGTGACCAACCAATACCTACCCCGATGTATGCCATTCCATAATTAATACCCCGTCCTTTTTTGAGAGACTTGACAAATCGTGCCTCACTATAAATACTTTAATAATTTAACAAATGAAACCCAATAAGTCCAAAATCATTTAAAAATAACTTAAGAAATAGAGAATGTGGGTGAAATGTTAACAGTGATAGCCATTTCTTTGGAAATATGTGTTTTGTATAAGTATGAGCTAACCTTTAAATAATCAGGAAAATAAGTTCAGTTATCACAAGCCTTAGGTCTTGTGCGCAATATATTGATTTTCTTTTGGTCCTTTTTGTGTCATAAATAACATTAAGTTACCTATTAACTTGGAATCTAAAACACATGACTTGCATTATAACGTAATAATAAAGACTTATATGTACCATACCATACCATTTACAATACCAGACATGAGTGTGTCATTTGGAAAGTGATTAAACTCTAGCACTGAGACTTTTGACGCCACTTCTATTAAATTTGAGACAATAACTTAATAAAAGCCCTGGAAGTGACTTACAAGGTCTTCAGTAGACTTCCAATAATTTTCTTTTGAGAAATTAATATCTGACATTTGATATTGATATATTGAGGTATTGCACTGTAAACATGATTTGCAGTTCTCGCTCTTATATTGTTAAAGTTTGAATTCAAGATACCAAGTAATTGTAATACATAATGAATCGGATCTATAGCAGAAACTGTAGTAAAGTTTGCTGTCAGATAAAGCGAAGTTTTCGGATCACAGTTCACAGATCCTAAGGTCAGCATAAGCAACAGTTCTGTCTAGCTATCTATAATGGTCAATGTATTAGACGCCCGTAAGTACAATGTACAACTTCATCATCAACAGCGAAACTACCCAGTATTTCTTTGTCCAATGGGTCTATGAATATCTATTGCACCAAAAATAATATAATTTTCAGCGTGAATTCTCCAAGAAGAAGGACCAACAACACATGGTCTGCTTTCTTAGAGCCAAACGGATCAGAACGCAGTAAAACTTTTACACGAAGACCATCGTTTTTTGGGTTGGACAAAAAAATCAGTCATAATATTTAGATACTAACAAAAGCATTATCAAGTTGTACTGTAGAGAAAATACGGAAAAAACTGTCCATAACCAAGTACTTTTTCTGGTTAGTCTTAATGCTGAGGAAATCATTTGGATGTACTGGTGAAATTGAAATACATGTATTTTCATTCTTTATTCAGCAGGCCATACGCCATGTAACTGTTGAACAACCTTGTTGCATGAAGAATCCAATTCTTCTACTGAACAACAACTCATGTGAAAGAAATCCGACCAATAATTTCAAGAAACATGCTTGGAATCTATAAAAATACATTCATTGAATAACATGAGGCTTTGATTATGTAAATGCCTTCCATAAATAGACTTAATGTCTTTTCAGATCATTAATATCTGAAACAAGACGAGCTATTCAAAGACATAAACACTACAGGAACATTGTTAACAATTGCAACCTGTCGTATTTATGCACTTATAGCCTAATATTTTAATTGATCTATATACAAAAAGGACACATTTAGGACTTAATGAAATTTATTTACATTATTTGGCCTTCAGAATTTTGAAAATTTAAAAAGATAAAGGCTTGGATGTTTACATTAATCCATCTTTTGCCACTTTCTGGTAATGATGCTCGCCAAAACACAATGCATGTGGCAGTACATACATTTTTACTTTTCGGCATTTCTTATATCTCTTCTGAAAGACTTTGAACTGAATAACCACATTGAAAGTCACAGATCGGTTTTTTCTTAGTTGATCTGCAATTTGTTTACTTGTTCTCCCTGGTTTTGAATGATAACGTGTTTTAACCAATTAAAAAAATATTATATAGTTGACATGTGTTATACACTCCGAATATGTTAGAAAATGGTGTACCAGTATTCCTCGAGCTCTGAGCAAACATAGATTAGTTGCTCTGGTGGGTGAGCGCAGGACTGTTGGTCAAGTGTTCACTTGTTTAAATTATGTTCTATGCCATCATAGGCCACCTCTGATTTACACATCAAATGGAAAAGAAGGCAGTCCGAATCTTTTTCTTATCTATATCCTAAGGAAGAGTAAGAAAAAACTGGTAAATTATGCAGGCTGGTACTTCCAGGTTCACTGGTTGGGTCAAACGTCTACCATATGCATCTAATAAACTTGTTGATGAATGACGTGGACTTAATTCAGACATAAGGGCAAACAAATTTATAATAGGATAACAAATCCAAATGGTTCTAAGCAGAGATGTGCAGATTGCTGAAGGTATTGCCTGGTACTCTCTAACGTATACTTGAAATAACACCAGCATTCTTTCAGGGGAGAAAATGAATAGTTGTAACTCACCATGAATGCATAAATGATCTTTCAGATCTATCAAATCTCCCAAACTATATCTGATCCGTCCCAAAACAGTTCAAACAAAAATCGACAGATCGGTATTTTAAATAAGTATAATGGAATGCTCATAGTAGCATCTATTAGGGAACATTTGGTACTTCCATCGCAAAATGCAACATAACGTACTTGCTTGTTTATCAAAACAAGCAAAAAAGCAAAAGAATGAAGTTAAATTGCTTTGTTTATCAGTGTTGTGCAACTTAATTGTACGGGAGTCATTGCTTCATGTAACTTCCTTTTGTGGAACATCTCCGTCTGTACTATCCCAGAATTCCTTTTTAGTTGCAATCCAATTTCTATTCTGCTTAAAAGATCTTAATTTCCAATTATTAGATTTGGTGATGAAAATGAAATATTTTGTCAATTTTAACATTCCTTCATTTGTTAGAGTTGATTTCTGTCTTCAATGCATTAGTTTGTAACTTTCTCCCCGAAGTGTTTCTGTAATCCTGCACTCATCCTTTTGGAAATTCGAATTTTGTTTCTAAGCAACATAATCCATCTCTACACATAATAAATGACATTATTTGTGATACGTTTTGCTTTTAAATCTTCTGCAATGATTTGTGAAATGTTAGAACTTCTCTTTAAATGCCTTTATTGATGTGAAACATAGGAGTTTTTATGAGGAGCATTAAAATAGCGTTGGTTTATTCTCCAATGTTATGGCAGTTTCCCATTTCTTAATTAGACTTTATTGTTGACTGCACCGACTGTTATTTAATCAATTTTTCCTCGGTTGCAAAATAATTGAGTGTTCTACATTGATTGTTTACAATTACATGGTTGCATTTCCACGTAATATGATAGTTTGTTAGTTCGTCTAAATGTCTAGGCTTTGCATATAATTATCTGTTTATGGTGTAAACATTATGGTATATGTATGTGAAAATGCTGTACTGGTTATAATAATTGCAGACTGAAACTTGGTAGAGTACAAGATGGTATAATCATGCCCCTGATGAAAGTTTCAGGGACAACTGTTGAATAAAATGTGCAATGTATTTACCACATTATGCATAATGGAAAGAACTGTTTAGATTTTCCTCAAAGCTGTAGAAAAAGTGGCATTGTTAGTTTCTTTATCGATCACACCCAGCCTGATTTGCACAATTATGCTTTTGTATGATGATGCTTTTGTATGATGATCCTTAAATATCCTTATTCCATACCGCCAGTCCATATAATCTCTCTGTGTTGTACCAGCACCCAGTTACATTAGTTCATTTTAACGACTGAGTTAATTTTGAAGTTAGGTTCAAGTTTGGGTTAAGTTTGGTAAAGCGATCGTATAAAACTTCAAGTAAATTTGACCTGAAATTATGTCTAGTTAGATTTAATCCAAGTGTCTGATTTTGATTAAAAAGTCGTCAAGATCCTCAGTTGTCTGTTTACTGATCTTGCGAGATCGTCTTGCGTTTTGTACAGCAAGGGTAGACATCTCGTGTCTGATTAACGTCTTAACCTAACCTCAAATTTTAATCCAGAAGTTAAATTTAACCAATATTTGTACAATTGGGTGCAGATGTGCGTGAATATTATTTATAGGCACCACTGACTTGTCTACTATTCTAGATATATCAACAATCCTGGTCGAGCCTTACATTCCTTTGAACAGAATTTGTATTGAAGTAAGGTTTTGTACTCTGAAAATATCAGACAGTATGATAAAACATTGTTATGCTGAATTGTTGATATTTCTCATTGAGATTCACACTCTTGTAAATATTTCAATTGAGCTCACCAATTATCATGAGCAATTTTAGACTTGGCATGGATGTATTGCAGAGATTTTAGCAGATTTGTTTTCCGGGATAAACAAAATTAATTAAATTTGTTGGTATGTGTCCAATTTTCGATTTGTGCTGCTGTTTGTAATTTTAACCTTTCAGTAAGTTGCCAAAAATTGCAATTACCTTAATACACAATGTTATTGTTGCTTATTTGTGGATTGGGCATTGTTCGAGCCTTTATCTATTTATTTGTGCTGAGTAATGGGGAAGAGCATTGCAGCATTCAAGACTATTTTATTCTGATAAAATTCTGATAAATTTCAGGCGGTTAAATAATTTTATGAAAAAAAAATCAACAACACTCTACAAACCAACCCGAGCTCTTCTCTGGAATATCTATCAGTAATTCTGCCCACACAAGACCTTAAACACTGCAAATTCTTTTGCCAATGTCAATAAACTTCATGTTGCGAGTTTTCTCTTGATGTTTCCTCATGTTTTTAGTGTGAACCCGGCTAGAAAAATGTCTGGTACAAATAGAAACATCAATATCACGTAACTGGTTAAATGTCATGCTCTCCGAAGAAAGTTACTCGATATATCACTGTTCTCTTAAAAAAATAACACATTATACCAAGGCTTTGAAATATTTGCTAACATTTCATCACAAATACATAATATGTGTGATTCTTTTGTTGTGATGGTTCATTATACACATAAGCTGAAACAGTCTCTTTAAATGTCATATTCATGTTTGTGTTATTGAACATGATACACTTGAAAAATGGTGAATTAGAAAGAATACAACCTGACTGATGCTTGAATGACTTATTTTGGAATCCCAAATTTTAGTTGTTGAAGTGTCTCATCTGTTTTAGGAGGACGGTTGTTTAAAGCCACTGATATAACTAAAACGTTATCTTTCTTTGTACAATAAGTTATAACAATGAGGGAAATTGGATGTCAGGTCAGGGTCGGATACAATATTTTTGGTTGGAGGACATATAGTCTAGTTTATGTACAATATGGACACAATTAGCACCTAACAGAGAGTTTTACCTTATGCTTTCCAGGTTTTAGACGATGGCGCACACCGGCCCTGCCCCCCCTCTAAATCCTTGTTTGTCAGGTATACAGGAAGGTATTTTATGCAGTTTCTTTGATAGTTGTAAGGCAAAGAATGGACAGTCCCTTCACACAATGTAGCGCTGTAGCAGGATACAAAGGATAGATCGGTGTATTGTGGCTTTCTTATTGTGCAATTCTTGCTCATGCCGTTTAGCAAAATCCATCTATGTTCCAAGTGTGATGATTAACATCATAGAACAGAACAGCTGTTTTCATAATCGATATTGGGATTTACGTAGATGACTTCGAATCATTATACATGTATGTACAATTTACAAAATTGTATTATGTTATTCTAATTATGCATGATTCCATTACTTTGTTATGTAATATATTGTTGCCGAGTAAGTTTCTCTGATTTGGTTGTAAAAAGGGTCAGTCTGGTTAAGACTTTCAGCCATTAATTACGCTACAAAAAACTCTTTCTTCCACTAATCTTGAAGTATGTGTCAAAATGTTCCTTCAACCCGAAAATACTCAAGAAAGCAATCAGTGTTTATACCTCGTTGCTTTTACCGTCCATTTTTATTACCTTAATTTCCATCCTTGTTTCAAGATATTAAATATAGGTCAATGGTTTTCCCTAGTTTTATGATAATTTTGTCATTCTGTCTGGTTAATGACTGTACAGAGTCTGCTTGATAAAACTGGCTGTAATTATAATGATAGGTTCTCAGACCATTACTTAACGACAAATGTCTGGACAGTAGCTCTCATTGGCTGCCATCAAGTTTTGTATTGCTGGCCACGTTCGGTGCATTAATGAATTTTTGGTCTATTTTGCAAGATAAAAAGTGAAATTAAGACTTTTGTTAAAGACATGGTTTGTTTTCAGAGATGAGATTTCATAGTTTTTTTCTGCTATAGGAAATCTAGGGAATGTTCCAAAATAGGTAAAAGAATGTTTTGACTGCATGTGATGAGAATTAATATTTATCACAAAGGTCGAAGTCACTATTAAAATGTTGGTAACTTACAGCACAATTTTCTTAAGCCAACGCAAAGTATTGCTGCATTTTATCTTTCCTTTATAGTTTTGCATAAGGTAGAATGATTGACGTTTTGAACTGAGGAAAGGAGGTCTATAGGGTGATTGTTCAGTAATACAATGCAAAACTATACTATATTACCAGCATCTTTTCAGTTATACCAGACATTTTGATGGATGAGAACAACTGCCTAAGTGTGTATTTACAGAGAGGCTGACACTTGTTTTTGCTTCATAAAATCATCAGCATCCATATTCATGCTCTGTGTATAGAGTTTTGTAGAAACACCAAATTTCTCCTAATAACCCCTCCCCCTTAATGTGAGAAATGAAATATTGCAACACATCACTGTCACCTTCATAATCTTTTAAGCTTATGCACCAAAAACAATTCAATCTCCTAGTCTGGGATCTCCACTTGCAAGTATCGGGGACCTAAGCTATCACAAACTTTTTCATCAAGAGTTTAGCCAAAAAAAAATCACTTTTATTTTGACAAATTCAAATTGAAATGGTTCAGTTTCAAACTTATAAAGTGTTGAATGGTAGAATGTAAAACAAATAATGGCAAGAAAGAAACAAAATGCTACTGATGCACCAGTTCACATGTAAACAAACAAACCTCCCCTTACAATCCCCCCTAACATTCTTTGTTACAGTCAACAATATTCTGAAAGTCAATATTTGAAATCTTTGAAATTGTGTCACTTAATATTTTATGATCACATAATGATGTGTAATGGCAGTGATTACTTTAGTGTAGTATGACAAAGTAACCAGTGCTTAGAATTTGCTAAACATTGTTCAGACAATACCCAGACAAATGGAAAAAGTCTTTAAAATGTAATGGCAGCCAGGGGGGGGGGCTTTTATTGGGAAGTGATAATATTTTCAACGTTGGCTCTGAATCTGTATCTGACAAGTATAACGAATGATCCCTATCTGTTGTTGCCTATGTAATACAAATCTATCTCAACCATATTCTGTATATAGGATATATTTATTATGGAACCTCTCGCACAAACAGTTCATTATCACCACACGGAACAATAATTATACCATATGAATAATATCTATGAATAATTTCTTCATTTATTGGTAGAAATTTACCAATTTTTGACATTTCCATTTCGTTAAAAACAGAGCGAGATAATTCAATAAACATTTCCATACACCTAATAGAAGCTAAAATGTTTGCGTTAAACTGTCATATATTGTTATACAGCCTATAATTCTCCGCATGAAGTTACTCAGACTTAAGATCCTAGTAGGAAATGATATAATGCGGCCATATCCTCCCTGTCTCAGTTTCTTCTCCTTTGGGAGTTATCTTAATGGCATTGTCTGTATCTTTCTGTTGCTCAACATTGTCTTACTGACCATACCCTTTGGGAACAAGTATAAATTCTTATATACTCTGTGTGATATCAGACAGGCGATATTCTAACAAACTAATCTTTCACTTGACTAATATACTTCTATTTTTAATTTAAATGTAATTGTATAGATATTGATTGTTTTTCAGTTACATTTAAGGTCAGTTTTCCTGGGTTACGTCTTGTACTCCATATGATATGAGACAGGCTTTTTTAACAAAGTCATCATGATACTTCTATGTTTTTTTTAAAAACAATTGTGTAGATATTGTCTGTTTTTTCAATCATGTCTAAAGTCAGTTTTCTTGGGTTACTGACATGAATTATTGTTGTCACCATTCTGGAAGCATATTTGACAAACTTCTCCATTTGAAGCGTGATTTGTAGGTGGCAGACAAATAACTTCTGGCGTGAAGTCTTCCATCAAATTGTCATTAAGAAACTATGAGCTTACATTAGTTATTAAACCCATATCTTTAAAAGTCTGTTGGTCCAGACTTTTGTTTAAGTGGTTCTTGGTACAGTGTAACCCCTGAAAACTGGACCCCTACCAGACTGGGCCAAAAGTTTACCAGGAATTCCAGTTTTCAGAGAACTGTTGATTATATATGCATTATAAATATCTTGTACGAATTTTGGTTGATTAGTATTTCATTATTTGTTAGGGAGTATATATAGTATTTAGTTTTTACTAAACAGTGTAATGTAACTCAACATGGCAACTTGAATAATCAGTTATAATGATAACTTATTTTTAGACTGGTTTCCAATTATTTCCTCTGTAATGCTTTTAATGTTATTGTAACTGTTTCAGACCCCCAAGGGTGGGTCTTAATATCGAGGATTACTTGTGTTTCATTTATGTGTTTCAGTTATTTGATGCTACTAGGTTAATTAAATGTCAATTAGGTCAAGGTTGGGGGAAAACTTCCTAGTGGCCTTCATGGTTGAGTGGTTATGATCTTTGATCAATGATCAATAGCCCCTCACCTCTGAGAGTTCGAATCCCACCCAGGAGCTGACAAAGTTCACATTTGTGGAAGCTCTCCAGCTAACGTATGAAAAGTTCTATCTTGGTGTATGCATGCCTGCATGGGGGTCATCCTCCACTGCTAAAACTGGAAATCTGCAACTGGTTTGTAAAATCCCATACAAAAAAAACAAGAAAAAAAGTAAAATTTCAAAAATAGAATCTTGTGCTTGACTTTATAGATGCCAGTCCAACTCTCTATTGAATGAGCTTTTCTATTACATTATAGGATTATTTATTATTGTAATGTTAATAGTTTTATGAGGTGAGTGGACTCCACTAATAGTCTGGAGTTAATTTACCGAGTCACATTTGACAATAGAAAGGACAGAGAGAGTTCAGTATAAGTTGATGAAACCATATCGGACATCATGAATCCAACTTTAATAGAACACTTTGGGTTGTTCAATTAAATCTATGATTGAATAATTGATAAATATTTGTTTCCCTGGGTACAGACACTGAAAAGTCATAAGCTAGGAAAGAAAAGTCATGTTTTTTGCTTATTTGACCAAAATAATTAGGTAGGTAGGTTATATATATATTTTTATTTCTTTTAACATACCATACATAGTGTGTAAATATGATTCATCCCCAAATATTTTTGTTCATTGGATTTTGCTGTCTGGAAATTTAGGGTCAGCTCAAAAAAATAGGGTTGGTCAGGTAACCATAAATGCACCTTATTAACTGGCCTTATTGTTTGGAATCATTCTCCTGTTATTGACAATTTTCAGAGTGTCTTGATCTTTGTATTTCATATGGAATGAACCCAATGAGATCTATTATTGACATTGGTCATTTGGCTTATTCAATTGTTTTGCTAACTCGCTTAATGAAATTAATTGAAATGGATCAACATATGAGATCTGATGTTGACATACCGTATATTCCCTTATAAACGCCCCTCCCCTAATAAACGCACCCCAGGGGTGTTTAGTAGGGAATATACGGTAGTTATTATTGCTTGATGGGGGAAATTTTATATCACGTGTTGATAACTTGAAGGTCTTCCAAAATATCTCAGGCTTACAGTTATATCAAAACTAGGAAGATAATCTCCTGTGTACATTTAAAAAATATATTAATCTTGGACATCATAACCTTCTTGTTCCTAATTCAATGGTTGCTTGTTCATAATTTAGTAACTATTTGGTATTAATTGGCTATTTGATTATAATTCATAGGCTACTTAATCATTATTTAATGGCTATTTGTTCATAATTTAATGGCTTTAAGACCATAATTCATTTATTTAATGTTTGTAAGTTGAAGCACAGTAGAAACACTGTCCTCACTCAATCGAAATAAAAAAAAAAGTGAACTGGACTTGTAACCTGGAAACCTTGGTTCGAATCCTGGTCGTGGCAAGCCATACCCTTCTATGAAAATGTACTTCCATGACATAGTCTATAACTGGGTCATAAACACCTGTGTGCATATAAATTATTACGACCTGCTGTGCAATGAAAATTATTCTCATTGGTTGATTATCTTTGAAGTATAAAAACCATTCACGACCATGAATAAATTACTCAGTATAGTGAGCTTAGTTTTAACCTTTTGTGGACAGCTAAATTACAAAGGTAGGATTTGTATAATTCAATAGTTAAGTGTTAATTACTTATTAGCTGCTTTACTTAAATGAATGAAAATTAATCGATTTGATCTAATTTGAAAAAAATATAAGTACATATAAAGTCAGTCCTATGCTTTAAATCATTACAGACTAAGACTATAGCATTCATGTATCATAAATGATATCCCTGCAGACCAAGATCAGTACCTATTGTAGACTGACTGTGTGGTTTTTGAACTAATTTTTTAAAGCACTAGCCCAAGCTGTAAGTCTGCAATGGAAAAGAAACAATTTTCAGAACAAATAGTCTGAATACAAAAACTGGAACTTAATTCACTGGCCTCCAGCTTTGGGCTAGTTGGTAAGTGTGGAGAATGACACTGCTAAAGAAAACAGATCTGATACAAGCAATATTCAAATTGTTGTACAGTTTATATTTTATTCAGTGTCAAAAGTAACATGGAGCCCACATGCTTGGGTCAATAGGTAAATTGTTAGGCCTGTGGAGCTTTTGATCCTGATTTTGAACTTTGAGTGATTTGATTAAAGTCATTTAAGGTCATTAATTCTAGACCACTGCTGATCATTGCCACTTACTTCCGTAAAAAGATTCATGGAAAACTGGTTAGTTACATGTGAAATATGGTTGAAAACAAGCATAAAACAAAAATATTTACAACAAGATCAGTACTGGTGTGGAATCATGGAAAACTATTAGTTATATGTGAAATATTGATGATAACAAGGGTACAACAAAACTATTTACAATTTATTTTCATTACATTGTAACCTAACATTTATAAGCCTCTATAGAAATGTTGCTAACAGTTAAGAAGTTTGAGGAAGGTAGAATTTTATTATTCACCTTTTTAAAGTACCAGAAATCCCCGTGGGAGACCCGCTCTAAAGATATTCTCTCAAAGCTGTAAATGTTGTGAACCTTAGATGATCAATCTACATGAACCTCCTCTGTAGCCTCTTGTGTATACTTTATAGCAGTAAATTTAATTCATCAGTTTTGGATTTTATAGTATTGAATCATAACATTAATGTGACATTGTTTTGGTACCAATAGTTGATTAAACTGGTCCATGTTCCATGTTGCAGTATACAGACAGAATTTATATGTTGATTGCACTTATACAATTTTGCTGTAACATTCTTTAATTTTGCTAAAAATGCTGATTTGCTTGCAAACTTAATAATCTAAAACAAATACAGTAAAACAAGGTTATAGTGACTTCTGATACAGCGAAAAATGACATACGAAGAAGTATTTATATTTTATTTAGAGACACTGTTCCTTATAGTGTTTTGGGTATGTGGGATTTTTATGCATGTATTTTTTTCCAAGAATCCTTTTCTAATCAATATTTAAACCCTTGTTATAATGGATAAAGTGAAATATAGATGTAACGAAGTAATGATTCAGGTCTCTAAGAATTCACTAAATAACCATGTTCTACTGTCTAACCCATTTATGGTTCAAAACTTTAACTTTAGTCATCATGAAAACATATTTAAAATAGTATTGCCATAATTTTCATAGTTCCTCCTTGAAGATTCAGACATATTTGATTTATAGATGTATTAAATTCCGGAAATTTTTGCAAAATGTCTCCATGGAGACCAAAAGCTGTTGAATTCTCTCCATAAAAAGATACAGTCTCATTTTCTCAGTGTCTGTCAGTTTTACTATCCATAAAATTGGTTTAAGATTATGTACAATGCTATGTTATGTTATGTACAATAAAACTGGAATTTAGCGTGAGAAATCTACCGCTGTTGTAAGGTTTTACATCAATTATACACTTCTTTTTTGACATATCTACTTGATGCTAAAACATCAATATTATTAAAAAGTTTAACCCAATTTTTTATCATTTCTGAAACAATTACCAGATAAACTTTAATTCATTTTAACAACACGTTTTGTAAGAGTTGTTGCCCTTGTTGAAAAATAGAAAAATATTAAATTATGAAGATATTGTACTGTGACTTTTATTTTCTCAATCAAATCAGATTAATACTGTGTTTTTGCATCTTTTATCTGTAAAGTGTCTTTGAAACAGATCTTTTTTCTTTAATCTAATCCTATAGACTTCAATGCAAATTTAAATTTGTATTAAGGCCTAAAACCAAATAGGTTTGTTTACAGCATCCAAATCGTAGTTCTATACTGTAATCTTCACAACAGTTTTGCCTATATATGTAAAAAAAATGTAAAAGAAAAAAATCCCTGCCTACTGATCCATATTTTTTGGGGCATGTAACTGGAAACAAACTTTTTTTTTGTTTGGGCCTAACTCTAAGCGTGATATCTGCCCCAGATTGTATGGGATCTCTCATTAGGCCAACATTCTGTATTCATAAATCCGAATCCAGATTATGCATGAAAAAGTATAAAAAAGTATAATAAACTTGAAGCATAAGTCTTGTTTCTTGTCACGATGTTTTTATTTTTTAAAATTTTATTTGCAACTGTTTTGTGAAGATTTTTACTTGGACCAGTTTTTATGATTGGTCATAGCGCACCATTTGTCAATGGACACCTTTGAACTTACCAGGGACCATATGTGGCTGAGTGGTTATGGTCTCTGACTAGTAACCACTAGCTCCTCGCCACTGTGAGTTTGAATCCCACCAAGGACCAAAAAGTCACCGTATAACTTTGGCAGTTAGTACGATGCTAAACCCTAGTGAAAAATGAATGTTAATTTTACATTAACTCTAAAGCAAAATTGTTTATTTAGCTAAAATTTCTCACGAACTATAACTTGAAATTGAGGTTGAACTGTGATTGCATGAAATATGATTTCACAGGAATATTGTCCTTTTGTGACCTCCAAATATTTTCCTGAAATAATTTTGATTAGTCAAAAAACAATATGACAAAGCGATGTGCTGCTGGCATGTACCATATGCCTGCTTAAATGTCAAGGTTTGCTGTAATGCCATTTAGTATGGAATCCTTAATGATAACTGTTCACTCGCAATCTAATTTGGTTGGAAATGATTTTAATTGATTGATATTTGTAATGAGATTTCCAAATAATTTGTCAGAGTAATCATATTTAGAAAATTTTATGGTTCAAAATTAATGTTACAGAAAGGTCAAGGTCAATGAATGCGGCATAGAAAAATTAAACATGCTCTTGTAATTTGATTTGGATTTTCATAATCACCAAAAATGCCATAAAGCAATGGCAAAGCAATTCTTCCAAATAAAGTTTTTGGTAATTATTATTTTTCCGTAGAATCTGAATATTGATTTACTGGGCATTTTTTGTGTCTGGTTTAATGACTGACTGACCTGGTACTGTGTCATTACACAGAGAAATTGGGAGAATAATGGGTTTAAAATGTCATGTTTTTTGTATAAATCATTAGAAACAATGTATTATGTGTCCGTAATTTCAGAGATAATGTGATATTTTTTCTCATTTTGTCTACAGATTACATGAAAGAATCTAAGAGAATATTAGTGTTACCATGGCAACTCAATGTGACCCATCAACTGTGGGCAAATACAGCTTGTTTAGAAGCCAGGTGAGTATACATTGATTTAAGGTTACGAGAGCAGACAACAACTTAAATTGACTTACCCAGATTATCTTACCCAACATCGGGGGCAGGACACACTTGCCATTTTTCACATGAATAAGATTGTTGTATTTTTTATTAAAAACTGTAATTTCCAATGAACAGTTGTAGTCACAAACTGTCAAAGAAAATCCTTCTTTAGCCAACCTAAATAATAATAACTAAAAAGGTGGACGATATATATGCATTTAACATCTTAAAACGTAGTAAAATGTAACCCCTGAAAACCGGACTCTGAAAACTAAAAATTTTCTGAAAATCAGATGATTTTTCAAGTCCATTTTTTCCTCTTCAGTAATCAAAAGTTCTCTGAAAACCTGATCAATTCTCAGAAAACCAGACTTTTAGCCCAGTACGGAAAGGTTCCGGTTTTCAGGGGATTTACTGTACAAACTTGCTCAGCCTCAGGATAGAAAATATTAGTTGTGTTTACAGTCAACCATCTGACCCTTGGATTTTTTTTATGTTGACTCTGAAGTTTCCCTCGGCAAAATTCATGGTATAAAAATGTTTGGGGATGAATTATACCCAGTATTCTCAAAAAAATTTGTTTAGAAAATTTGTTTGATCTATGTAGCATATTTTGTTTTTGTCAAGTACCATAACCCAATGCAGGTCACATTTTTTCTAGCTTCGCAAAAACGTTATCCAGAATCAGTCCCTGAACATATAAGGGAAGGGTCAATGACATACTTATTACAATATAGTAAGTGCGGGACGTTGATTTAGAGTTGTCAGAGTGTATTATCCATTTTATTACAGTTGAACATATTGATTTTGACAAGCTCGGAGACTTTTTCCCCTGATGTCACATGATAGCACTAGAAGTAATATGATTTGAATGAATTCCATCGTCTTCATAACGTTACTATGACAAATGGTCACTACATCGTGGTCATATTGAATCACGTGTAAAAGAATTGTTGTCCTTCAGGGGGAATCGGTATATATACATTGACCAATGATATAAAACCATCATTAATATTATTTCATGGTGTAATACGAAGATTTATTACGGTTTAGAAAATCCTCTTTGTGTTTTTTTACCATGTTATCTCTGAACCCTTGACAATATACTTAACTAATATTATCAGAAAAAAAACTCATGTCTATTTGTCTACTCTCCTGTCTGGAGATATGAAACTGTTCCGTCCATGAAGTTTGAACCATTCTTTCTGATTCCTGATTAAATGTAGTTTTATTGTTCATATAAACCATTCCTCTACAGACAGATATAGATGTTTTTGTCATAGAACTGTTAATCAGTATCATTTTATTTGAAATTGTGTCTTGGATTATGTATTTATCTAAAACTTGCATCTCAATCCCTATTTGTGAAATGAAAATGTTTAATAATTGTAGTTTCTAAACCAGGTTGTACTAGAGATAGAAATTTTGAAATGTGAATGTTTGTTTTAAACATCAGTAGCTAGGGAAGATTTTCATGAGACAAAGCTCATTTAGGACAATAATACATATAGATAGATTATATAAATGTATTATATCATGTATATGTATGTATTTCAAAAACATGTTTGTTTCATTCACATGTCTGTTAAGGTCTATTGGGTGAGGACCCATATTTAGCTTAGGGAGGGGCAGGGCATTCGGCATGTTGTTGTTCAACCCATTGAAATTATTGATTTCTAAATCATCCATGTTGAATGCTGTGTGAATTCTTGTTGCATTGATTATCACATAACATTACTTTACACAAGGAGAGAATTGTGAATAAATATATACTATTCCATACTAATTTATTTGTAGCTCAATTGTGAAACAAACAATTTTGCTTATATTAATCAAGCTCGAGTCTGCTATGACTGCAACCTTATTTTGCTCAAAATCTAAAACTGAAATTTCAACAGTGGACTTTTCAGACTGATGAGAAATGCTTGAGGCTCACTTGGAATTTAATTTTACTGGTAACAAATTTCATGGATTGCCAAAATTGAGAATCACAATTTCATTCGAGCATGAATTTAGGAAGTTTTAACTTTGGTTGCTGATACAGTGTTTATGATGAGATCATTACGACAGTACAGTGTCATCCACTTTTACTAAAAGCAATTTCTAGTTTGATATAAATTGATTCAGAAAACTGACTTTATCTATGAGAGATTTGATACACAATAATGTCCAAGAGATTCCAAATGTTGATACCGTATTTTTTCCCATAAGACCATTTTTTTATTTCCTCCACCAGTGTGGTGTCACAGTCTAGAATTGTCTCGGCAATAATGAAATTGTTGTTCGCCTCCCGATTCACTTTTAGATAATAACTGGTTTTTATGTCGGATAAAAGTGATTTCCCCTGTTACTAAGTGATTGTCATGATGCGTTTTAACAGGTGCTATAAAAATGAGGATTGGAACTATGGTTCATGAAATCAATTGCTCTAGATCTTTTGTTGTATTCCTGTTCCATCTTGGTTTTTTTTTGCATTGACTGGTTTCATTTATTCCATGGATGGGCTTTCTCATTAAGTACATCAAAGTTTTAGGTTCGACAGCTGACCCATAAGTCTGGAGAAATAACCCATAGGCGGATCCAGGGGGGAGGGGCGGATCCAGCGTACGCCCCCCCCCCTAAAATTGCCCAAGCAGAGGTTTTTTTCTATCATTAAATATGATATTTACATGAAAATATATATAAATGTCAAAAAGTTTTTGCATGCTATGCGTGTAATAAGTTACGAGTACTAAGTAGATTAGAGCTCTCGTACATTTTATTGTATACCCTGGGAAACGTGCCTGTACCCTTAGATTTGACCAAAACTCAAGAGCTTCGGGTGGGGGCCCACTGGGGGGGCCCTAGCAGCTCCCTGGACCCCCAGCTTACTTGTTCAGTTTCCGCCCCCCCCCCAGCTAGAAATCCTGGATCCGCCTATGTAACCTATTGTACAGTATTCATTAGCGGACGCCAATGCCAAATTAATTAAACAATATGAATACATTAATCATGAAGATTACTTTTCGAAGTGTACTTTTTACCAGTAATTAGAAATTAAATATTTATTAATCTCACTGATTTATGACAACTTGTTTCTAGGCTGAACAAGTTTTTGCTCTAACATTGACTTTACTTTTTGAAATTTGAGTATGCAGTTATTCATTTTTATTGAACAATAAATCACGCATAAAAAAATCCTGCTTTCCATTAACCCTTTTGACATGTTTCCGGTGACTCTAGATTTTTTGGGCAGGTTTTTTTTTTGGGGGGGGCTGATATTTTCATTTACATATGAATTATATCTTGAAATTTAAAAAAAAATGCTTTTGAAAAAAAGTATGATTGAGATGAAAGTTTTTGGGAATGTTATCAGAAATGAAGTAAGTATCTTCTTTAGCCTAACATAGCAAAACATCAGCATTCATACTGCAAATAATATAATCATTAATTAGACATTCATTGATGTTCTGTTGTCTGACAGCTGAGTGATATTCAATCAAACTGTCAACAAAGGCTATCAAAGGCAGAGAATAAAAATGGTCTTTATGTACATTTAGTCTCTATTTGGAGGTATATTTGGTGTGTTATATCAAGAGTGCTTTTCTTTTTATTCAAATCCTGGGGCCCATTTTATTGACATAATGTAGCTAAGATAGCAGCTTTTGTACAGTACTTAATAATCTCACTATCCCTTGTGTATGAATAAGATTATTTCATTCTAAGAATTGTTTGGTCAGCTGTAAAAAGTAAATGATTATTTTCTCCCGGTGACTGTTTTCCAAAGGTGACTATTTTTCACAGGTGATTGTTTTCCAAAGGTGACTATTTTTCACAGGTGACTGTTTTCCAAAGGTGACTATTTTTCACAGGTGATTGTTTTCCACAGGTGACTGTTAACTTAAGTTTAACTATATCTGCAGTTGTAAGCCCCTGAGAGTGTCCTTTATAGACATAGCATTGCTTCGATATCCATTTTAAATGATAAATATATATCACTAACCATTGTTTGTAAAGGAATAATACATTATAATGATTACGTTCTGTCACTCAGTCCTTTCTGCTAGCTCTTCAAAGAAATTTTCTTCATTTTGATTTGTCGTCAGTTTATTATTTTTCTAATGAAATTGTTCCTTCTGGCATTCTGAACATGAAACTTTTTAGATACATGAAAGAATCGAGAAGTGAGAAATCTTACTGAGCATTGGAGCAGATGCTGAAATATCATATGAAACTTGCCATTCTACCGAGACACTGACTAAAGACGGCTGGAAAGTATATTACATAATTTTATTATTCAAATGAGATGGTTTAGCGGATATATGTCTACTTAACGACATTCTTTTGTATAATTTACATGTATCACTGGTTCACACCTACTATGATATTAATATACTGAAATAAATTTAGTTTAAACAATGGATTAGTGTAACATACGCTGGCATAACATTGGTATCATTTATATATCATATGTAATTATATATATGTATATGTCATAAACTATTACAGCTTGAATGGGTCCAGTGGTTAATATGCTGGACTAGTAACCTAGTGATGTGGGTTCAAATCCAGGTCGCTGCAGGTCATGCCTATCTAGAAAATTTGACTAGAATGTCGATATTCCAATATTTTTGGAAAAGTTGCCAGCTTCTTGTGGAAGGGTAAGTTAGTACTGGTCAGTGTACAGTCCAGGAAAACTGGTAAGGTGAACCGATCACCACATATAACTGAAAAATTGTTGAAAAACAATGTTTAACTCCAGTGACAATAAGTCACATAAAAACAAACAAATACAGCTTGAAGACTGTAACTAATAATTTATTTTTCGAACAAAGTACTAAGAAGGATAACTCTTATAAAAATTGATGGCTGCATTTTAGAGTTACCTCCCTTGTATTATTTGTTTTATTTTGAAGGTAACTTGAGTCAAGTGTATGAATTTTTGTTCAACTGAAGACTGGTTTATGTCATAATTGTATTTAATCAGTCTGTTGAATGAAAAGGGCTTTTTTGTTATTAATGCTACAAGTGACTACATTGATTTCTCAGCTTCTAATAATGAATTATCTTAATTGGTCATCTTCAATATCCAGAAGTATTGATTATGAGAAATTGTCCTGAATTTGATACTGGCTAGACAGTGCAAGTCAATCACTTTCCATCACTGTTGACAATCTGATAAAACCATGAATGTGCTTTTTAAGTGGACTAGATTTTTGATTTATTTCAAAAAGACAGGTTTCAAGAATTTGTTTCAGTGTTATTTGTAATAATATTGTAATATATTGTGTTTACGGGTTATGTATTATAGGATGTTTGGCTAATCACTTGTGATTGTCCAGTTTTGACTGGAATTGTATAGACCTTTCATGGCTAATTTCTGACGATTAGTATTCATATCGCACCAACAAGTCAGTTGGTGATTTTTCCAGCTTAAATGGTGGAGAAAAACCTCAGGCATACACCTGGGTGGAATCACTGACCTAAGCTGGCTTGACAAGATCCCTGCATATGAAATTTGTCTTGTCCTGGGCTTCAAACTGATAGCGGTTTGGTGTTGGGGATTATTAGTCAGAGATTATAACCACGGAGGCCCCATATTGTACTACACTGAGTTAAAAATTAACTAATAGGAGTAAAATATACTGATGCTGTATAATCTTGTTGAATTTATTTTAAGTTCCAAAAAAATACTTGCTGATCTAATCAAATGAAAGTTACCGTACATTCTCTTATACACGCCCCTCCACTAATAAAATGCCCCCCCTTTTTGGACAAGAGAAAACAAAAGTGACTTATTGCCAGGACAGGCTATTTTAATCCAAGATGAACAATAGAAATTTGTAGAAAACACTTTTTGAATCCAAGGAATGACACAAATGCATTTTCAAAAATGTTACGCCCTTGGGGCGTTTATTAGGGAATATACGGTATTATATGTTTACCGATCTAGATTATCTTTTAGTGGCAGTGTACATAATTTACCAGATTATTTTTATGAAACATATTGAATAACTTAATTAAAAAATTTCAAAAATAATTTGGAGCAGAAGTCAAATAAAATATGTGAGATGTCATCGTTTTTATAGTTTTATTAAAAAAACTACGAACAAATATTTTACACTTTTATGTAATAGGAGGCAGAAAATAAAGTTCCAAATGCGGGGCTCGAACCTGCAACCTTATGCATGCAAGTTAGCTGCTCTACTAACTGAGCAGACGGGCATACATACTACTATAAACACATATTTTATATATACAACACTGTTACCTTTATAATTATGTAACCTTTTACTGTGTAAACAGTTTCAACATGAATGAATGGTCATTAATGACCAATATTTTACTACTGTGAATTGTGTTGACCGGTCCAGTAGTTTTATCCAATAGCTTTCATTGACCTGTTAGCATTGTTAAACTGTCTGAAAACAATGCATACCAAAATATGAAATAAATCAACTCTTGTTCAACTATTCTTGGACTGAAATTGTGTCCAAAAATGTCAGCTCTGTTTTTTCTCTCAAACATTGCTGAGTGATTCCAGTGTTATTCCATTTTGTTTGAACTGGAGGAAAAATTGCTTTCGCAGAAAAAAGTGCTGTGTTGTGTTTTGTGGAAATTTCATGATAAAAGTCAGTTGGACTTCAGAAATGATTAGGGAATGATGCGTGGAACTTGTTCTTTCTGGAAAGGTTATTTCAGTTACTGTTGATTGGCTGCCTGCTTGTATGGTATTCATTCCTTCATTTTTTTTCTCGATATTTCTCTGCGTGAAATAAATTCAGTGACACCTGATGTTTTGAGTATTATAAAATTTGTTTGGAGGAGTTTTACTGTACAAATCTGGCATTTTAAATCATAAACCAAAAGGTGTTATGTGTGTGACTGAGCACTAGATAGAGAGTTAGGCTTATTTAATGTTCTGAAAATTAATTAAGTCTCTTAGATAACAGCCCTATCTTTATCTATCAACCTAAGCGGCACAGTGTTCTTGTAACATGTACTTTATCAGGGGTGTAGGAATTAGACGGAAAAGCCAGAAAAATCAACTGGTTATTTGAGCATTCTCGCTGGCTACTTTTTCTCCACAGAGACCTCCTTTCTACTTTTAGTAGCTTGCCAGCTACATGAGTACATTTCTATACCCCTGCTTTATACACAATGTAGTATAAATAAATATCTTTAGGAATCACAAATGACTAGTCCCACGCTGTATACTCTGTATTTATTGTTTAATTCAATTTCAATAAGTGTCTGTATTAAATTCCAACACAATATATTATCTTCAACCCAATGATATATAATAGCACCGTACAAAAATTAAAATGTCACTTTATAGATATAATGTAGCTTGTTCTAAAACTTAATAAATACTAACTATAATAATTATATATACATATATGTACTAAATTAATTCTACACTTTGGTTTGAGATTGATTTCGAAATGTTCGATTTGTGTTAGATTTACTGTGAATTCAGTTCAACTAATTAGACTGTTTGTGACGGTGAGACATTTTTGATTCAGGCCCGTCCTGCTCAGATGAGAGGATGGTCCTTCTGAATTCATTTATAAAATCAGCCAACCGGAAAGCCAAATAAGAATATGAATAGTGATTGTCATCCATATTGATTATAATACAGTCATTGTATGGTCAGTTATAGGTCACTCAACTACTTTGCTGTATAACGACTAATTTCACCTTTGAATTCCAGTCTATAAAGTTGAACTTAAATTTATGTTAGTTGTTTTTTTATGAAAAATGAAGATCTAATTATGCAGGGTAGTCTTTAATTTGGAGTCCAGAAAACACAGACATAACTCGATATATTTCTCATTGAATTCCTTGATCTTAACAACAATTAAACCTGTGAACAATGATCACCAATGAAAGATGAAATAATAGCTTGTATGTGCAGCTTTTATTTTGAGGTTTGTTATCTAGGCTACTGATAGATGGAGCAGCTATGTTCATGGGTCAGCTCTGATCTCAAGTCACTTCTGTCCACAGATGGTCACAGTTTACAGGTTGACTCTGTTCCCAGCTGGGGTCTGTTCACACAATGTCTCTGATCACAGGTTCCCTCTGTTCAAAGGTCATATCTGTTTATATACCATCTTGTTTTCAGGTGGCCTCTGTTTAAAGGTCATCTCTGTTTATATGCCATCTTGTTTTCAGGTGGTTTCTGTTCAAAGGTCATCTCTGTTTATATACCATCTTGTTTACAGGTGGCCTCTGTTTAAAGGTCATCTCTGTTTATATACCATCTTGTTTTCAGGTGGCCTCTGTTCAAAGGTCATCTCTGTTTATAGACCATCTTGTTTACATGTTGCCTCTGTTCAAAGGTCATCTCTGTTTATAGACCATCTTGTTTACAGGTTGCCTCTGTTCAAAGGTCATCTCTGTTTATAGACCATTTCATTTACAGGTTGCCTCTGTTCAAAGGTCATCTCTGTTTATATACCATCTTGTTTTCAGGTGGCCTCTGTTTAAAGGTCATCTCTGTTTATATACCATCTTGTTTACAGGTGGCCTCTGTTCAAAGGTCATCTCTGTTTATAGACCATCTTGTTTACATGTTGCCTCTGTTCAAAGGTCATCTCTGTTTATAGACCATCTTGTTTACATGTTGCCTCTGTTCAAAGGCCATCTCTGTTTATATACCATCTTGTTTACAGGTGGCCTCTGTTCAAAGGTCATCTCTGTTTATAGACCATCTTGTTTACATGTTGCCTCTGTTCAAAGGTCATCTCTGTTTATAGACCATCTTGTTTACATGTTGCCTCTGTTCAAAGGTCATCTCTGTTTATATACCATCTTGTTTACAGGTGGTTTCTGTTCAAAGGTCATCTCTGTTTATATACCATTTTGTTTACAGGTTGCCTCTGTTCAAAGGTCATCTCTGTTTATATACCATCTTGTTTACAGGTGGCCTCTGTTCAAAGGTCATCTCTGTTTATATACCATCTTGTTTACAGGTTGCCTCTGTTTAAAGGTCATCTCTGTTTATAGACCATCTTGTTTACAGGTGGCCTCTGTTCAAAGGTCATCTCTGTTTATATACCATCTTGTTTTCAGGTGGCCTCTGTTCAAAGGTCATCTCTGTTTATAGACCATCTTGTTTACATGTTGCCTCTGTTTAAAGGTCATCTCTGTTTATAGACCATCTTGTTTACAGGTTGCCTCTGTTCAAAGGTCATCTCTGTTTATATACCATCTTGTTTACAGGTTGCCTCTGTTCAAAGGTCATCTCTGTTTATATACCATCTTGTTTACAGGTGGCCTCTGTTTAAAGGTCATCTCTGTTTACATACCATCTTGTTTACAGGTGGCCTCTGTTTAAAGGTCATCTCTGTTTATATACCATCTTGTTTACAGGTTGCCTCTGTTTAAAGGTCATCTCTGTTTATATACCATCTTGTTTACAGGTGGCCTCTGTTCAAAGGTCATCTCTGTTTATATACCATTTTGTTTACAGGTGGCCTCTGTTCAAAGGTCATCTCTGTTTATATACCATCTTGTTTACAGGTGGCCTCTGTTTAAAGGTCATCTCTGTTTATATACCATCTTGTTTACAGGTTGCCTCTGTTCAAAGGTCATCTCTGTTTATAGACCATCTTGTTTACAGGTGGCCTCTGTTCAAAGGTCATCTCTGTTTATATACCATCTTGTTTACAGGTGGCCTCTGTTCAAAGGTCATCTCTGTTTATAGACCATTTCTGATCACAGGTTGGCTCTGCTCACGGGTCACCTTTAACTCTTAAGACTGTAGGACATGTTTACGCAATGTATAATGATTATGAGCTAGCAGATTTCTTGTATACACGTAATTACTGTTAAAGAATATAGGTCTGTCACCAGAACAATGTTAGTAAATGAAAAATACCCAGGTATCACATAAACTTACTTTAATTACTGTGTCTGTGAGACAGTTCTCTCTGTCTTTTGTAATTCATTTTAAAAACTGAGTTTTGTCCTGGGCTTTGTATTTATAAACATATGTCAGACCCACAGTTTTGAATAATTATAGATTTTCAAATGATTATGTGTATGAGGATGTATTGGACGACAGATGTTGAGTACTGAATCATTTATTTATGCCAATATGAGTCAATAACGTGACAACCAATGTATGCTAATGAAAATGTAATATTCTGACTTAAATATTGATTCAAGCCTGTGTCCTTTGGTTAGTGCACTGGACTTGTAACCCAGCGATCCGGGTTCAAATTCGTTTGCAGCAGGTCATACCCTGCTATGAAAATTTGGCAAAAATTCCATACGTGGAGGAGTTGCCTTGTGGAAGAGAATGCTGGTACTGGTTAGTATACAGTCCAGGAAAACTGGTGAGGTGAACCAATTGCCATATGTAACTGAAGATTTTCAAAAAACGGGATTAAACCCAGTGAGAAAAAAATATCGATTGAAACGTGAATGAAGAGGAAATTATTGAAAATTCATCAGAACTAATCATTCTGTACCTTGACTAGCTCACACAAAATCAATTAATTAATGACTCCAATTATAAGTCATGCCTCTTAGTTTCATTGATGCAATAGGCCTGTTTCTCTTACTGATTTATACCAAGTAAAATTGATGAGACACCTACAACTGAGTAAATCTAAAATCACTTTTCTCATTTCAGACCAATTTAAAGTTAACTAGACTGGCACTGATTCCCACAAAATAATTGGTCTTGAATTTTACATAATATTTATCAACGATGACAGTCTCTTATAACTTCAATACTTGCGTAAATCTAACCAAAATTCTAAAATTTTCCAAGTTCTGAATTTGACAAAATGTATGTCCTGTCATTCATATACAGTCAAACCTGTGTTTGCAGCCACATCCAAATAAAGGCCACCTTGTGAATAAATGCCATTCTTTGTAAAACTGATTATTTAGAACGACTGGATCTCTGAATATAGGTCATTATCAATAAAGGCCGCATTTCATCTTTTCCTAGGGTGACCTTTGTTCACAGGTTTGACTATGAATGGTTAGGGTTAATTTAGTGCAATGATAAAAAACTGATTGGATATTGAGGGCTGTCTCCATGTTACAGACTGTGAGACAAAGGATATTTATGAGGTTTCTATATCTGTTTTTTAAATGAACTTTTTAATTTTGCATATTGAAATTCTATTTTTGATAACTAATTACCCAGCTACCACCCTAAATTAAATCGGTAGAGTCTTTGGTCTATAGACCTGAGTGTGAAACCTTTGTGTGGCACATTTCTCAGTGTGAAGCATTGATTGTAGACAATGCATCTATGCCTCTTTGACCTCCATTATGCTGTAAGGCCCCAAAAAATAGGTTTGAATCTGGCTACCCGACCGAACCATCTTTTGCCTGCCGACTCAAAAGTTTTTACAGCATCCAAATCATAGTGCTACATTGTAATTTTCACAACAGTGTTGCTGATATATGTAAAAAAAACGTAAAAGAAAAAAATCCCTACCGACCAATATTATTTTGGGCATGTAACCAGAAACAAACCTTTTTTTGTTTAGGCCTAACTTGTGGAGAGTAAGGTTGGTGCTGGTAAAGATTCTGGGAAAATTGGTTATGTTAACTGCCCACCAGTACATAATCCCATCTGCACCAAAAATACTATTTATTTTTAATAATCATATTCACAATAGGTTTTATCAAGAAATAATTTTGTACAGTAATGGAAGTTATAATCTTGACTAGTTCAAGCATTCATGCTTTCACAGAATTCTCTGTGGAGTTAAGTATTTCATTGTACATGCTTCTACATGAATTGTTCAGATAACATAAAATTATGGGGGAAACTGTTAAGCCTCATTGAAATGTCAGGGGATATATTGCTACATTTATAAACTGGATTTCATAGCTTCGTGCATTGTTATTCAGTTGATAGTTTTACTCTGCTTTCATTTTTTTGCTGGGTTTAATGCCTTTTTCAACAACTTTTCACTTATATACGGGGGCCGGTTCACCTAACCAGTTTTTCTGGACTACACACTAACCAGTACCAAATTGCCCTTCCACAAGGTGTTGGCATTTCCTCCATATATAGATGGATCTAAATCAACATTTTTGTAAAATTTTCAGGGTATGACCTGCTGCACCCAGGATTTGAACCCAGATCACCTGGTCACAAGTCCAGTGCACTAACCACCCGACCGCGGTTGCGGCTCTACTTTCATAGTTTGACCAATATGGGAAGTAATTGATAACCACCTAATATTTCCTGAACATTAATTTTACACTACCATCCTATTTGGGGAAACAATAAATTATGACTAGGAAAAAAAATTATTAAAACACCATTCAGACAACAGGTCTAAAAATTGAAAATAAAGCGGTTACATTTAATACCATTAGAATGCTTATTGTGTGTACAAATGGAATGAGAGATGTGCACCTTGTGCGGGTCTAAATAAATAGAACCTCCAGTTGACTGAGCAATGAAATATTCCTGCAAATGATTGACAATCTTATTTATAAGGAGGAAATTATAATATGAGATGGAAAACAAGTTATATATGAAATGTGACAATTGTATACAAAGAAACCTAATGCCTTGTTATGGTCTCAAACATAGTACCTGTTGATCAACAGTCCACCACTCTATGGATCTGATATGTCACTGCATGTAATTGCCAAGGTGTCCCTTTACGTGCATAATTGCGGAACCTTGATTCCTATGCGTTTTTAAACTAAAATATCTGATAAATGTGACGCCATTCAATTTTCATATTGTGAATGGATCTGGTTAGTAATATAACCTATACCCTACTGTTACAGCAGTACAGGCGGTTAACCCATTGTTGAATTGTCCAATCAATAAAATATGTCGCATAATGCATGCTCACTAAAGGAATTGTATACCAGTTAATGATGGATTATTGGAGTGGAATATTTCTCAGTTGATTGTTTAATTACTTGTAGTTTTCAGATTTTTCAGCGTGCGTGAAAGTTCTTGTTTTGTTTGTTGACCCTTTGAAATTGTGTAGCTATATGCTGACTTCAAGAGGTGAAAGCATGCTTATTTCTACTGTGATGCTGTGAATATCATGGCAAACTGTTGAATAATTGTTTCTTTTATCGTTTGTTCTTAAGTGGTTACCCATGCAGCAGACATTGTTTGCCATTCAATTGTGATTTGGCTCAGAGATCATTCGCTGTCAGTCCTCAAACTAATTGATTTTATTCCGTGTGCTGTCATACCAGCTATAAGCCATGCATTTGATGGAAATGGTAGGACAGTATTATGTCTGACGGTTTGAGGTTTTCTAAGAGGTGAATTTTTTTTTTTTGATTAACAGCGATACATTTAATTCTTTGGTTTGTTTTTAATTAGTTTTGAATTGATTAAGAAATTAACATCTGTATGGTAAAGAACCTACTAATTTTTAATATCCCGTAAACTGGTGCCTCTTAATGAGTTTGTTGTGTCAGTGCTGGACTTGGCTTGCATTGTTTTTTGATGAAAGTGCTCGTCTGATATCTGAGACAATTTTGGATTAAAGAAGAATTATTTGTGATAGAAATTGTGGAAGGAACACGCATAGAAATGTCGGAATTCAAGGAAGGCAGCGAGCTTAAGCCTGTGGCTTCAGTCAATTCTACTAACAAGGTAACCTAAGATACTCATTTAATTTTGTTAAGTATAGGTAATATTACCAAGAGATAGTATTAGTGACATTTGTTATCAAAAATTCAATTACAGTTTTCATTCTTTCTTTTGGAAACTAAGGTCAATTTCTTCAACATATCATATGTTCTACATTGTATACTTGGTTAAAATGATATGGTATTTATTTCTGATTATATTAATTTTTATAACAGTATTTTTTGTCATGGGAGAATTGTAAGAAATTACTATACTGATATTCAACCTTTACTTGAGTGTACAGTCACTTGTGAACTAAAATTTACTGTACAGATATTCAGTCATATATGAGTATACAGCCACATGTGAACTAAAATTTACTGTACAGATATTCAGTCATATATGAGTATACAGCCACATGTGAACTGAAATTTACTGTACATATATTCAGTCATACCTAAATATACAGTCACAAGCGAGCTAAAATTTACTGGACATATATTCAGCATTATCCGAGTATACAGCCATATGTGTGCTAAAATTCAATGTGCTAAGAATGCACTTTTTCATGCACTTTTGTTCATGATATAGAATTAATAATTTTTTTTCCAGAAGACCAACTTTTAATTAAGACTATATTTCTCCTATCTCTATGGTGACATTTGTTTACCTGTTTGTGTGTACATCAAATTTACTGTCACATTTACATTCATTTTTTTATTGATCTTATTGATTTCTGAATATTCCACGGTTTATCTATTTGTTATCCATATTGTCACACACACGGTTTTACATTCTTGTCTCCAAGGATTTAGGCTCTACAAAGCAATTACTGCGAATATCTAACGAATATCTAACGAATATCTAATGTAAGATACAGTCAAGTAAACCGTGCAGAACTTATTGTCAGGGGAAAAAATGTCATACTTGAAAAACGCTATCTTCCCCGAAGCTTTTAAGCTCTTGTGTTGTATTATTCAGATTAGCATATTGTTCATGTCTGTTGATTTTATTTTAATGGCTATAATTATCTGCGGAAAATTTCATGGCCTTTGATTTTTTTCATCAGGAGTATGACGTTCTAAAATATCCATAGAACATAGTTTATCTCAAGGTGAAGGATATTACTGGGTTCAAAGTATTTTTTTATTAGGGTTGGACATAGCACCAACAGCCAGAGTAAGTTGGTGACTCTTTCAGCTTCAACAGTGGAGGAAGACCCCAGGCGTACGCCTGGGTAGAACCACTAACCTTCCATAAACTAGCTGGACAGCTTCTTTACTTGTGAAATTTGGTCCCCGATTGGGATTGAAAACTCACCACAGCTGTAATATGTACTTGAAAAGGGACTTTTTATCTTTGCTAAACAATAATACCTTAAAATCAAGTGTTTTATACAGACTCAACATTGGCAGATCCAGGATTTTTAGTTGGGGGGCGGAAACTGAACAAGAAGGCTGGTGATCCAGGCCCAGGGCGAATTGTACGTTATGTGATTGTGTTACTGTAAATGCAACTTAGTGCACGCATAACGTGTGAAATTGTTTGACATTTATGTATATTTTCTTGTAAATATCATTTAAATTTCATGATAAAAAAATATCTTTGCTGGATCCGCCTATGATCAAATTTCATGACTTGAAAAGGCCAGAAAAGATGAAATAAAATTCATCAAAATCATTTTAATTTTTCTTCTTGGAAAATGGTGAAAATCAACACTGCACACCCATGAAACAATTTTAAACATTCTCTTGCCTTAGAGGTATCGATAAAAGCATGCAGTTTGCTCAGTCTTATTGCATTTCTATGATAAATTGACTCGATTTTTATTATTCAAAACAATATACGACAACTTGGCGGTTGTGCAGTGATTTATTACCATGCGTGTATATGACGGTAAAAGCTTTTAATTCTTAGATTTCCCTAAAAGATTTGATTTAGTAGTAAAAGATGTCTTGTTCAAATTGTAATGTTTCAAAATAATGACAGAATTTGTTCTTGAATTGTCATAAAATTGTGTGCTTTGATATGGAAACTACATGTTTCTTCAAACTTGCTTTTTATGGCCTTAAAATGCATTATATGTTTCAAAGCTTCAATTTTCTTGATGACTGCTCTCTGCAACCCAAAGTCATGATGTGCGCTTTATTTTTTGGTAATTATCAGTTGTTTCAACAAATGGTCTTGAACAAAAATTTCTTGAAAAGTGGTCATTTTTTTGGCTGGGATGTGTGGGTACTTCTGCATGTTTTAGCTGTCTGTGTATTTTGTATTTTTTTCTCTCAGGGGTTTAACATCACACCAAAAGCCAGTCATTTGGTGGTTTTCCATCTTTAACATTGGAGTAAGACTCCTGGGATACTGTAACAAAGTGATAATCATAATTATCTTAATGTTGTAGACTGGTTCTACTCCATTTGGAAAATGTAGGGGGGGTATTAAATGCCTGCAAAAGCACAAACACAAAAAATAACATACCACTCTGCAGAATGGAAAGTGTATTCCTTCTAACTAGCATTTAAAAACAGTAAAAAAGCATGAATTCTCTTCTTACCTTAACACTTTTTTTAATTATAATTAAAACTGTGCAGTAAAACTTCTGAAAACTGGACTCCCTCAAAACTGGAATTGGACAATTTCTCAAGTCCCATTTTTTCTCTTCTATAATCAATAGTTCTCTAAAAACTCAGAAAACTGGACCTATTGGATCAGTCTAGGAAGGGTACTGTTTTCAGGGGTTATACTGTACTTTCAAAAGCATCATGCCTGTTCCTAAAATTTTATCACTAATTCCTATGATTCATTCTTGAGTAGTTTTATATTACTTATTTATTATTACTAATTTGTGAAATTGTTTTTATAACCTTTAGGCATCCTATCAAAATATTAGCAGCAATTAAACCTGGGATTTTCTTTACTTCTCTCTTCAGTCTGTTTTTGTTAAGGGTTATGATAAATGCACAGCAGAGTATTTTGATTAACTATATATCATTAGACACTTGGGCCTCACTCAAATATAAAAAATATATTTTGAAATCACAACAGACTATTCGTATACTATTTGTGTTCTTACCTACAACCTTATGTTGCCCTGTTATTCAATTTTCAATGAAATGAAAAATCATTTACAATTGAAAGTGAATATAGATACCAACCCGTTCATAAATTTTTCCCACTTCTTAGTAATGAATATTTTCATCTATTTCAGACCCAGTCTGATTTTTCAGACACATCGAGTGTTAGTGAATCAAGACATTTATTTGAGGATGATCGTCAAGGAGACAAGGAACAGACTAATGTTCCGATGACTAGTTTTAATTTCATCAACTCAATCATAGGGTCAGGTATAATAGGTAAGCTTTAATGATTGCTATACTCTTTCTTGTCAAATACTTTGAAGTAATTTATTTTGATCACTATTTATTGGTCTGGTTCGTGGGCAATGTAATTTTATTTAAGATATTACAGAAATTCGTCTACATTATTATACCCACTGATATTTATGAATGGTCCCTAGTAATCTCACTATCTGTCTGTTTGTATGTCAATCTGTCTGCCCCACAATCCCATTCTGTGTCTGGTTCATGATACCATCCCCAAATTTAATAATTTTGAAATAGTTTTACAGGGTTTTTATTGGGCTGTTTTGACGACCGATATTTGGTCGCATTCCCAATGGCAATAAGTATGTTTTTTTCCAAATTGGCAGGCAAAAATTCTCAATTCAAAATAAGAGAAAAAAAGTTTTAATTCATGGCAGTTCAAATGTTTATTGCATTTCTAAATCATTCAAATTACAGTTATCAATATCTAAAAACAAAAATAAACATGATATTTATTTTTTATTTATTTTTAAAACATCCCACCTTCCCCAAAATACTACCATCCCCAAATTCCCAACCGGGCAAAACCCACCCAACACACTGTACCGCACCAAAAATGGAGGACAAAATGCAGTCTCCCAGAGGGTACTGCCTGTATTTAGCCTGAGAACAGCATGTAGAAATAGATTGCAAATAACCACATTTCATGTCATTAATGAATACATTAGATGTTATTGTAATCACATCAATTACTAAAGAACCAGTCAAGAAAAAACATGGTGGTAAACACACAGCCAACAGCATTGTTATGGAGCACCATAATTGTCAACAAATAGTTATTCTGAGAACTGACTTATTCACATTTCAGACTTAATAAGGAGTACCAATTATAGAGGCTCATATTATGCTTATAGGGAAGTATAATTAATGACCAGATTTTGCTACAAACACTGGAGTCAAATACAGAAAATTGATGTAATTATAAGCTATTTTATGAAACTGCTGCGGTATTAGGTACAGATGTATAGAAAAAATCTCTTTTCATGCACAAAAAATGTTTTTATTTCACAAAAAGAAAGCTGTTAGGTCAAACACATTGTATATCTAAATCAACATTTTTGTCAGGGTATGACCAGCCATGACTGGGCTTTGAACCTGGATCACCGGGTCACAAGTCCATCACACTAACCACTGGACCACATCAAGGCCTTGCGAGTTTAATGGAGGGTTTGAACTTACAATGACTAGAAGGAGTTACCAACTCTATATCTGTGATGAAACTGTCTCACTTATGTGTGTAAGAAGGTCAATGCTGTGATTTTAATGAATTTAAGAATATATGGTCCAATTTATCTATTCATGGTTAAACTACTTTGTCTGCTTGCTCTGCCAAGTCTTGATAAAAAAATGTTTATGATGGTTAGTCTTGGTTGGAATGTAATGAAATGTCTGCTTGATTGAATATATGCCTTGATGTTCACATCCTGCTTCTAGAATATTAGGCAGCATGAAATCTCCGGAGATTTCTGATTTGACTTGTTGAGTTTAAATTAATGTGACAGACACCATTTTCGTAATAATAGATAATAATAACCTAGATAGTATCTGTGACAGAAAATGGCTGCAATATATTGGCGTCTGCTTTATATGGTATGGGAAATAATGTACCAATTTTTGGCGTATAATATACTTGTTGATTTGAGATATTTTTTATTATTGATGAAAATGACAAAAAAGTGAGACTGTCGTATCTGTAACACTCCCACATTCATCTCAGAAAAAGAAATATGCTGAGTCAGCATTCGGCTCTTGAACTCTTGAATACAGACCTATATCAAAGCAATATGTACATACAGCAAAAATCGGGAAAGCAAAATAAGTACTGTAAAACCTCAAATAGCGACTACCTCAATATTACGGCCACCTTGTTGTAATAACCACCTATTTTCTGACCAGCTTTCGATAACTCCCCATTCAACTTAATAATGAGACCACCTTATTATTACGACCAATATTTTGCGTCTCGAATGTAGGCCCATTATTGAGGTTTTATTGTATATTAGTTCCTACTGACGCATTCATTGAAGATACATATGCTTTGTCGTAGTATTTTTCCCTTATTCCCCCCTCGAGATGCTATTTTTTCCCTTCTAAGGTCTGTCTTACTTTTCCCTAAAAGAGAAAAAACACCTTACTTGCTTTTTTTCAGCACATGTACGAGTAGGTAAATGGTAGTTGGTAACCCAGGAATAGTTTAGATCCACTGACATGCTGTCACTAAATTGTTTTCAACCCACAGTGATTCTGAAACTTCATGCTTTCATATAAAATCAAACATGGAGCATTTAACAAGATGATACACTGACCATTGTTGTCTGATGATGTTCATGTATACTGTCAATGTATGACAGATACTAGGATTGCTTTGTCTGTGTGCTTTCTGTTAATAATGTCTGAATATGGATTCTGGACATTTTGCCACGCCATCTAACATTCCATTATATATGTTTGATGTGTAACACAGAGACAGTCTAGTGGTCAGGAAGGGTGTATTAATGGCTAAGAATAAAGAATCAGAAGATCACTGGGAATCAATGCTGTCATGTGGGAATCATCATCAACTAAAGAGGGTTTTTTTTGGTATTATTTTGCTTATTTTCTGAGAAAATACAGCCAGATGTGAAGTGTGTATGTTTGCTGTTTCTTGATAGACTCACAAACATAGTTATACATAATTGCATTTTCTGAGTCTGAGCTGATTCCTTTACAATAACTTTTTGTTTGCTATTAAATAATTTTTTATTGAAAAGAGGATACATACCTTTTGTAACCTATTTGCCCATTTTCTGATTAAGCACATGTACAAGTTGAGGAGGTTAAATTTATAAATAGATGCTTTTGCTGTTTCTTAAGTTAACGGTGCGAAGTGATAAGAAGTGATACATAATTGTATTAGTATTGCTTAAGCGGTGCGAAGTACATGAAGTGATACATAATTGTATTAGTATTGCTTAAGCATAACAATTTCCTGTATACCATGTTTTTTTTTTTAATATATACACCAACCTTCCTTATCTACCATAGAATCAGTCTACAATTAAAAACTATATTGAATGTGTGTCAGATGAAAGTGACTAACACATAAAATCAAGGACTACATCTTAAGGGTAACATTGAAAGTGTCCAGTTTTTCAAGATTTTCATCCAAATGTATTTATTCAAATTTAAAAAAAGAGGGGATAAATGAGAGTAAATAAGGCATAAATCCTTTCAACTATTTATCAGCCCTCGAAAAAATAAGACATCTATGTTTCACATGGTAATCATTTTAAAATTTTCTTTTAATGTCATCTTGGGTATGTGATTGCAGCTTGTGAGGGGCTGGTGACTAACTATTAAGGAGACTATACCACTACAGACGCCCCTAAGTACTTCTTGGGTACCAGGCTTGCATTGTCTTTTCGAGTGATAAATTTTATGAAAATCATGTTCCTATCTTGGGTATGTGATTGCAGCTTTAATGTAAGACTGGTGTGTTAGGTTATTCTTCTTTCTCTGGGGTTTGATGTCACACCAACAGCCAGGATCATTCGTGTGACATAGTGACATTTCCAGCTTTAACTGTGGAGGAAGACCTCCAGGCTTACACCTGGGTAGAAACACTGACCTTAGCCAACTGGACAGCTCCTTCACTTGTGCAATTTGTTCCGAGTGGGATTCGAACTCACAGTTGTGAGGGGCTGGTGACTAACTATTAAGGAGACTATACCATTCAACTACAGAGGCCCCTCAGTACTTCTTGGGTACCAGGCTTGCATTGTCTTTTCGAGTGATAAATTTTATGAAAATTATGTTCCTATCAATTCTGCATTCAATCAAGAGGACCATAAATTATGATTAAAGAACCGAAGTATTTTAACAAATGTTTTTTTTGTATAATTTTTGGATTTATTGCTTGCCTGCATATTACAAAACTGCATAAAAACTGGAATGATACGGAAAATGTGTCGTGTATCATGTATATACTTTACAGTGATTTTAGACCAATAACATTTTGCCTTGCATTAATCACACAAGTTTCTATACTGTGCCACATGTAAATGTATTGGATTAATCAATGTCAAAGTGGAACAGTTGCTTTAATGGCCCAGTATATAATACATAATCATTACATGAAATAATATGATTGATCTAGAGAAATTGGCACTTGCTTTAATGTTCCTCTTTCACCCAGTAGCCAGGCATAATTCACTAATGATGCATGATTTTGATAGCTCATAACATGACATTTGTAATTTTTTTCACTGCGATTTAACATCAATCCAACAGCCTGGGTCATTTGGCGACTTTTACAGCTTTATCTGTGGACAAAGACCCTGAGCATACCTGAGAAGAAACACTCAGACCTTATGTAAGATACAGTAGCTGGGCAGTTTTCTCACTTATGAACTTTGCCTGATCTTGTGAAAGATTCAAACTCCTAGCAGTAAGGGCTAGTTATGACTAGTTAGAGATCATTACCACTTGTCCACAAAGGTCCTTTTAGTTCTTGAAGCATGATTTAAATGGATTTGATGTATCTGAAGAGAAACATACTTTAGATTTTTAGAAATATTGTGTAGTGGACAAATTCACAATGCATGACACAACTCTCCAATTTTTGAATTCTCATTGTAAATAGCTGGTGAAATACAGTACAACCTCTACAGAACAGCCTACTCTGGAGTAACAACCTCCCTTCAACAACAGTATTATTTTTTCCCACTGTATGATTTGACTGTTAATTTAACCTCTCAAGAGCAACAACCTCTCAACAACAGTATAATTTTACTACTCCCAAAGGTGTTGCTTTGGAGAGATTGCACTGTAACTGTAAATAATGCTTAGATCTCACTTAAATATAGTACAAACAGATAAGGAAAAGCGTTTATGTATGTGCCATCTTGTCAGTTCTGTAAATCTTCCATATTCTTTGAGCATATTTGATTAAGATGGTTGTCATTTTACTTCTAGTCAGATGTGAAATCCCTTGTTGTATGTGTTATATTGTCTTAGAAAAAGATAGCTCTTTGTCAGCACATTCTGTTGTCAGATCCATACATTCCCCCATGTGTTTGCTATAGAAAACATGTAGCAAGCTTTTTTATCTAGCCCACATAAAAATCCTTGAAGTTTGACAGGGAAATACATGTATTTTGTGTTGATTGTGTACGGAATTGTGATTTTGCACGAAATAAACAATTTCCATGATGTATAGTTTTGCAAGGAATAATTTGTTTGCAAAACATTCTGTCTAATGCGTAATTGTTAAGCAACATTTTGGTTGTAAATCTAATTGTGTATCCATATAGCATAATTTATTTTTGCCCATATTTTGCAAATCATAGGTAGAATAGATTCTTTTAAGCTAGTGTTAAACACATTCTTTCTGCTAAATAATTCAATACGAAAGCAAAAATTAACCTCAATTAGTCCTTTGTAAACTTGTACATGAAATATTAATTAAAATCATGCTAATTCAGTACATATCTACATTTTGTAAGGGAAAACAAAGTCATGTGTTATATCAAGGCTATAAAATATTTTGCTTTTTCAAGTTAACATTGTCAACTATATTTTTAATGACCAGAGATTTAGGCAGATGAAAATGAATATACTTGCCAAAAAAATTAACACGGATCAAAAAAGTATTTGATTGGCAGAAAAAATAGGGTTGTTCTGGTTACTGGAACCAGGAATTATTTTTTTACATCTCATTCCCATCAGTTTGGCCAAAAAATATTGCTCCTTGGAGCGTTTGTTTGATGTTTTAAAAAAGTCAATATTTTCTCAGAATTTCTTTTTATTACGAAAACAATTTTCATCAAATTTTTCAAGCTTTGAATGAATCGACTATAATCTACTTGGTTCCTTATACAGATTTGTATAGAAATTAAATCATCAGAAAACAACGTTCATGGCCAATCTGTTTACCTTTTCCCCACCAATTAAGATGAAAATCTGAAATCTGATTTTATCTGGCCTGTTTACTTGTTAAGTTCATTTATAGGCAGTGTTCATATATTTGCTGAACAAGCAGACAGATGTCATCAAAGTGTGCTATAGTAGAGTCAAAACCTTACTAAAACAATCTGCGAATTGATACTAGAGATATGGAGGGGGCCTCCATGGTTCAGTGCTTCTGGTCTCTGACTGGTAACCACTAGCCCCTCACCACTGTGAGTTCAAATCCTACACAGGACCAAATTTCATACATGAGGAAGTTGCCCAGTTAGCTTACAGAAGGTCAGTGATTCTACACACATTTATGCTTTAGGTCTTCCTCCACAGTTTAAAAGCTGGAAAAAATTTTGGAACTGGTTACCATTTATGTTAAGATTTAACCAGCATCTTAAGACTTGGGTTAGATTTATTTGAGCTTTAACGAAAACAAAATTTGGTTAAACTTTAACAGAATTTTCTATCACAGCTAACCGAACATTTAACCAAAATTTTAACCAAAACTCTGATTTAACCCAGTGGTTAAAGTTAACCAATGTTTATACAATTGGGTGCTGTACATCAAACAATGACCATAGCTACCTGTGAACTCATAAACTTTTCTCAGCTCTCAACTCTAAAATTCAGTATAATTCCTGAAAACTAGACCCCCTTCTGAACTGGGTCACAAGCGCAATTTTCTTAGAATTCTGGTTTTCAGACAGAGCTTGATTATAAAAGAGAAATAAATGGGACATGAAATATCATCTGATTTTTAGAGAATTCTGGTTTTCAGGGAGTCCAGTTTTCAGGGTTTTACTGTACTTGCCTTTGGCTTCAGCAGCTGCATTATAAGCCACAGGTATTACTATTTGAAGTTAATCGAATCCAGGATGTACAACCGATCGTATTGTATGCCAGAGTGGAATTCCTGCCATAGAAATGCTCAGTCGACCCACCTCAGTCAATCCTCTGTCTGATTGAATATATTATACGAACTGTTATAAACTGATTAGTTTTAGGTTAACAAATCTGCACATTCATTCTAATTGTCTACCTCTCATCCAATTACAGATTTCTTTTTCTCTCCCAATCTCGTCTGATTTGATTGACTCCTGTCTGCCACATGTTTAGTAAGTCTGATCATGATTACTTATCATTTTGGGAAATTCTTGTCTGGTCAAGATTCTGTTTACTACCAAATGTTCCCTATAAAAGTCCATCCGCTAATTAACACACCTACATTTTATTGAGAAAAGTGAAATACTGTGACTCACTGTAAATGCTTTAACATTATTTCAAATCATGTTAAATGCATCGAGCAATCGATCAAACAATTACTGAACAAAGTTTTAAAAAAATCTGTAAAAAGTAATGATTCATGGTGCGTTCATTAGAGAATGTTTGGTTTATACAAATAATCAACGCATCCTCTGATTGATCAGGGCACAACTGTTACTTAATAACATTTTACAGAATTTTACAGAATCCTATGGCATCCACACTAAATTTCACCAGTACCATGTGATAATTATCATTTTAAAGGTGATATTTAACTAATTATTGCCTGATGGGTTAAGGTCGGGGGTATAAATGTCTCTGATTTCTAAATCAGGCAATAATTATCACATTTCAGGCTTCTCGAAACTGCTGGGATACTTGCCTGACATTTGGTCAGAATTTCCGTCTGACCAAATGAAAATTTGTCTGGTCTGACTGAATATATTATAAATATGTGATAAATGCTGTAAATCGTGCTCAACTGTCGGTACTAACCGAAAAGTTATTGGACTTGCTCAAAATTTGCCTGACATGTCTGATGGTCTGGCAACTTTTGGGAAGCCTGGCCTTGAAATCAATAATTATCGCGTGGTACTTACTAAGTTTAATGTGGATGCTACAGGATTCTGTAGAATTTAACACATTTTCTTTTTTAATTCGGATACAGAGCTCAGAGAATGATATTCCTGACATCTTGCTACAGTTTCAAGCAATGTCTGTCATCATTGTCCATTTTGTTAGGTGTTGCACTCTTTCAGAAATTATTGTAGATACAGTCAGGTGTCTTATGCATTGAGACCAGCGTGAGACTGTAACAATAAGTAAGCTTGATATAGTTTAGTTACAATATTTATTCAGGTCCCAGATGTGAATGATACCTGGGCCTTGAACGCTGGACCTTATATTGGCCCAAAATCTTCAAGATACAACAGATAAAACCAGCTTCTGAGACTGTCTATTTTTATATGAATAGACATTTTGAAATCTATATTTAAGTCTTGTATGGGTTGGATTAAAATTAGAACAATGCTTAGAGGAATTATTTTTTTCTTGATTTGTTAAAGGTATCCTCATTTCAAAAAGTGTAAATAAATACCTGATTTCCACTAACACCCCTCCCCCCCAAAAATAGGGTCAGCAAATCAGCAGTATCTCTTCTTTTCAAATGTAATATTTTTGAGATGGAGATATAGCTCATATAAAAATTAGAATATTGGCAAGAAAAAATTAGACTGAGACTGAAAAAGTCCAGAGTCAGCGGGAAAAGATAGGACCAGTCGGGTTAGCAGACGCCATTACGCCTACTCCATTTTCATACCTGTTTTGATGTTGCTTCATTATTGTGATAAGATTCTCAGGAAACTCAGACATCGCCATAAAACAGCATAGAATATGATAACTGCCCATATATAGCAACAGACTGCATGTAAATATTTCATGTTTAATTAACTCGTTATTGCTGAATGATTTCTGTGTTATCCGTTATCTCATTAATGTGGAGACACAACTGTGGGACGTGACAATGCTACATCACATGACATTTTGATACAATTTATTACAATATTGTGTGAGAAAATGTGACGTCGCGTCATAATATCGTAGAACAACATTACTATCTATCGGGTGGAATTGCACCACAATGTCGGAACAATATTGCGATAAATATAGCAAGGCTGGAAAAAAATAGTCATGTTTACTGTTAGTTGAACAAAGACTTTTGGGAATTTTGATTACAAAACTATTCTTTACTTTTTCTAAACACACTTTTCATGCTTTGTACACACAGTACAATAATTCCCCAAATATTTACATACTTTGGAATTTGCTGAAATTTCAGTGTTGGCACCAAAAATTAGGGTTGGCTCGTAACTGTGAAAACAATTTTTTTGTTCTGGCCTAATCTAGTGCTGAAGAAACTGAGATTATTGTTGCAGCCTTACAATCTACTATACAGTAAAATCTCTGTGCTTAAACTAAAGTCTTGAAGGAAATTGTCCTAATATGGAAATGGTCTTATCGTCAAGTCCGGAGGAGAAATTGAAAACAGTCTAAAAACAAGTACCTGTAGTTGTAATAATTAGATGGTCCTGTATTGTAGTGGTCACTAATTGAGGTTTTATAGTGCATCAAATTTTTTCAAAGTGAATTAAAATTTTATAAAACTTGATAGTCCCTGCATTAAACACAGTTAACACTTACCTTTTATTTTAATGTCACACCACCAGCTAAGGTCACCTAGGTGGAAACACTGTCCTTCCGTAGGCTACCTGAACAGTTTCCTTACATGTAAAATTTGTCTTGTCCTAGATGGGATTTGAACTCACAGTGGTAAAAGGTGAGTGATTATTAGTCAGAGACCAAAACCACTTGACCAAGGAGGCCCCTACTGAACTTATATTAATATTTTATACTAATATTTTGCATTTTCTTTTGTATATTTTCAGGAATACCATTCGCTATGAAGCAAGCTGGGTTTGGTTTGGGAATTATACTGCTGATACTAGTGGCCATGATAACTGGTTTGTATTAATTACCTTATCAAAACTTTCTTCTTACACTCCACTTTTATTAATCATCTAGTTCATACTTATGTTGCTGTAACAACAGCTCTCAAACATATCAGTGGTCTGTTTCTCCGTGGGATTTAACGTTGCACCAACAGCCAAGGTCATTTGGCGACTTTCAGCTTTAACGGTGGAGGAAGACCCTAGGCGTACACCTGGGTAGGACCTCTGACCTTACGTAAGCTAGCTGGACAGCTCCTTCATATTAGTACTTATATACTTCACACAAGTTAATACGTTTAAAACCGATTTGCACATTTTGCTCTGATTCTATAATCTTGAGAACAGAAGTAGGTAGTGATTTGACATACTTGAAACAATATGGTGGAAACAACTTGCCTGTTGATAAATATAGATCCATAAGAAAAGGATTCTTGGGAAATCATATACAAAAATCCAACCTTCCCCAAAACCCACCTATCTAAACCCCTCCAAACAGACAGAAACAAAAACTGGAAGGGCAAAACACAGTCTCTCAGAGTGGTGCTGCCCTTGGACAGTCTGCTGCAAGATAAATAAATTTTCTGTCTAAGTGAAGTTAAAACAAGAAGTGTGTAAGTCTAGCCTTACGCTTATTTCCACCAAGACATTAGACATTCACAAATTCTATTCTTTTGTCTGGTATACGCTGGAAATGTTTAAAGTCGTAAAACTATATTGTAATGAAAATGAAAGATATTCATTGATTGCATGCATACGCCATTGTGAAAGGGAGTCTGGTTTAATTCTCTTTATTTCAATTGTAATTGAATCTAAAAACATTACCTGATAATATTTTGGTGTCTTATTGTAAAAAATGCTCCCATAATTACAATCCTGGATGATTATTTATTGAATCATCTGACAGAATATTTGTCTTTGATTAAAAACTACCATTCACACAGGAGATTTATCATTCCTCCAATTTTTCTGGTATTAAAGCCCCAAATTGAATGATTCTAATTTGTTGATGAAATTCAAGACAAGCCTATTTACTGTTCCTTGTGTTTCAAATTAAATTCTCAAGTTGATAACTTGAGGAAAAGTTATACAAACAGATGAGAACATGTGAGAAATATCTCACGGGAATCTGTATATTGATCATGATATTGGAAAGTTTCAGTTGATGCGTAGAAATTGTCCTCTTGGATCACTCATTTCCATTCACATTGGTGCATTGTGTTGAATTAAGCCTCTCCCAGTTTATGCATATTTAAGATAACTAGGTCTGCTTAGAAAGAATACGGTAGGATTTTGTGAAGATAGTCAGCTATGTCCTGCTTTGAAGCTACAGACTGTGTCTTGTGCAGCTATCACAGACTGTGTCTAGTGCAGCTATCACAGACTGTGTCTAGTGCAGCTATCACAGACTGTGTCTTGTGCAGCTATCACAGACTGTGTCTAGTGCAGCTATCACAGACTGTGTCTAGTGCAGCTATCACAGACTGTGTCTTGTGCAGCTATCACAGACTGTGTCTTGTGCAGCTATCACAGACTGTGTCTTGTGCAGCTGTCACAAACTGTGTCTAGCTTTGTAGACTGTGTCCTGCTTTGTCAAACTGTGTCCTGTTGGGAGTAATTTCCTATTGAAATCATGTCAATGTGGAATGGGTATTTTGCGGTTTTTTTTATGAGACCTGTCTGGAACTATGGGAATCGCTAAATAATTAAATTATTCAAATTCGAAATAACCCTTTCATAAAGATATGCAAATTAGAAAACAATGTGCAGCATGATACAATGGTAGCTTTTTTGCTTTAATTGAACAGGTGCTTGTACTGGTATGGAAATGGAAAAAGAACATTTTCTACTAAGGTGCTTGCTGAAGTCAATTTTATTTTAAAGGCACACCTTCTGTTATGAATGACCATTTTAACATGTTATTGTTTCTCTGGATTTTAATGTCGCACCAATAGCCAGGGTCATTTAGTGACTTTTGTAGCTTTCACAATAGATGAAATCCCAGGTTTTAGAACCACCAACCTTCCATAAGTTAGCTGGACAGCTCCTTCACCTGATGGGATTCGAGCTCACAGTTCTCTGGGGCTAGTGGTCAAAGGCTATAAGAACTCAACCATGGAGGCCCCTTTCAAAATGTTTACTTACTTAATTTGTCACAGTGCAGTGTACTAGTATATATATATAACTATGAAATAATAGATCTGAATGTATTGGCTCCAGTATACAGAATGACTAAAATGATTGTATGAATTGGAAACCTTTCATTTTTGTAAGAATTAAAAAGCATTGAAATAGTTTAATCTGAGCCACCATGAATTTAATTAATTTTGCACTTTTTACATCACTCATTCAACAGTCTTGTGACCTTGACCCTCTTTCCAGAGGTTCAAAGTAATTTTTCGTAGAATCCCATTTTTGGGCATCTGTGGTCAAGAGGTTATGACCTCTGACTTGTAATCACTTAGCCCCTCACCACTGTGAGTTTCAATCCCACGTGGGATAAAATTTCACATGTAAGGAAGCTATCCAGCCAACTTATGGAAGGTTGGTAGACCTACCCAGGTGTGAGCTTGGTGTATTCCTCCACTGTTAGAACTGGAAAGTCACTGAATGACTCTGGCTGTTGGGGTGACATTAAACTCCAATGAGAATAAAAAAAGAATCCCATTTTTGTATTTTTTCTTACCAGATAATCAATAAGAGAAAGGCTGGCATGTGCCTATTGTTTAAAAATAACAATAATCACCTGTTTCCAAATGCTATTCATGGATTATTCTAATGGCCAGATACAGCCGAGTTTATAGATTAATTTTTATCATCACGTGTCATTTATTACATCAAACAAACAATATTATTGATAAATAATCATTGGTGATAGCAAAGTAAATTCACTTTGCTGACTGGATGATTTGTTCAAGTTGACATCAATGTTGTTAATATTGAACATTAAAGTAAGTGAATATATCATGAATCAGTATCTTGTTCCGTTACTGTTGTCTTGTTTTTGCATCCCATTATTCAAATTTAGTCTGTGTGTCAGGATGTTAGCTTCCCAAGAGTCTACGATTACTCTCAGTGTCTCTTGGGTAATCAATCTCTTTCCTAAAGATAATTTATTTTAGAGTATTGCATGCTAATTTCTTTTATATGTGATAAGTTTATTCTGCAGAACAAGTCCCAGTAATCATGTTGAATTCTCTCTGAGCTATATTTCAGTATGGTTACAAGGGAGCATCTCTTTATCAGTACATGTTTGGACCAGTGCTTGAGGTTATAAAACTTAAGATTGGCCTCTGAGGTCAAATCTCATATTTTGTCCTTCCATGTTTCTAACTTAATTATTACTTAAACAAAGAAGTGAGCTGAACTGAATAGTGTCTCAATGGATTATGAAACAGGAGGTTAGAGGTTGTGGGCACATGTTTCTCTTTGGCAGTTGCAAGCGCAGATTAAGGGGGTGGGGGGGGTGGGGCTGGCATGCATACCCTCTAAAATCTGGCAAGCATAAGTAAAAACATGTGCTGATTGTGTATATATTCTACATAAACATCTTGACTTTATGCCCCCTAATCCAAAACCCTGTATCTGCCCCTGAATTTGCTATAACTATTGAACACAATTTGTTTTCCATGTCTGATTAACATGTACATTTAATGGGTGAGTTTTCAGTTATTAGTGGAATATGGTATAACAACTTAACTTTAGCCATGTCTTATCAAGATGTTATTAATTTGTAATATTTGTTTAGTGGGTTACCATTAGCACTGCAGTGACGAACCACGTTTTTCATTCTGTTGAGTGCTAGCATTCCTTTTGTGTTTGCCTTTGTGGGCCTTGTACCCGCGCTAGATTCTCCAAATTGTGTTGAATTGTCTACAACATTTGGCCATATCTTATTAAGCTCAAGATATTGTGCAATGATTTATGGTCTCATTTAATTATTTTCCTGCAGTGAATTTTCCATTTTTTGATACCAAACAAATTGTCACATACATAGTAAAGTCAATGTATACTAGAAGATTGATAAAAATGGCCAACTCTAGTAGTGGTTGATCTGGATGCATTATTCTCAAAGTAATAATTTTTGTCAAGGGGAGGGAGGAGAAAACAGCTATGCAGATGGTTGCAATAAATGACAGGGTTTGTCTGTAGATTGTTGTACTTGTAGCTGTACTGTATATAGTAATCATGTAAATAAATTGTTTGTGATAGTTACAACCAGATTAGCTCAGTTGGTAGAGCATCTGACTTGCTAGCAGGAGGTCACGGGTTCAAGCCCCACATTGGTTACTTTGCTTTTCCTCTTCCTATTACATAACTTACACAAATTCTACAGACTGTGGAATTGATTTGTCTTGTTACCATGTAACTGTATGTAGGGTCCTGAAATCAAAGTTTGATAACATTAAAGAACATACTGTAGTTAATATACAGTCAATTATGATAGATGGACAAAAGCATAATTTATTTTATCTATAGCTCGTAATTTAAAAAATTTCAAAACTTTTCAAAATTTCTATAGCTTAAGATGCAACAATGTTTTAAGTATTGTGACAAGAACATATTTTATCGGACTTGACATTCGTGAATCTTTTCAAAATGAGAACATTCTGGAGTTAGATATCATTTCATTTCCTGTCAGAAGGACATTGTACCATAATTAGACTCTCCATTGAATGAGATAATATTATGTCTAGATCCAGGATTAGTGTCACCATTTTTGATTGGCTGTCAGTTGTAATTTATATTTTCTGATTTTCATCAGGTTTTGCACCTGTTTCCAACAGTATTTCAGTTAAATAACAGCAGGCATGCAGTTAACCTATCCAGTTTCCTGGATTCTATAACCAGTGCTAAACTTGTTCTCCACAAGGAACTGCCATCAGCTCCACCTTAATGCTCAGCCTTTGACAAAAGTGTCGATTTTCCTCCAAATGTGGAGAAGTTGCCTGTTCCTTGTGGAAAGGTGAGTTATTACTGGTCCGTATACAGTCCAGGAAAACTGGTAAGGTGAAACAGCTGCCGTATACAATTGAAAAGTTGTTGAAAAATGGCATTTATCCCAGTAAAAACAAAAATGCTCAGCAGTGGAGAATGAATGGCCTTGGACACAATGTCTTCAACCAATCATGGCAATGAAGATGTGCCGTTCCCCAAAGTTTGATCTTAAGAACCAAAAGCTGGCTGGCTAGGTTAACGGTTCTATCACCAACAATTTAGGATTACTGGCAGTCGTAAAGCACTTGTGATGGTAAAATTGTAGTAAATCCATTTAAAACACCCAAATTTTGCCCAAAGTTTCCTTAAATGAAATAGAATTTATTGCAATGTTACCATCACCAGATTGTTGCTGTTGTCTGCATATCAGATCTTGATAATCAGTGTTTGAGACTGATCTCATTTGAGATCTTTGTGACATTGACAGCTTAAAGTCTTGTTCCTTATACAGAATAGATCGACATTTTTTATTTGTCTTCTACTTGCCTACAGCAATTATTTATTTAGCTAGTCGTGTGTAAATTGTAAATTGTGTAAATTAGATCATTTCTTTGTATATTTTCAGATTACTCAATTATACTACTTATAGAGGCAGGCAAATTATCCAATACCAAAACCTATCAGGTAAGCTTAATGAGTATTTTGTAGTCACAAGATGAACACTAATTGGTCTGAATTGATCTCTAATTGACTGTGATGTCTTATTAAATTCTCCTGAAATGTACCACTTTTTCTACTTGTTGCAGTCGAACTACAGAAAAACCTCGTTATAAGACCACCTGAAAAAATGGTCTAAATATCGAGGTGGTCCCATTATCAAATTGAAATAGAGTGGAAATATTAAAATTCGGTCCAAAAGTTAGCGGTTGTTGTAATGAGGTGGTCATATTGTTGAGGTGGTTGCTTAGTGAGGTTTCACTGTAGTTTGTGTTTTAGAACTGAAAGAAATCCTAAAGGAATAAAATGACTTTAATTTGTAAAACTGGCTGTGTCAGTGTCATTTCTGGAATTTTATCAGAATATTTTATGCAAGTTCATGGACTGGTTTCGCAATCACAATTTGGCTTTTGTTGTAAAAATCTCATTTATCTAAACTGTTATTTGCTGGGATATAATAAATGATTCTAGTATTATTGATAGAACATTTCTCGGTAAATTGTATTCTATTGCACTTGACAGTATAAGAAATTAAATCTATTCTCTCGAACACATTTATCTATGTTAGAATGTTTGCATTATGGTGTACAGTCTAAAAATCACCAAAGAAAGAAATGATATTAAAAATTGAAATCTTCTATTCTTAAATTACGGCTATATTAGGACCAATTAAAGATTTCAAAAATAAGTTTTGGGGCCAAATTCTACACTGCTAGTGTGTTTGTGATATTTCAAATATTTTTTGCCTTCTAAAGCTCAAAGCATTTGTCTTCTGACACAAACATTTCTTGTCAATGTTCTGAAGGATTAAAGGCCTGTCGGTTTCAAACCATTTAATCTGCATTCAAAGTTTCAAAAAGCCAACTTTAAGTTTTGTGAAACATGACTCCATCAGGGACGGGAATCATTTCATGAAAATTTCATGTTTAATTGTTACGGCTATTTTATCTGCCTCTGACTGCATATATGGGAAATTGTCTGGTCAATAATTTTTATTAGTTTCATTCAAAGTAATTACTCTTTATGTCATACAAAGTAGAGCCATACATTGACACTGAACCAACCAGTACCACCATCTCATTACACTGGATTGATTTTTTCTATTTTCTCTCGGGAAATTGCAATTATATTTATTTTCCATTGTACAGATCACTTGATGTATTATTCACAACTTATCAAATAAGCCGGGTGTGTGGCTGACAAATAAACTAGATATATGCCATCAATTTAGGCCTTAGCTATTTAAGGCAGGATCAGGTGGTTCTATGCCTTTTCAATTTGGCCTGCCTTGAATTATTCCCACGTATGATGGCCCTACACAGTTTTGTTTTTATGTGACATTGTCACTGGTGTTTAATGCCATTTTTCAACAATTTTTTACTTATATACAGCAGCCAGTTCACTTGACCCATTTCCTGGACTGTAACCAGTATTAACTTACCCTTCTACAAGGAGCTGGCAACTTCTCCTCAGGGGAAAAATCAGGGGAAAATCAGAATTTAGTCAAATTTTCATAAATGGGTATGACCTGCCTTGACTGGGATTTGAACCCAGACCATTGGGTTACAATACTGGTTCACTTAGGAAATACATTTTTGTGTATAGATAATGACATTTTGTGTCATTTCGAAAAAAAAAATTTACTCATAACTGAACAAGACCTGTGACATCTATACTCTCCAGTTTGATCTTATATATTGATTATTTAGGTCATTTTTCACATTTTGAGCTGCATATTTTCTGTGAAATAAATAAACAAGCTCTTTGACATAAATACCATGTGGGTCAGATGTATTATAAGTTCCAGAATTTAGGTATGTCTTGCCGTTAATCACACTTTTAGATTTAGCAATGCCTTAGGTTTCTAACAGCGAAATCTACAGAATGAAAATATTTGGGAACAAATCATACTTTTGAAAAACAAAAGGTATGTTCATGAGAAAAAATATGAAAGAAAGTTTTGTGACTGACCTACCCTATTTTTTTTTGTCAAAGTACCTGGAAACATGATTTTTTTTTCTGGCCTAAGCAGTGTGGATTTTTTTTCTAAGCTTTCACAATTGGTTACTTTTTGATTGTTTTATTACAGGATATGATGCTTGTTGCTTGTGGCAGACCAGGATTTTATTTACTTACATTTCTACAGTTCATTTATCCATTTATAGGTTAGTATGAAAATTGACATACATCCTTGTTTATCTCCCTTAGTTTGTTTGACAAATCTGATGTATGAGTTACCTCCCTTGTTTAATAAATGATTGATAGATTTAAACCATGTGACTAAAAAGACTATAAAACTACTTGATCCATGCAATACTTTCTTTATACATTATGTATATACACTGGCATGATGTGGAGCTTATAAAATCAATTCTGGTACACATTACTGAAGTATTTGACTATTTTTTGTTATGTATTTTCAAGATTTCTATTGAATTCCATGAATGCTTAGATAAATTCTCCAGCAGCCATTTAGACATAAGTTACTAACTGAAATACTTCCAGACTCAGAATAAAGTCATTCTAATAAACAATGTGATTTCCTAGAATTTCTTCTGGATCAGTGTCCCAGACTCAAGTGACTGCTTTTTTATGCATTCAAAATTGTCTCATCAGAATTCCATCAGTAACTAGCTATCAATCAATGCTTTGGCAGGTAAATTTTCATTAGACCATGGATATTTCCATATGTACCTTGTCTCTGAGATGAATGATTGTTTTTTGATATGCATATAAAAGCAACCGCACTAATTATTTCAATTTGCCTGACATGTTGTTTTTTTTCAGCTATGATCAGTTATAATGTGATAATTGGGGATACAATAACAAAGATAATTATTAGAATAGGCGGAGACAGTAAGTGGAATTTATTTATATAATTTGTTATGGCTTTATTGATTCATTACTTTTAACTGCCTTGCATTTACAGGATCAAGGAATTATACTGCCTTGAAATGATTACAGTCAAACCTGTGTATTGCAGCCACCTCCAAATAAAGACCACCCTATGAATTCAGGTCATTCTTTGAAAAACCATCACTGATTACATAGAACAAACTGACCTCCAAATGAAGGCCATCTGTCAATAAAAGCCACATTTGTCTTTCCTGAAGTTGGCTTTTGTCACAGGTTTGACTGTAATTAATTTCTTGTACGGTTCATTGTTGAACTATCATTTATAACATCTCTGATGTCTGTAGCCAAAAGCTTCAGCCAGAGCGATGGTTTGTATTGCATTAAGAGGAAAAACTTATTGGCTATATATCCAAGTGTCTTAGTTACAATAAGCATTGAATTCAATGATTGAAATTTATTACGCAATATCTGCTGAGTTCAGTTTTATGTTTCTTTAAAGTGCTGCAGCAGCATCTTCAAAATGTTTTTATTTGTTGTTTATTTCTTATGGTAGATGGATTTTGAAATTTTCTTGAATCAGCAGTTTTCTTGTAAAGCCATTTTAAATCTTGAAGTAATTTACATTTACATGTATATTCTATTCGAACAGAGTTTATTCCTAAAAACGGTAAATACATACTTTCATGTTGGATTTATTGGTTGAGGGTTTTATTTGGCTTTAATCCTTTCACTGCCATAAAAACGGGTATACCCATCTGCTCCAGTTTCAGCCTATTATATAGTTTACACCCACCTGCCGGGGACCCCTCCAAGTAGCCATGAAAACTGACCTGAGAACAATGAACACTGTACAGGACCTCCCAGGAGGGGCATGCCTGTCAACCCTAGTGTTTGCATATTTGCCAACAGGATGATACCAACCTGTCCTGGGAAACGTCACATAGCACTGCAACTCCCAACCAACCCTGGCAATCATCCAGAGAAATCCCTGGCAAATGTGTGTAAACCATGCAATTAAATCACCAGCAGCGAAAGGGTTATTATGATCATTATCATTTTAATTATCATATTCACATAAACTTTGTTTTGAATTTGGCATTATTTCTCATTTGAATTTAATGCGACTTTTGAACATCACAGTTATTTCTAACAGCGTTCTTCATACCATGACACATGACATCAGCTGTTGTCTTCCCATATATTCTGCCAATAAGAGCCAGTAACAGATTTGGAGATGCTCAGTAACCAATATATAAAAGTCTGTTTAGATTATCTAAAGTAACCTAGAAAAAAAAATGAAATAAAAATTTTGAATACCAAGTGGTTACGGTCTCCGACTAGTAATCTCTAGCCCCTCACTGCTGTGAGTTTGAATCCCACCCAGGCCCAAACAAATTTCACATGCGAGGAAGCTGTCCATTTAACTTATGGAAAGTCAGTGGTTCTACCTATGTTTATCCCTGGGGTCTTTCTCCACAATTAAAAGCTGGAAAAGTTGCCAAAATGACCTTGGCTGATGATGCAATGTTAAACCCAAGAGAAAAAGAAAATGGTATATTGAAGCTAGTCCTTAAACCATTTGAATTTTATTTTTTGTTCACTTTTTTCTCATGAATCTTCCCTGTTCAAAAGTAGCGAGCATTATTTTATGTTTATTATCTTCTATATGCTCCCATGATATCACATTAAATGACCCAAAGGACCGAAATATATGAGAATTTCCAGACACGAGTATCAACATTTTATCGCTTTGGTTACAGTGCTGACCTGGTGACTTTTTGATAGTTTATTTACATGCAAGTGTTTTTGAAATGTAGTGCATCTATTAGTATTAGGCACAAAAAAACACCACATTTCCGCTATAGATTGATAGCTCATATGAGAATGAAAATATTGGCAAGAAAATATTGATTGAGACCCAAAATGTCTTGGGTCAGCAGAAAAAATTAGGTCAGTCGGGTCAATGGAAACCAAGAATTTTTTTCTTACCTTAGGCCTGAAAAATAAAAGGTTTGTTTCCGATTACATGTCCAAAGAAATATGGGTTGGTAGGTAGGGACTTTATTTTATTTATTTTTTTACATATGTCTGCAACACTAAATAGGAATATGTGCGTCGTAATATTAATGAGTTATGAAAATTGCAGTACTGCACTACAATTCAGACGCAATAAAAACTTGTGAGTCAGAGGTAAACTATTGGGTCGGTCAGGTAACCGGAATCAAACCTCTTCTTTTTTACGCCTTATATGTAGAAATTTTTATTTAGTATGATAGCACAGGTATACGAATATACTTATACAGTGCTCAATATCAATGCAATGCTTTAGCATTTAGTTCAGCCAGTCTATACAAAAAAAACCCTTCCTCCACAGTTACCTAGCGCAATAATGACAGCACATCATTATAAAGACCACTTTTTTAGACAAGTTTTCAAAATTTCTTCTATAATACAACTAGATATTGAGACCACCTGAATATTAACCACAGTTTTCTTTGATGTCTGATGGTCTTAATTACAAGGTTTTACTGTATTGGATTTGCACCCTTCTTTTTTTAAATGATGCTAATATACTATTAACAAATCACATTATCCCTTAAACATACTTTAAACCTTGTTTTATTGAAAATATGGGGTTTAGTTGTGAACAGTGTATCATGTTTGTATCAAAATCATAAAAGAATAAATTGTTAAACAGTCAGATGTTGGTTTGATCCCGTATTCGTAACTAATAGTATCAGAATTCTGTAACTTGATAATTGATAGTACAATGCTAATCTCATAATAATTATATTGTTTTACCATCAAACCTGAGTTATTGACCACCTTAATGTGACAGTCTCAGTGGTCAATCTTCTACAAACAGTGCAACCTCTCCAGAGCAGCCCTCTATTGAGCAACATGTTACCTCTCTTTAACAATAGCATGATTTTTCCCACTGTATGATTTAACTATTAATATAATCTCTCTAGAGCAGCAACCTCCCAACCATAGGGGCCAGCACGGTGAAGGGATGGTGTATAATGGTATATTAGGCCTAAAATGGCCGTACAGACCAAAAACACCCATGCTCTCAACAACAACAACAACTTAATTTTGCCTCTCCTGAAGAGTGTTGCTTCAGAGAGGTTGCACTGTAACCAATAGATAAAGACTACTTGTGCATAAAGGTCATCTTTATTCTATGGTTCATTTCATTTCTCCCTTTGGAGACTTTTGCTCAAAGGTTTGGCTGTATATATCATACTAATTACTTGCTTCTATTGTTTTCTATTCATGTTTCAGGTATTCTACATACTGTACTGGGTAGCAGACAATTTATCATATTCTTGTCAACAATACTGATTACGTTACCTTTATCATTATACAGAAATATCACAAAACTCAGTAAGGTATGTTCTCACAATTGATAGATCAAATTCTCACAATTGATAGATCAAATTCTCACAATTGATAGATCAAAGCAAGTGTGTATGTGTCATCACTCGAATTAAAATCAGAACTTTGATCTAGGGGATAAGCCTGAAGTCTTCCTCCACTATTTAAGCTGGAAAGTCTCCAAAGGACTCTGGCTGTTGGTGCAGCAAAGATCTTTGTAACAAAACGAATCGAGACGGGGTCGAAGATCTAATTTTAGTTAAATTGGTACTTCATTATTGTTAAACATTTTCAACAAGAATCAAAATTGATATTTTATCTATACTATCTTGGTGTGGTGGATTGAAACTGGTTATTGGCTCACTCTTATCCATAATACAGAATTTAAGTGTATTATTCTGTAACTGACTTAATAAACAGATATATGCTTTGCGGTAGTCTGTTTTACTCTTAATTTCTTATTTTTTTATGTCTAATTTCATCCTCATCCTACAAATAGGTATAAGTAGACTGCAGTAACCTTGTTAGATTTTCAACTTGATTTTTACATAATTTATTTTGAGAGTTTTTATTTCTATTGATAAATTCCTTGATGTTTCAGTTATTTGGTATGTAATTATGCAACGATAGCAGATTGGTATCAGTATGACTTGGGTACCCAAAACAAATTTCTGCACTAAGATTTGTTTTAACTTTAAACGTTATATTTCCAGTGGGCATTTGTATCATTGATTCTGGTTGGCGTTATATTGCTATTCATCTGTATACGATTAGGGATGTTTGTCAATGAAATGTAAGTATGGCTTTCAATCAATTCTTCTTCAATTAAGAAAATCGCAAATGAGATTGATTAAGAGGGCTTCCATTGTTGAGCGGAGATAAATTCACATGTGAGGGAAGGCTGTTCAGCTAGCTTATGGAAGGTTGATGGTTCTTCTCAGATGTACACCTAGGGTCATCCTCCACCGTTAAAAATTGCTAAGTTGCCAAATGACCTTGTCTGTTGGTGCGACATTAAACCCCAGTGAATCTGACTAAACAGACATTGATCATTAGACCTAGCTGGTTCAGATTTGTACCTGTATGTTATATGCACCTTGTGTATGATATTGTATGTGAAAGGCAGTATTATGTACATGTAATAATAGCGTACCATACCAAAAAAAATGAGTTACATATACCAAACTATTGAAACTCAGTGAAATCAATACACATACTATCAAACCTATGTTTGTGGACACCTCCGAATAAAAACCACCTGGTGAATAAAGGCCATTCTTTGAGAAAACATCATTGATTATTTAGAACAAGCTGACCCCCAACTAGGTCATCTGTCAATAAAGGCCACATTTTGTCTTTCCCAAGGGTGGCCTTTGTTCACAGGTTTGACTGTATACTATATTTTGTAAAAACAAGAAAATGTCCCCTGAAGTATTGTACTGAATTGCATTTTTTTATTAAAAACTGTATACCTCATGAAAACATCATTAATAATGCTGACATCTGTTTTATTTTTTATAGAATGTAAAATGATTCATTTTATTAATTTTGTCTAGTTCTGTTATCAGGATATTATGTAAAGTACATATTAATGATAACTCATTTTATTACAATGGTATTTTTATGGTGATATTTGAATAGTTTCAAACAAAACATCTATCATGATGGACTTGAAAAACGAGAATATCACAGCTTGTTCATTGAAATAAAGATTAACCATCAATGTTTTGTTTGTTAGTAATGAGTGTATATATTTGTTGACACAAACTTGAAATGCATACTTGTATGTAACTTCATGCAACAGCTTTGTTGATCTCATGGTTGAGCGATAAATTATTAATGTTTTGAGTTGACAGACACACGGATGGACGGACAGGTGGATGCACTGACGAATATTTTATTAGGCAGGTATATGTACCTGATAAAGACAGAATGAATATGCACATTAATGACCAAACATAAATTAAAAATAATACATGGATCATGTTATAAACATACGAATACAAAATTATTACTGAAATAAGGGATATAGATAATCTCTTTGCTTTATTTCTACTGCGGTTCTTTTGGTCCTTTTTTCACTGGGTTCTATGTCGCACCAATAGCCAGAGTTATTTGGTGACCTTTCCATCTCTAACGGTGGAGATAGGCCTACACCTGGGCTGAACCACTTACCTTCTGTTTAATAAGCTAGCTTGATAGCTTCCTCACATGTGAAATGTGGTCCTGGGTGGGATTTGAATTCACAGCAGTGAGGGGCTAGTGATTATACAGAGAGTATAACCACCCTATAACTACCCCATTGTGGCCCTTATTTTTTATGCCTTACATTAAATAGTAGTTTTGCATGTAAAGAATAAAGAATTTTATTATAAAATGTTTGTTTGAAGAATAGTAACAGCTGGAAGAAGACACTAGATATTCTTTCAATGTATACAACTTGTCAGTTGACACACACTAACTTTGTAACTCTTCATATGTGAAGAACATAAATAATCTTGTATCTTTAATTTGTTGAGTTACATGCTAATGTACTTGGTACATTCACCCAAACTTAAAATATTTTAATATTGCTGACTGGCCTACTGTAGCATTGTATACAGGTAACACAAAAAGACATATACATAATGAAAACACATGCTAAAGAGCATGTACAATTAACATTATAATGTTATATAAGCAACAACTTGTAAATGTATGGTTCATGCATATTGACTGGAGTTTCATTAAAGTATCTTTACACTATTGGAAAGTCTCTTTGATATAGTTCCTTGCCGACTTTTTAATTGTTGTTGTTGTTGTTGTTGTTGTTGTTGTTGTTGTTGTGTAAGACCTAAAAAAGTTTGTTTCTGGTTACATGCCCAAAAAATATCAGTCAGTAGGAAGGAATTTTTATTTTCAATTTTTTTACATATATATCAGCAACACTGTATGGGAATATGTGCACCATAATATTAATGAGTTGTGAAAAATTACAATAGCACTACAATTTGGATGCTATAAAAACGTACGAGTCAGCAGGTAAAATACTGGATTGGTAGGGTAACTGGCAACAAACCTTTTTTCAGGCCTAATAAGATCCGACATTATGAATGTATTCAATATTTTACAGACCTTCTTCAAATGATGCATGGACATTCGCCAACACCAATATCACACAAGCTATAGGGATCATGGCGTTTGGTTTGTTTTTATTGTGTGTTTATGTCGACTATATGGAGCTCTGTGTATTTTATTGGTCTGCAGTCTCAAGACAAACAATATAATATTTCTGTTATTACAAACTAAAAATTCAGGAAATTAACCAATCAATAACACGGATAGAATTTCACGATGGTTGCTTTTATTTATGCTGGAAAGACCAAATAGATTTTTTAAAAAGAAAATTGTGTGGTGCAGTGATTATATTTTTACAGGATGTGTACAGACACTTTGCTTTTATAGTTTCTTGTTTTATATTTAAAATTTTATCGACAGGAAACTAATACAGAAAGTTGAATATTTCACTTTTTTTACTATGATGTACTAAACTTTTTAGATGTATGGAGCCCCAAAAGTGACATTCTACACTTTTATTTTAACTGAAGCATTCTTTTTTATTTCATTATAGGAAATAATATTTTGTAATTGCGAATTTTTATTTATTAAATATGAAATATTTATTGGTAATTACAAAATAACATTTCATAAATACGAAAAATAATAATTTGTATAAATGAAACAATAATTAGTGTGAACGAAATTATAATTTATAATTTTCATAAAAACAAAATAGCAAAAGAATGCTACTGCTGAAATAAAAGTGTAGGATGTCACTTTGGGGGTTACACAGTGGTGCAGTGTTTTTGACCTACAAAAACTTGATTTAAAGTCGAAAAACATTTTTTTTTGTCAAAATTGTTAAAAACTTTTGAAACAGGATTTGTAAATGAATTAGTTAATTAACTGCAAACCAACAGTGTTTAGCTTGTTTGCTTCGAAGATAAAGTTGAACTATTATGATCACTGCAGCAATGTCATTGTGATGTAAAAACTTTAATGTAGCCCATTACTCAAACACTTTTAAAGATATTAAAACGACACTTGGAATACTTGATTATCATGACAAGTCACAGTTATAAGAGAAGGTGCATTATTCTGAAAGCTATATTTTTGGAACCCTTTTTAAATTAGAATTTTGGTCAAAATTGCTTATTGAATAGAATGATGTAAAACAGATAAGCATTGGCGCCTCTCCCTGGAGCTCTTGTTTAAGGATGGGCTTGTATTTTTTTGCAGCCTACATGTGTCATCATAATACATTTCTGATCCATGCATCATTAGAGAACCCAACAAAGGAAAGGTGGAACTTTGTTACACATGTCAGCGTTATGTTTTGTATGGTGTTCATGTTGATATTTGGACTGGTTGGTTACGCTTCGTTTACAGGATGGACTCAAGGTAATTATTCTGTCTCCAAGATTTTTTAGTCTGTCTTTTTGTTGTTCTAAACTGTGAGCAATCCTAGCACTCCTGAATGTTCACCGTCTCATATTTCATTTAATAGATTATTATATACATCAAAAGTGTCAGTTGTATATTCAAACTAGTATATCAATGCTTGTACATTGTCGTCCAAAAAAGCTAAATACAGTAAAACCTCAAATAACGACCACCTCAGTAATATGACCACCTTATTATTACAACCTCTTATTTTTTGTACCAGCTTTCAATAAATTTCCAATAATTCAACTCGATAATGAGACCACCTCATGATTGCAACTAATTTTTCAGGTCCCAAAGGTAGTCTCATTATTGAATTTTTACTATAATCCTAAAAGAAGGTGTATAGCATGAAAGGTGTTACTTTTTATGTCATCACAGAATTCTCCCTGTACAGTGTAACTGGATGATTAGTATCTGAATTTAAACAGTATAACAAGTTGTTCCCTTAATTACATCTCAGGCAGCTTGGCACGGTGTGACAATGCTTAAATTCTGGTGGTCTGTTAGCAATGGTTCAAGTACATTCTCATAGTAAACCATATTAGAATTGAAATATTATCTTACATTTTTTTCAGGTGATTTACTGGAAAACTATTGTCAAAGTGATGATTTAATGAATGCTGCGAGATTTATGTTCGCTATGACAATCATGTTGACCTATCCTATAGAATGTTTTGTCACAAGAGAGGTTAGTTTTGTTGTAACTAATGGGTACTAGAATTATGCTTTCAATACCGTTTTGATTTCACCAAGAATATAATGTTCGATTTGCTTTGATCATAATGAATATTTGCATGAAAATCATGTTAATATGCCACGAAAGTGTTCTTAGATTTGTTAATAATATCATGTAAGACTTGTTATGGAAACTAAGATAAATTTGTTTTGACAGTAATGAAAACATGAATATGGTAATTGGGGCATATCAATGAACATACACAGATAAACTGCAGACTTTTTCGTCTAAGAATAATTTGTTCCAGCTCTCCAACAAGATTGTTTTGATCATGTCTGTCCAATGTTGTAGCGGCATATCATGTGTGAATTGCTAGTTAGCTTGTGTCATAAATTGAGTCATAAGAGGGATGTTCCGAATGTTCCATACTCATTGAAGGGATGTTACAAATGTTTTATACACATTGAAGGGATGTTACTTTATTTTTCAGGTTGTAGAGAATGCTTTATTTCCGACAAGTGATAAAGCACCATTATGGAGGCATATAGTAGTGACTACTGCTATAGCTGCGCTTGTTTGTGCTATATCAATGTCTACAGATTGTCTTGGGATAGTGCTAGAACTCAATGTGAGTACAAAGATTTTGTCTAGTTTTTTCTAATGAGTAGTTCATGCATATGTAGCTGTGTTGTAATTCACTTTTAGCCATTAGTGACTATTCAATTCTACATATCAACCCTTTGCCCCATGAGCATACTTTGGACTCTTCCAAATTCAAAATACAAAAGATCAATATACTTAAGAAAATTGGGTTGTTTCTCTCTGACATAAAGGAAACCTTTATGGTAAAAGAAGCCATTACTCATTACAAACAATGGCTTCTTTGGCACAATGTTTTCAAAAGTCATTTGCTTCATATGTGGGGAAATGCGGTATAATGAGGCAAAGGGTTAAACAGTAATTTGTATTTTAGTGGAATGGTTTGACAGTATGTATTTTATAGTATGATGCAGTTAGCTAAATATGTAATATCCACACTTTGATTAGTTGTATTATTCGATACAATATTATGGTTAATATCAAGCTTTGACATACCTAAAAAAATGGACCTGGTTCTTTTCAAACGACCCTTGGTATCTCAGTGCCATGCTTAAACATGTAGACCCAGTCTGAGACACAGCTTTTTACATATATAGTTTATTATGGTAATCCAAAGGCAAGTTTATGGGATACATACACAATGTTCATGTTTACATATATATATGTACTGAACTACTGACCTTCACAATCATATGTTTCAATTTAAGGGTGTTATGGCAGCAGCTCCATTGGCATTCGTAATCCCACCACTATGTGTGATGAAGTTACGACCTGAACCGATCTTTTCCAAGGACAACATTGTACCGTTGATGATCGCAACTTTCGGAAGTCTTGTTGCTGTTATAGGATTCATCATGGCTATTGTCAACTTTTCAGAAGGGAACCAGTGTAGCCATGGTAAAGACATGGCTTACTGCGTCAAAGAGGATTCCATCGCTTCAAACACATCAAAACTACAAGACATGTTAACTTCTGCACCAAAATAAAGGAAAACGCTGAGGTCAAACAAATATATATGAAAATTTATTTATTTTGGTGAATTCTAGTCTTATATTTTGAATTGGTAATTTTGTTACATATATACTTGTACTCACACTTTCCATATTGAACATTATCCTGTTTTAAGGTCATAGAAAGGTCATATTAAGATTCTCCTCGGTATATTTGGAATATGTAGCAGTAAAAACTACTTAGGCCAGGAAAATAAATTATTATGTTAACAATGGTTACTAGACCAATTCTATCTATTGGTGCTGACCCTAAATTTTCTATCAGTAAAATCCGAAGTATTAAAATATTTGGGTACGAATCATACTTCCAAGGTATGAAAAATGTTAAGAAAAGAATTTGATAAAAAAAGTTTTGCAACCTACCAACCCTATTGGTTTTGGTCAAGTAACCATAGACATGACATACTTTTTTTCTAGCCTTAAAATTTTATCAAATCAGTTTATTAATGATTGATATATTTAAACAAAGAAACTATTATCTTAACATTATTAAAATCCAAACTTTGTTTTTAATCAATGAAAACATCTTAGGACGATTGTTTAATCAGTGGAGATGAGAATTTAATATTTTTTCTATAGCCTAATTGTTGATAATATAATGTTGTTAATTGTTATAATTGTGATTTTTGCCCTTTTTGCTGTTGTTGGTATTGTTGATTTTGAAAAATCGTGATTTGATTTAAAATTTTAACGTCATTGATTGACAAGAATTTATTTATAATTTACATGTAATTACCGGTATACATTTTTTGTCACTTTGTGTGTGTTTGTGCAATATATTCATATATAGAGGTTTTCTGACTTCTTTGATGAAGATTTAAAATTTACAGTTTAAGCCATCATAAAAAATATTGATATGTGGTTCTCATACTTTTAACAATGGGTAGGTAGGTAAGCATTTTGTTTTGTTAATACTGTACGCCTGTGCTAAAAATGGAAAGCTGGAAAAAAGAACGAAAATTTTTCTCGGATGGCTTTACCTGTGAATTATTCAGAGCTTGCAGTTTAGAGTTCCACGACTTTGTATACATGTACTTTCATGCAAGTCTTTAATGTGTATTTGATCAAGACTGTGAATTCAAAATGCCCCCCCCTCCTCCAAAGAGCAACTACCAGATTGCATGCTGATAAAGCTATTTAGATGAGAGTGCTTGATTGTTGATTATAAGGTTGCATGTTTTTTTTCTTGGGGGTTTAACATCACACCAACAACCAGTGTCATTATGGCCAACTTTTCCAGTTTTAACTGTGGAGGAAGACTCCAGGCATACACCTGGGTAGAACCACCTGCAGTAAGCTAGGTGGACAGGTTCCTCATGTTTTCTGATGAAGGGTTGGATTCAAACTTACAGCAGTGACTGGTTAGTGATAATTCGTCAGAGATCATAACCACTTGACCATGGAGGCTCCTGATGCATGTTTATAACACCCGTATAGGCCTACTTGAATTTTTTTGTAAAAAAAACATGGTCACTTTCTCTGTTCAATTTACTTGTTAATGTGAGTTCTATATACATTTTTGTATTTCTTTCTGTTTCAAATTTACAAGGTTTATTAACAATATTGAATATCATTGATTGATAAACTTTTTGTCATATTTTTGCTATTTAATGTTTGTTTTGTCATTTTTTACTAGATGTGATCATTCATGATTGGCTGTTTGTTTAGATTATTGTCCTATCTTTCAACTTCTCATTAGGCTCTCATTAGGTTACCTGATTGTTCGTCAGGCTTGGTATACAGTGCTTTTTAGTGCTATTTCTCAATCCTTTTCAAATATCGCATCTTCAGACTTTTTACCAACAATGAAAACAACAAAATCTTCAACAAACATCATCTATCAACTCATTGATTGATATTCACAAAATTTGGTATGTTGTGTTGGAGTAGATAATTATGTAACAGTAAGTAACTTATTGGCAGTTAAATCAACTGAAGGATTTCCTGTGATAAAAAGGGGTCAAATCTTCTATTAATGGGTTTTACTAAAGTGTTGTATGGAATATTTCCTATTATTGGTCTGTTTCATGTACAGAAAAGTAAAATGAATGTAGCATAATGTGACTTTTATTAAGAATAGTAAAATGAAGGAAGCATAATATGACTACTGTTCAGAAATGGTTGTTACATGATTAAAATGTTGATGTGGAGTTTGAAATTAACTAGAAATGAACAAGACAAGAAATCAATTCATCAAATGTTTGACGTAACAAGTAAGCTTCAGTTTTCTAATTCTGCTTAGATGTAAGTGTACTAGTATTTAATCTTTCAAGGGGTCAACTATCATGTGTCAGTTTTTGAGATGAAATGCCTATTGGAAATATTTTTAATTAAAATGTTCTGTTTTTCTATTTAACCCTTTGCCTCATAAGCATATTTTGGACTCTTCCAAATTCATAGCAAGTATAAAAAAACATCAATTTATTTTAAAAAAAATGGGTTATTTCTCTCTGACAGAGTGGAAAACATTGTGGCAAAAGAAGCCATTACTCATTACAAAGATTAGCTTCTTTTGCCACAATGGTTTCAAAAGTCGTCTGCTTCTGATGTGGGGGGAGGAGATGCAGTATAGTGAGGCAAAGGGTTAAATGATAAGGGACATTGGTATCAAATTTACAGATATGTGATTTTTATTCTTTGTTTAGATGATTTAGTTTTATTCTAGATGGTATATTTCTGTTTTCATCATCAGATGGTAATTCATATTCTTTGCTCATTCTCGACAGTTAGTCCGTCATTTGGACTTCTTTCAAATTGTCAATGTTGTCTGTTATTACTTTCAGATTATACTATGCTCAGATAAACAGAATACTTCCTTCTTCTAAATTATGATTTAAATATATATATTTGTATGTGTGTGTGTACACATTACCAATACTAAAACAGGCTGATACTATGTTCAAATAAAATATTTATAATATTTGTATGGTTTATTGGTAGTTGTCATGGATACGCTCATAAATATGTCTGATGTTATAAATCTTGAGATGAAACTCCATTAACAGACTGTATTATCATTTTGTACCAATTGTATTTCTTTTAAGCTTGTGTATCATGCATTACACTAGAAATCATGTTTATTGTTCCTGGACCGGAAAAAATACGGTGGTTGGGTTGGTTAAAAACTTTTTGATTTTTTTTTCAAACACCTTTTGTGAGAATATGAGTTATAATTCATCTCTATATATTTCATACACAAGATTTAGCCTTTAGAAATGAGAGTGTCAGAGCCAAAATACAGGGTGGGTCAGGTAACCGTTAACCTGTTTTTTCCAGGCCTTATATCAGGAGTTTTGCAACATTAAATTATTTCATAACCATTTAATTAATTTAGAGCATATAATGAGTCGAAGTATATATTTTGCATAGAAATTGCTCTATAGTTTTCCATTAGATCTAGTTTTCCTCACAAAAGGTCATGCATTGCATTGTTTATTTACTTATTAGAAGATCAGAAATTATTTATGAGTTTGGAGACCAGTCTACAAATGCAGCATTGCCATTGGTCAATTATAATACATTTTTCAAAACCAACCAATCAGATACTAATATTCAGTGAATGGTATCTGAACTTTTTTTAAACACAAAAAAGACATAAAGACCTGAATGGTTATATTTTAAAAAGTTGATTTTTAAGGAATATTCAGTTGTAAAGAGTCACATTTATAATAATTATATTAATAAGAAGAGCATTCTGAGCATATATCAATGCTGTAAGCAACAATTTACATTCACACAAAATACACATACATCAACAATATAAACAAAAATACAAAAAAAAATGTACAAAGTAGTGAAAACTGTGGGTAAGCAATAATGTAATTCTTTTCACAATGGACAGAAATAAAGTGACGCAATCTTAAAAGCTATTTGTTTGAATTTGGGAATAAAAGGAAATTCATTCTGAGTGTATTTCTCTTGTACAACTGAAAAACCGATAAGGAATACTTCATTATACACTTGGTATTTCTTCATTGCTGACATTCAAATTTTAGTATACATACAAAACACATGTTGACAAATACCTGTCACGTGTTCAATGAGTTACATGTAACTTGTGCTTGTTTAAAACATGATGATATTTTCACGACTAAGATTAATTAGTAAGAGCTTGACTATATTTAGCAGTCATGTACACCCATGTTTTAACCAAATTATAAGAAATTTTACATGTCTCAATATGTCATAAAATCCAGTCTAAATAGGACCTGAAAATACTGTTTTTTTTCGTTAGCTTTTTTTGGCTGAGGTTTTAACGTCACACCAACAACCAAGGTCATTTGGTGACTTTTTAGTTTAAATGGTGGAGGAAAAAGCCAGGCCTTGAGGAAGACCTGGGTAGAACCATTGACCTTCCGTAAGCTAGCCAGATAACTTCTTCACGTACGAAATTTTTGGGTCCCGTATCAGATTACTAATAAGACGCCATAAGCACTTGACCAGAGAGGCCCCTAGATAATAAAACAATAATGTACCAAGTTTTACAACAATTAAACATGAGTATATTATATTTTTTTAAAATATATTAAGACAATATTCCTGAATATACAATTGATACATGAAAAAAAGATATCTGGTTAAAAAAATAAAAAAAATCCTTGACAAGAGTGCAAATAGGAAGAAAACACATTTCTCTCATGGTGTGTTTCAACATAATAATCACCAATGAACTCTTCAAAATGAAGTTCAAATAATGAAAATAATTTACTTAAACAGTTTTTTCCATAAATTTCAAAGAAAAACATAATGTATTATTATGCCTTAACAGTGACTGAATAAATGTGATGGTAAGTTCAGAAAGTCCAGAAAGGAGATTTGAAGCTGTTATGGTGCACAGGTGCACATAAGTATGGCAAATGAACAAAAACTGATGAATGTAACGTACAGTAAAACCTCGTTATCCTGAGGGGTGATCAGAACAGACTAAATGCTCAAGATAAACGTGGTGCTTGTAATAATGAGGTATTTGTTAGTTGAAAGTTATACACAACTAAGGACCAAAAACTTGATGGGACTTTAAAAACCCAAAAAGATAAGTCAGGTGCTCCTGATATCGATGCATGCAATAACGAAGTTTTACTGTACTAACAAATAATAAAATTAAATATAATATGGGAAGAGTGTCAAGCACAAATGGTTTGTGATTACTAATATTTAAAATCTTGTTTTAAATGAAATATGTAATGCAGCAAAAATTGTCATAAAACGATTATATATACACAGAAAAGGCTAGACAAGGTTTTTCCAAATTATATTTGGAGGCAGGTATTAATCAAACAAGTAAATATAATGATTAGATAAACTACTCCAATTATTTCTAAGGTTCTAAATTGTTATTAGAATCATACCAACCAGTATTTATATACTAAACGTATTCTCAAGTTTACAAGAAAGATAAAAATTGTTTTATCATGTTTTATCTCATTGTTCAAATGGATTATTTTGAAGATTCAGCTCAATAACATAACAGAAATTGCAAAATTGAAATTAAATTAACAATTAACAAATACCTCTAAATTGCAGGAATGTTTTAAACACTGAAACATTTTGCTTTGATTTCTACAGTCATCATACCTTATCACATTTCTAAGGTAAAGCTAATAATTAATACACAAGTATACGACTTATATGCCACGTAGGAAACAAACAATCAGTTCATCATGATATTGCGCAATAAAAAAAATTCATGACACAAGACGGCTTAAAACTGTGTTCAGACATAATAGCGTGAAATGCAAGGATAACAATGCACAATTCTCATAGTCGAGAAAAAAAGGTGTATCAAGTTTTGATCTATACACCAACTAGACTCTGTTGAAGACACACACCAGATAGGGTTTGGATTCTCTCAAAGACACACTGAGAATACTGTCGACTTGGTATCATTACATTCCTTTCATCTTTAACATCTTGGTTCTTGGTTGCTTCCTCTTCAAGTCCTGCTTGTTCTGTCTCTCCTGAAAAATTAACACAAATTTAGCTTTACCATTGCTGCTATGCAGGGGCTTTCATTTGACCTATAAAACAGCATTTTGACTCTTGAAATCAGTAATAACTTTTGTACCCAACGGTGATATTAATGATAAAATTAGAAGGAAATTTCGTTGACTCTTCAAATTATCATCAGTCAAGGATCATTTTTGACCCTCCACTTTTGACATCTCGTGAAAAACCCAACTATGGCATACTAACATGGTAACCAATGATTATTTTATCCCCCCCACCACCAGGCTACACCAGTAAAATACTAGATATAGAGTTTAATGTGTGATCCTACATGTATCTTTGAACTCAAGTCATGCCTTTGGACTCAAGGGGATGAAAAAGAAACTTGTTAGTATGATGACCAATAATGACTTTAAGCAACAAATACAGCACACATAGATAAACACCAATCAATCTCCAACCAAAAAATTTAGAATTTATCCATTTCCAGAATTCTACCAGACATGGAATAAATATGACCACTTTTTGTCCATTCAACAATTCCATCTCAGCTTAAATCTAAGTATATTTGAACATAAAATTTGTCTGGATCAATAAAGTCATCATATCTCGAGAATATTACGATACACAGCATTAGAATCATTACAAAATACTAATTGTGATGAGCAAGTGTCTGCGGTTGAGTGGTTATTGTCTCTGCTTAGCATTAAATAGCCCCCTCACCACTGTGAGTTCAAAACCCAACTGGCACGGAAATACAGATGGTCGATGGTTCTACCTGGGTGAACACGTGGGGTATTCCTCCACCATTAAAGCTAAAGCACAGTTAATACTCTTACCTCCCATTTCCTGGCCTTATCAGGGTCTTCCTCATTCATAATCCTCTCCTTTTCCTGACGACGTTTCTCCTCACGCCTAAGTTGAGCAGCTTCCTGACGTTGTGCATGAGCTGACTTCAAGAATGACTCCTCAGCTTTCTGACGGTTCTTGTCCGACTTCTGTTTAGCCTGAAATTGTTCATACATAGATATAGTATTAATTACATTAATCTGGAGAAAACTTATTTATTTACCTATGTACAGAAAACAAGAATCCTTACCCAAAAACTCATGAAAAAATAGCAGAGAAACAAATACTCCGGCTTGGTAAACGACTCATATTCTATAACTCAAATCATCACTAAATTACAATGTACAGTCCCTACAAAAAAATCAACCATCAAACATAAAAATTGTTCATACAAATTCAGTTGGTTTCTTTTTTGAATTTCAACTTGCACTCGAGTTCAAACAGTCATACAAAACCGTTTATCTCAAACAAACAAGTATGAAAGCATCTATAACACAACAAACCTCTTTGCTCAAGGTGATTCTGGCTACTTTATCGACACAATAGAAGACGAGTTGCATCAATGGTTTCATGTTCTCCATATCAGTTGTCTTAGATTTACCCTTACCAGCCACTGTAATAAAAAACATTTTAATTTTGTAACAACTCAACCAGGGGCCTCTATGGTAATCATAAGCCCTCAACACTGTGAGTTCGAATCCCACCAAGAACTAGACAAATTTCACACGTGAGGAAGCTGTCTAACTAGTTTATGGAAGGTCAGTGGTTCTACCAAGGTGTACGCCTGGGGTCTTCCTCTGCCATTCAAGCTGGAAAAGTTATCTAACAACTATGGGTCTTGCAGCAACGTTAAACCCCAGAGAAATGGAAAAATCAACTCAACATAAAATGCATCATGTGGTGTTTAGACCTTTGGACTATTCTTAAAACAATGTCTTAACAAAACTTAACAAACTAATAGCCAATACTGTATATGTGGTTTTTGAAAAAAGAACTTTTGAAATAAACTATATTTATCAAAGGAAACACCCCCATTTTATCGAAATGTAAGAAGTACAAAAATTGTCAGACAACACAAGACCTTACAATATGGTGTGTAGAACAAAAGATTCCGAGTAAGAAAGAAGGAAAACACATTGACCGCAAGATAAAAGTTCAACAACACAAATAAGTATTTTAACAGTAACATCAGGAATTTTTAAGAAAATCGTTAAAGAAAAGACAAAACTTACACTGTGAAGGAGGTCATTTCATAAAGTGAGCCAGGAATGATCAAAACACTATCTTAAATATCAGTCTCAAATATTAAAGGTAACTGTGTGTTCCACTTTCATGCAATGTATATAGAAGATGTAATAATACAATGTATATAGAAGATGTAATAATACAATGTATATAGAAGATATAGTACAAGTACGCATAAAAACTTAAGCTACATAACATATCTTACCATTAAAAGTGAAAACAATGGTTGGTTTCACTTCAGGCATCTTGGTTTGTTGATCTCTGAAAAATAAAAGAATCCACTAAAAAAACAACAAAAAAGCAACACTTTACAAAATGGAACATTGATTCAATTTTCAACATTTTTTACCATTAATCAAAATGAAACGTGATACTGACATATGATAGCAGCATGATTTTTCCAATATTTCTGAACAGACTAAAATGTAGCAGTAGAGTGTTGTATTAATTTTAATGGACTAATATTAACAAAGTTTAGCATACAGAGGGGTAGACATGTTTTCATGCAACTGGTAAGCTACTAAATGTAAAAGGGGGTACAGCCCCGGATATAAAAAAAAATATAATACAATTTTAACTTACTCATACTGATTCTTGGGTCCAGAATACTGATCAGAAATATGAATAGATTCAATCTGATTCTCATAACGATCTAAAGCTTGGCACATCTGTAACATAATACACAAATGAATTTATTTTTTCATAACATAAAACAACGCTTACAACAATACGCAAAAACAATTATATAGCATATAGACATGAATTGTAAAAATTAATAAGAAATGTCAGCTGAATTTCTAATTTTGAACTGCTTTAATATTCACAGACCCATTACTTTGTAAACTAAACATTTAAAAATTACTTAAAAGATTTTCATCCCAACTACAATCACATTAAGCTGCTTACTAATGATTTATTAACAGTAAGTCATTTTTGACATCAACAAACCTTTTTATCCAGGACCAATGCAGTTGCTTCTCCAATTTCGCTGAGCAGTTGAAAACTTGATGGCACATTATATTTATCTAAACTCTTCTTCTCTGTAAAAGTTGCCTGAAGCAAGAGAAATGAAAATGATAATGTAGATAACAGAAAGTAGGCTTCCTACATGTGACTTAAAAACTGTAAGGTCATTAGAGTTTGTAGCTTTTTTTCAATGGGTGTAATGCCGTTTTTCAACATTTTTTCAGTTATACACAGCAGCCAGTTCTGCTAATCACTTTTCCTGGACTATACACTAACTAGTACCAATTTACCTTTCCACAAGCAGCTAGCAGCTTCTCCACATATGGAGAAAAATCAACATTTTTGTCAAATTTTCGTAAATCCCTTGACTGGGATTTGAACCTAGATTGCTGGGTCAAAAGTCCAGCACACTAACCATTGGACTGCAGTTGCGGCTTTTGTTACTTTTTTATTTCAGGCAGTTATCAACAATATGTTATTTGCATGTATGGCTTAGGCAGTATGTGGAACTAACCAGTATTCTTAGGTTACAAGGAAGACAAACCAGAAGTCACTCCTTCAACAAACAATTTACAGCGTGTGTGAATCAGATGTAGAAGATAAATAGATAAATGACTCTGGCTGTTGGTGTGACTTTAAAACACAAAGAAGATAAATGACAGAGTATAATGTATATAACATCTCAGCTTGAATTATTACAGAGAGACTTGTACCCAAGTCTAGAATCAAAACCTCTTCACGGACAAATCTGAATGTCCAATCAACTGTGCAAATAGAAATGGATATGAACACAGTTACAGGGATATGGCTCTGTACAAGCAGATTTATTATTTGCTGACAATAAGATTATACACACCAGGTCAGGAAGTTCCTTTTGTAGTTTTCCAGCCACTTTCTTCTGAGCAATACACATACAGAACTTTTCCATAGCTTGATCCATGCTGACTTTGACAACCTGGAGTAAATTAATGCACCAATAAAAGAATCAGTTTTTAAAAATACTTCCTCGCATATTACTAGAATCCTAGAGTTAAGTTTTCTCACAAGTGATGTAACATAAAAACAAATAAACATGACAATAACTGAGCATTCATGGCTCAATACAGGTTTCTTTTGGTTCAACTTAAGCTAGCATCACTATATCAATCAGAGCAATAAATCCATATCATGACTAGACGAAAAAGGCAACAGTTACACATTATACAGTCGCACTTTGATTACCAGTCACCTGTGAACACAGATCACAAAATGAGCAAAGAACCAGCTTCTGAAAATATTTATTGAATAAAAGTCAAATGCCTATGAAAAACATAAAGAGCAACTCATATCTCTGTGTAGAAACCAAAAATGTACAAAGGTCAGCCATATTTTTTCTCTTAATTCAGAGACCTTTATTCACAGGTTCAGGCTGAATAAGGAGTGATGAAATAGGTCACAATTTTATTCCTCAAATTTTACTTCTTGCTTTTTTATGAAATAAAAGACTTAGGCAAAAGGGGATATTCAATAAATACTTACAACTTGGTCGGACATTGGCTTGAGCAGGTTTGACATCACATTGATCAAGTCCTGTCTTTTGATCAGCTTCAGCTCGACCAACATACCCTCCACACAGATACGACCACTACACCACAGAGCATACACATTCTCTGATTCCTTCATTAAACCCCCTTGCGTGGGTTCTTTAGATTGTCCATCATCACCTGATAATTAAATACATAAAAATCCTTTAAATACAATAACCCATAATTTACCTGCACTAAACTGCACAATAAACCACAATTTACCTGTACCAATGGGAAATGTACCAGTGCTGACTGAATTTGGAAAAATTATGTCCTTTCAAACTGAAATTTCGAATTTTTACATGGATGCAGGCAACCGTTTTGAATACTCCTTCATCACATAAGTCAAAATATATATAATAATGGAACAGATATCAGTCAATCAAAAGTGATTTAAGAAGAATCTCTCAATTCATGAAAGGGTGCAAAAATGTGTAATAGAAACGTGTTTGATTAATAATACTGAAAAGTCTTACAGTATAAAAGTAAGAGCATGTAATACTTTAACATTTCAGTTGAAAATTTGTCTTTTGCTTGGAACTTTTGTTTGAAAAATTCAGAAATAATGTCCCTACTTTAGACTGGGAATGGGTTTACAAATACACATTACGTAAGATAAAAAATCCTTGGATTAACAACTTATGGTTAACAATACCATGCTTTTGTTTCATGACTTACCAACAATAGTAAAGTTTTCTTCTAACAACTGTTTATGTGAAGTGAACCAAGCTTGAGCAAGTTTACTGTTCTTCGTTTTACCAGCCAAAAAATTGAGGAAATAAACACCAAGACCAGCCAACATCAACATTTCTAAATAAAAACTGTCCCAGTTTGTTCGTAAATGTATTGGTACCTGGAAAACATTTTAAAAAAATTTACAATGTAAAGTTAAACATGTACCAGCTAGATTACTCACCGAATAATGCTATAACTGATGATTTACAAAGCCTGTTTAAAGGAAATTTCATGAAAGAAAATATGACTTATCATGGTATAAATCTTTTGTTAAAAAAAAACAAGACAAAATCAGATTTTTTAACGAGGACACATTTCAGTGTCTAAAATTCTTGACGTAATAACCTTCATTACATGGAATTTATTTATCAAGTTGACCAAATATTTTAATAACAAAACTACTTTTTGATGACATCCTAAGTCCTTTGGAATAAAAACACTTAGTGATAGGTTGCAACATGGTACATACCTTAGCAATTTTGAGATCAGGTACTTCATGGGACTTGCCTTTACCAGGCCGTGTGGTTTCTTTATCAAAACCTTCAAATTCATCGTCATCAGTAAAATGATCAAATTCATCATCTTCAGTCTGAAACAAATATTAAAAGTCAAATTTTATACAGAACAAACGCTTTTGAAATAAAACAGTAAAACCAAAAAAACACCAAAGAATCAATTACAGTAAAGCCTTGATTTTAGACCAACTTTTTTGACCCGTAAAAATGGTCTCACTGATGAGGTGGTCTCATTGTCAAGTTGAAATGCAAAGGAAATATTTAAACCAATCTGAAAATAAGCTGTGGTCATTTTGCAATGGTCACTAGATGAGGTTTTAATGTATACATAAAATATGCAATTGAATTCTTTCTTACAAATGCCAATCAAGAGTTTTACTTAAAACATTAAAACTAGTACAAATGAGTTTCAATAAAATGGGCGTTAGATAGTTTTGGTCATGTGACCTCATTATACAGTTATACAAAGATGTACACTTCATGTGATAACCAAAGTTACAAAAAGAAAAACCCAGCATAACTATATTTGTAAATAGCATAAAAATTTATTACGCCCAACTTAATTTTTCTTAATTATCTTAGTTAATTATATAACCTGCATTGAGTCCAATGTGTAGCATTTAAGTAAAAAATATAAATCAAGTCATACTTCAACGGTGCCATCTTCTTCATCTTCTTCGTCATCTACTGTATCATCAGCTGTTTGTTGCTGTGGTGAGTCATCAGATTCAGCAGGGAAATCGGCATCCTCATCGACAATAACTTCTGGTTCTATCAATTAAGTATTGTTTTGACAATAATAAGAAGTTTGTTTAATAAAATAAAACACTACTTCATATGAAAACAACAACTATGAATGAATTTCAAGATCAGTACAAATACTAAGGTTAAAAATTTCACTGACATAGCAGTAAACAACATAAGTTAATTGCAAGAGAGATCTAACAACTCCTATCTCAAAAATAAACTTTGATAATGTTTGATTCTAATTATTTCATACTGTGTGACACTCACTAAAATTTTGGTGAAATCTGGTCAGGTAACCGAACTACAACACCAGCTCAATGCCAACATACTTGATAGATTCAGATCAATATTTAATAAAAGCATTCCAAGAGTTCCAACAAAAACAAGAGAATTAATGAATTAATAAAATATTTTGATATCTTATGTTCCAGTTAACTAACCTTCATCATCAAAATCTTCAAATTCTGCAAATTCATTATCATCAAAGTCATCTCTAGCTTTCTTAGCAGCGGCAACACAGCCAAGAGTCAACAGCCCAAGAATCAGCAGAATCTTTACTTTCATTATTCCTTCGCTGAAATACAGATATTGAAAACTTAAAAAAGACTGAATTCTTAAATAGCTAATACATACCAGGCTTCTCGAAACTGGTGGAATACTTGCCTGACATATGGTCAGGCAAAGTTAGAATTTCTGTATGACCAAAGGAAAATCTGTCTGAACGAATATATTATAAATAAGTGGTAAATGTTGTAAATCGTGCCCCAGTGCCAAGTTATAACTGAAAATTTATTGGACCTGCTTGAAATTTGCCTGACATGTGCAAGACCTGTCAGGAAGCCTGACATATGAGTCTGAAATGAGTTTTTTAAACAAGAAACACAAATCAGGTGACACATGAAGATAACATCTACTGCTTATAATATAAATCCAAGCAAATCATTGTAATAGAATAGGGTATCACCTGAAAACTGGCAGCAAAATCTGATGACCTGCTTGTCATTTTCATAATCATGTAATGATATATTCATATTCTGATTTTTTCTCAATTTTTCAATAATACCCATTACACAAAACCAATACGAAAATACGAGGGACGGACAAGATTTCATAAAACATATATGTAGACCACAGTTATTTTGATCTACACAATCATCTTTAGCACTAACTACTATCAAGACATGTCATTTATTAAAGCTTAAAACCAGGAAATTATTTAACATCAGTATAAACTATCCCTTTAGGGTCTCAACAAAAATTTAGCCATCACAAATATTGTGACAATAGCACACCATCATAGATTTGATCTCATTGAAACATAATACCCTCCAGCTATGTACCAAGCATGAAAATTAGAAAATTCTAAATCTTAATATGTACAACATTAATAAATATATTTGGACAACCAGAAATAAATCAAACTGCAAATGATATAGTAAATCGACCTGTAAACAAAATATCTGACAAAGTATATACAGTTGTAAGAAGGCTTAATCAAACAAATATTTTGACTTACATCACTTTAATACCAGAATAAATCAATTTGTCCGAAAGTAAATTCTGTCCGATGTATATTCAATTTAGTATGATCGCTGTAATGTACGTAATACTCAAAACCCAACGTGGTGAGCGTTTCAAATTATATTTGGTAAAATGTTTTACCAATGGGATTGAAAAACGGCACAATAGAAACAATTGTATTGAGACGAAGTAACATACAAACCGGTGTTTTTTCCACGTCCTATTTAAGAAGCGGGTGTCCGTTTTTTCTTGAAACTGTGATTTTCACTCTTAGGCACACTGTGACTAAAATTGATACATAAAGTAGTCATTTCGTTACCTAAATCAATCTCGTATAATCGTCTTCAGAAATTTCTTAAATTTTGTTTGTTTGTTTGTGCGTGCGTGCGTAAATATACGTCATTTGGCGTATTTCGTAACATATTATTAGTCCCTTCATTGCATTCTGATCACAAAATACGTTTTGATATCTGGAACCCGAGTATATATATATATACACAGTCCAGGACCTATATTATTACATTTTATAAATTTTATGCCCCTTGGTTATATCTGAATAACTTTCGCTAACCAGATTAGTAATCTTTGTCTTATTCGTGTATTGGTCGTTGCAGGGACTCTACATTATATGTAATGTAGAGTCCCTGGTCGTTGTTACTAATCAAATTTCAATATTTCTGTATCTTAGTCCTAATACATCATGGTTCATTCGTATTTACCGGATACCGTTGGGATACAGTGGAATATATATGGAAAACAAATTTTTCATTGATAATTAGCTGAAGTGAAGCTAAACGTCTGACAGGGGTTATCTCGTGTTATGTAATGGTATGCATGAAATACATAAAGATTATTAGAAATTTCCGAACGGGAGTCCCTATTTTCATAGATCTATGTTCGGTTGCCACTCGTAAGGCTATGTGTATACTACTAAAATACTCACGGTGGATTAGCTATCATCTTTAACTGGTCCCCATTCCATTGTGTAATGTTTTAATACATCAGTGGGGAAGTATTATCACCATTAAATGTGTGTACAACAGATGTTTTTAATAAATGTACAAATGATAGTGATGTACATGTAGCGTCACGCTACAAGTTGACACCGTCCTTAACATATAAGAAGAACTTAACCATTTAATTGTCACCTAACCACACACGTAAGTCAGTCCCTGATAGAAGTAACTGATCTACCAGGTTATAAGGCCCAAAAAGGTTTGTTTCTGATTACCCGACCGACCCAATATTTTTACCTGCCCACTCATGAGTGTTCACGGCATTCAAATCTTAGTGTTATATTGCAATTTTCACGACTCATTAACATTACAGCGCACATATTCCCGTACAGTGTTGCAGATATATGTAAAAAAAAAATAAAAAAATAAAAAATCCCTACCTAGCGACCCATATTTTTGGACATGTAATCGGAAACAAACCATATTTTGCTTAGGCCTAAATACTTGGATTAATGAAAGATGTCAGACTGAACTGATTGCAGCATTTACAACATTCATTTTGGGTCCACAGCTTTTTTAGCATAACAACTGAGTAGGATGTGTAAACAAACAGACTGAACGAAACAATCCATTTACAAGTGTCTTGGATTACATCAGACATAGTGTAATCAAATAAATGCATAACGCACTGGAGAATAAGAGTGTAAACTTCATATTTAAGACAATTCGTATGAATTTATTGTCATTTTAGTATACATATAAATGAAACACAGAGTGCATGCGTCATTGATTAATATATAATTTTAGTCTGAACCACTTTGAAAGAACATTATAATACTAAACTAATACATGTGTATGACACAAGAACATAATTGTATGCACTATTTATTTTCATGGCAGTGCTGTGACAAGGGCTTTACCCTTCTAGATTGTACTTGGCCAGTGTCACTTTTCCAGAGTTGACATACAACAATAATTAAATCGTTCAAACAAACACTTTATGCTTAATTATCACTAAGCTGTCATCTATGTCAAAATTAAAAAAATAATATACATAAGAACACAGAAAAATATCCACAAATACCAAGATTTGTCAAAGCTCTGATAATGGGTAATCCGGTAAGTTTTTTTTATTTTTTTTTTTACATTTTGTTATTTCCCAACAAAGCAACGAGTAAGAGTCTCCGAGGCCGAGTGGTTATGGTCTCTGACTAGTAATCACTAGCCCCTAACCGTTGTGAGTTCGAATTCCACTGGGAACAAATTGCACATGAAAGGAAATTGTCCAGCTAGCTTACAGAGGGTCACTGGTTTTACCCAGATGTTCACACGGAGCTTTCCTCTATTGTTATAGCTGGATAAATCGCAAAATGACCCTAGCTATTAGTGTGTCCTTAATTCCCGGCGAAAAGATCACTTCCAAAATTTTAGTTTCTTAAAATCTTCTTCTAAGTTCAAATCTTCGTCAGACACATTTTTATTGTCAAACTTTTTACACGCGGCTAGATTCCCAATCACCACTTCATTATCAGGTTGGGCCTTCTGCACAAGTTTGAACCAATCAGCGGCTTTATGTAAACGCCGAAGTTTCATAAGGGTATACCCTAATAAAGACATAGAGATTGGATCGTTTGTCTGTAGACAAAGTTCTTCGAATTGCGCCAAGGCTTTTACTAGATCAGCTTTCTTCTTTAACTGAATGTAACATTCACATGTTAGATAGAGAGCGTATACACATGAGTACACTTCTAGTCCATCTTCCGCTTCTATTTCTCGCAGCATGAACTCGTCTGCTACTAAAGCTTCCATCTTGCCGTAAAAATTCTTACTCTCTGGTTGCCTGGTCTCCTTGAGAATCACTTTACGTAGGACAGGTAAGCTCTCTTCGTATCTTTTTGTTCTGCAAAGAAATCTTCCGTAATCAACGTATGATCCAATTCCACAATCATCTTTTCCTAGAGCATCTTTGAAAGCAGCGTCTGCCTTTTGGAGAGTCTCTTGACGATGATCTTTAAACACTGTGGATGCAGAATGGTACATACAGCCTAAATGATCAAACAGACCAGAACCATGGTTAGAATTTGAAAATTTCTGAATAAGCAGTCGACACATTCGAATTGGGCGCCAAATTTCTGTCGGTGGCAATTTTTCACTGAGTGTAATGTTTTTCTGACTCAGTAGTTGTGGCAAAAAGTCCAAATGTTTTTGGGCTTCTTTGTCCCCCTGCAAAGGTTTGATGAAATATTCAATCGCCTCTTCAAAACCCGAAACACCATGAGCAATCAATGATTGTATGTATACGGATATTTCTTCATACGATTCTTCATAGACTTCAAAACCTGCGTCAAGATAGAAACAAGTACATAGTTCGTCCGTCACTGTCAGCAGAGCTCTAGCAGCTTTGTCCTTCTCAGGATTCTTTGCAAAATCACAAGCATTTGTTACAAATGGATTAAACAGTTGCCCTACATTACAATAAAATGGAAATATGTTGACAAATGCACATGTATTTGTTAGCTGCAGAAGATATTGTACTGGATTATTTCTTATTGCGGATAGAGACTTTTCTAACTCGAGTAATTCCTCTTTTTTCAAATGACTTATAGTGTTGTTCTTTGGGATAAAGTAGTCCGGGAGGTTTCCATTTCTTACGGCTTCTAAAAGACTATCAAGTAGTTTATTAACACACACAGCCTTGTTTGTACGCCATATTTGTGGATCTGTAGTTTCACAACAAAAGTACAATATGGATTTTAGCTGGCGGAGTGATATGGATCCGGTTTCTAAGCTATCCATACAAAGCAGACATAGCAAAATAAAACATTGCCTCTGCACTGACGATATAGCCTCATTGTCCAACACCCTTTCTGCTTCATAAAATGTATATTCCCATTCAATATCCGGGTCGTTACTGTTCGGGTGCGCACCAGGTGTCACGTGACAGCCCGAAGCCATTATCTTCTTCTCAATTCTATTTCCAGGCCAGCCGAAATTACGGCCTCGCGTTCCCCATTCTGCAGCAACTTCTGGCCAAGATGGGTGCCTGAGAGCAAGTGCATATTCGACATTATCTGGTAATTTCTTGCGTTTGGTTTTAGCAGACGGCTTGGCAGAAAAGGTTCTTGGCGTCAGTGGTTCATTTTCTTCCACTTTTTCCGACTCTTCCTGTATTTGGTTCTGTTTCCTTAAATAAGTTCTCGAAGATGTACCACGTGACGAGACTTCAGCCATTAACATGGTTCTCGTTCTGTCCCGTGTTATAGCTGGAGCACTCTTTGCTTGTCTTGTCGGTCCTTTGGGATGTAGACAAACATAACCAGGCCGAGTATACTGTGAGTCTGTGAAGCAGTCTATATCTTTCTTTGTTCCATTTTCAGGACCAGCCTTTTCTTGCCCCACCATCATACAAATGATGGTATCATCGAATGATGTTTTCTTTACGACATCCCCCTTCTTGTCTTTGCTGTAAATAAATGTCATAATTAGTGAGAGTGTAGTGCTTGAAATGTAAGATAAAATGAATATCGGTATATGGGTATTGTATAGTGTGACGATTAGGCATGGGCTGCAAAGGTGTTTTGCCACAACAAGAGTGACAGTTGGTTAGGTCTTTATAAATTGAAACGATGAATGGAAAGATATATACTCTCCGCATTTTATGCGAAGCCCATTGTCTTTTCTAACTGGAAAAGTTTTGGCAAAGCCCTTGATACCCAATTCATGATCTAAATCAATTAAGCGCATGCTTTGGACTATTTTCGTGCAACGTGAAATACATATCACTGTGTTTATTAAGTTAATGCTATTAGTATCGGAAATATGCATATGGCGACTGAATATTCTAGTTTACATTTAAAACATGCACATCAAAGTAACAGGTTTGTTGTATGTGCATCGTTCATGCTTTATCGTAAAGACATTTACATGTTCAGGTTATCGAAGATATTAGCATACGTCTATTGATCCAGACTTCGTAATGGGTTTGTTCTATACGCATATCAAACAAATCAGCATTCATTATGTAGTAAACGTAGACAAAGCTTTAAAACACTATTATTGGTAGCTTGTAACTGTTGAAGGGATGATTGCGAGAAGGGCCTATCTCCATTTTGGAAAAGGAGGCGATAGGCCCTTCTTGCTCTGACCCCTTCATTTGTGTACACTTTTAGGCACGTACTAGTCATATTGAGCGATGGAATTTAAAATTCATTGCTTGTTCATTAGTGTACAGTTGTAAATCTTTCATGAAAGTAAATTCGATTAGGAAGAGCGCGTGGTGTCTTTTGAATAATGAAAAGTAAAAATTAACATGCAAGTTAAAGCTTGCTGCTAACCCATTATACATATCACCACTTCCAGGCGCATGAAGGAAGTACTTGTTTGTATAATGACAATCCAATTTTTCAAGTTGTATATTTGTATTTTAACATAAATTAACCATTTAATTGCATTTTTCGATTTTACTTTTTATAGATAAATTTAGGAGATGTTTATACCGGAGAAAGGGAGGGATAGGCGAATTGGTAATAAAAAGATCATTCGTTTAATCTACGGCGCATGAAAAGTTATCAATAACTTTTCGCAAACATCAAAATAATTAAATGTAAAGCATAGTTCTTTGACAAACAAATAAAAGACGTGTTGATAGCTTCAAAGATATTTGGCTTTGATTTCAAAATCTACTATTCAATATCCGCTCTTTGAATTTTTATTTGAAATGGAGTAGAATTTTGCGTGGGAATTCAACATTTGAAATATAAAAAAACACTCACGTTAAAATTGTTGGTATTTTGTAACCTTCTGGGTACATTCCTACAAAGTTTGGTTCATCGAATGGCTTTTGACGTCGAACATATCGTATTGGTACGAATGTATGCAGGACGAACGATTCGTGAAGGTACGGAACGTTGCTAACCGGATCGACGTCCGTTAGCTGGACCTTGTTAGGGTCAAAGGTCATCGTTGAACTGAAAATAGAAAAATAGAAAAAATAAATATGAGTTTATTGTTTTTACTTGATAAAAACAATGATAATAGAAGTAGGGTTATCGATGACATGTATATGTGTGTTTTGCATACATATTGTACCTATACAGAAAAAAGAAACGTATTTCCAGGACCTGTCACATGCCATTAATTCGAAATTCTATATAAGAACGTATAAGTTAAAATGTGGTTTTCGAAAGGTCTACAGCCAAATAGTATTTTTATAGATTTACCTTTCACCGAAAATGGTTACAACACTAAGCAAGTTTAAGTTCTCCCCTAACTTGTCGCAACTCCAGTAAAACTGCGGCTTTGATAAGTATGTGCTTAACATAAAAGTTGCCCCTAGAAATATGGAGATGAGCTTGTACGTTTTATGCTCGCAATAAATGAACCCACGTGATGATAACTTGGTTTTTAATAAAAGCTATTCAAATAGACCATCAAATTACATGTGTAATCTTTGGGCGGTGAACATTGCATTTTGTGTAGGATTACAGCAGGCTGTTACACCATAACACTGTTAAAAGAGTTTGAGCAAATTATCCATAACATGTAATAATCATGTAAATTCACCTCCCACACATTAAACATTGGTTTGTACACACATTATACGTATTACAAAAAAACGATCTCGATCAATTTTAACGACCAATTAATTAGGTTTAAGATTAAGATTTTGATCATAAAGTTTGTAAAAAACTACAATGTATTTCAAAATAAAATAGCATAATGGCTTTGACAATGACGACGCAAAATGTAGTAGGTGTATATTACGTTAATTAATATTTAATTAAGCATATAAAATACATTATATCGAGTATCATACATGTACGTACAAAGAAGAGGTCAAAACACAGTTCGGTCAAAGCATAGTAGGTAGAGCTCACAGCGACATTTTGATGTTAAAACCCCTAATACAGAAGCGTATTCATAAGTTTATACTATATATATATATGTACATTTATACATATCAGTGCGTGACTTTATGAACTCGATTCACAAGACTAACGCCATGTTAAACTTATTAATTCAGACATATGAAACCCAACAAACTCAAATACAATAACACCTCGATAATGAGACGACCTTTGGGACCAGAAAAATCGGTCGTAATAATGAGGTGGTCTATTTTCACGTTGATTTGTAAGGTTGTTATTGAAAGCCAGTCCGGAAACAAGTGGATCGTTATAACAAGGTGGTCGTGATATTGAGGTGACAGTGTAACATATTATTATACTCGTATAATTCATGTACTTAAAATAAATGGTATAATTTATGTACATGCTCAGGATTTATGAATAATGACGGCTCTCTCAACCTGAGCATCAACCTCCCTTCAACAACAACAGCATGATTTTTGTTCCCGCTGTACGATTAACTATTAATTTAACCTCTCTAGAGCTACAACCTCTCAACAACAACACAATTTTGCCTCTTCCAAAAGATGTTGCCTTGGAGAGGTTGCACTGTACTACCCCCCCCCCCGCGGGATGTCATTTGCGTAATACATAAGCCTATTATAAACATAATGTTTATAATAAAAATTCCTATCTTAGTACTAAAAATAATAACATAGGATTAAATCCACATACTTTTACAACGATACTGTGTAGGCGCACACTGTATTAATCCTTGCTTAAAAATAAGTACGTATCAATACCTTAATTATACTTAACACAAAAATCTTGTATTTTATTAAACGTTTCAGTTTTCCCAGCTGTCTGATAAGCAGACGAACCTGTGTATAGATGATTGGTAGAATTGTATTGATTGACGGATTGATGAATAATTGATTTGATAGTCTCAGATCGATACAGATATAATGTTTGTGCCACAATATGGTTTGACCCAGCATAGAATGATTTACCGTGTTGCTAGGGAAATCATAGTGACGGTAAGTTCCCCACCCAGTACGTGTTACTTTACCGTCCTTATCGAAGTAAGAATGTTCATATCGATTTAAGAGCTTATACTGAAAGCCAGCAGAAGACAAATTAGAATTTTAATTAAAAATTTACCTGTTTGCATTCGTATCATCCATCTTGTATGAAGAAGATTTTAAGTCTTTACGATGAAAATGTTTATTCCTCTTTAATTCAATTTGAATGATATTCCACTACACACTAGAAGCGAATGGTTTGTTACAAATGGTCGGTAAACTTTGTATTTCGTTCAATAGGAAAACTTTTTATTCACTCGCACGTATCAATATCGTAAAAGATTTTGTTTAACACCGTGAAGAATAAAACATTATTGATATATCTGACCTTCCAATTCACGAAAATCGATTTACTATTTGACAATAAATAAATATTTGAAACTCGATACTTAACAAGGATTTTCAATAACTGTGTATCGATTTTTTTTTACCATGCTTGTGTACATAGATTCACAAACAAAATATATTCATTGCGTTATAAAGTAACCTGGCGTGTATTGTGTCTACCACTGATTTAAAACAAACAAAATTACTGTTATCAGTATATTTCTATTTTACATGTAGTTTGACAAAAACTAACTCGTTTCCGGTGTTAATACTACATCACGAATTTTACATTACATACAGTCAAACCAGAGTTAACGGTCACCTGTGCATAAATGCCACTTATAAATATACATGTACCACTCAGTTATTGATATACTAGGCATTTGAATGCAGGTCAAATGTACATAAATTTATACTTCGTTTCTATCTCTAGTAGTCTGTGTTTACTGGTTTGGCTATAGGTGCATCACGCTGTGGAGGTATCGTCATAAAAAACTAATCAGCACTAATCAGTGGTCATTTGTTTTGAAACGATTCTTGCTGACCTTCAATACTTACATATATGCATATCAACATGGAATAGAATCCTTTAGGGTCCAAAATGACCCCTGTAAGAATATTTTTTACTTAACATTTTTTGCTTTTTTATGATACTGATGATCAAAATGATCTTACATAGCGATCATACACATTTACAGAGTAATGCTTTTTGCTTTCAGTTTTATAGCAAACTCATTGTTGTGTAGAAGAAGCCTATGTATTCACGTCAAATCCCCGTCCCATATGGTAACATATATACGTTGGCTTTTAGTCCAATACTTAAATTGGAATAATAATATTGTTAAAGTAACTGTACAAATACTCGGTACAGTCAGTCTTCAATGTGAGTGGTAATGATCTCAAACTTGTAATCACGAGTAACTCGCCGCAGTGAGTTGAAATCCCACCCAGGACCAAATTTCACGCGTGAAAAAGCTGTCCAGCTAGCTTACAGAAGATCTGTGGTTCTACCCAGATGTAAGCCTTTGGGTCCTCCTCCACTTTTAAAACTAGAAAGTCGCCAAATGACCCTGGCTGTTGGTGCACCGTTAAACTTCAGTGACAAGACAGTCTTTTATGTGAGTTATAAAATTAACATTTTAAACTAAATTTGCGCTGAATAGTATTTAGTGCATTTTCAATTGAGGCAGACATACGTACTGGATTAACTGAAAACATGATATGAATTAATTTCGAAGCATATGTTGCTAATAAACTACCTTTTCAAAGGCAATGTTTGATCGGCATACATTGTGTATTATAAAGCATCAATAATTCATTTATAAGTAAACTTAACACATGAGAAATGTTGAATGTTCCAAAGCCTTTATGTAAAACTACATTATAACACACCATAACACAGAAATAATTACTGCAACCTTTATTAATTCAATTTAAACTAAATCAAATTTCCGTCCTACTTAATTGAAATTGCACTGCATAGTGTGAGAGTCATTCCATGAGCGTATCATGTTGATATTTATACATAATGCTATTTGGACGTAAAAAGATGTTTGTTTCTTACTACCCGATCGACCCTAATTTTCCCCTCGACCCTAGACTTTTTATAAGGCCCGAGGAACGGTACATCCACTATCTCACTTTTTACCTTTTTTGTGCAAAAATAATCCCAACAGAGGCTTAAGGAAAAATAAAGATAATTCCCTACCCTACATATTCTAATTTAATGGACATGTAACTAGAAACAAACGCCTTTCTACGCCTCACTGTCAATGTTGTCTTCAAAGGGAAGCAACAGATTTATATCAACATTATTCTAGTTTCTGAATACCATTAAGATGAAAATTTCATATCAGAAATAATAAGCAATTCGGGATGTCATAAAGAATCAAACCCACCTAAAAGAACTGTTCAAACACTGATGTTCTATTTGATCGGTTAGAGTGCGCGAAACAGTCATTTTAAAACATAAGTTAAAATGTTGCAGTATATTGGGCAATTCTCTTCTTTTGCCTCTTAAACGGTTTCTCAAGCACACCCATATGTCATACACTACTTGTCTATTACAATGTAGATACAATAAAGAGACATGGAAATAAAACAGTCAATATACATGTATTATAATAAGGAAAAAAATCACCAAAGCGTGTTGCAAACGCATGACTCAATTAACCAACTTTAATGTATCCAATGATTTACTTCCCAATGTCCCTATTAATTAAACAGATAGTAAAATTGTGGAGATGCCGGGGATTGAACCCGGGGCCTCTCACATGCGAAGCGAGCGCTCTACCACTGAGCTACATCCCCTGCCTTCTAATAAAATCAAATATTATATTATTCGAATAACCTGATGTATATATATATATATACGTATGTAGCCGTACACACCTGGGATATACCGATAAATTCCAGAGATTAATTTACTAAAATAACTTCGTGCATTGATCCGAGTCACTGGGTGCACGGCGGGGATGTTAACCAATTTGGAGTGTGAATTGCCTTCATCCAATTTCTAGGGCGAATTCATGAAATGAATATCCGCACTAAATTGTCTCTAGTTGCATTTTTAGTACAACTGTCGCATTTAATATTTTCAACGAAATAATTACAATGCCATCATGGCCCATATGAAGCCACGAAGCCACTTTGAATCAGAAACATATTTTACATTACAGCAAGGTATAAAAAATCCCCTTTTGGAACTTTAAAGGCGACAACTTGTAGACTTTAAGTTTTCAGTATCGAAGATAAAGTAACCTGCACCAGGTTTGAGTATCTTAGTAATAAGATAGCTTCTTGGTATAAAAGTTGGCTAATAGTTACGATGAATCAAAAGTCTTATCGTATAGGACAGAATGATAAATTTTGACCAGGCACTTTGTAAGTCGTAACTGAGATCATTTGTGCATAATAGTCTCAGGTCGGAATAATAAATTTAGTCTGTGATCCCAAATGAGAATTTTTCGATGTTTAAAATAACGACACCGTAAAACAAGACAGTTGTTTACGCTGCGCGCAATGAATTTGTGATTGAAAACACCAGGATTATATTTACTTAGACATTTACTATATGCCAGAATCATTCAAGCAGATGGCCCGTACAAGTACGTGTGTTAGGTATTAATTGCTTGAAACTAGCCAGTAGTCAGAATTATAATAAAAGGAGTCCCTGCTTCCTATCACTTTAATCCATTTTGTAGGACTTATTACAAATTTAATTCTTAAGTCTATCTTTATCATGTTTAAGATGACCGAAGTGGAAGAACGGATATAAAATTCATGGACTTATGATCACTGCGTGACCTAAATTTGATAATTATCATAATCAAAATGTTCAATGAATTTGAGCGGCACATATCGTCTACATTTAGCCTTATTTTTCTGATATTATATCATAATTAGTCATAAAAGTGCCATTATCCCAATTAATGGGTATCTCTGTCTGAAGCAGCCTTACATCTCAAGTCGAACTACAAACGTACATGTTTATACATTTGTATTAATCCATTAGTAAATCAATTATTTAACTTCAAATATAGATATAACGAAATATAAAGCGAGTATCCCTCGTGGACTACTGAAGTTAGTATCCAGTCTTGTCGAATTATCTAAAGAGCGAGAATGCGTTGGTAAAATAACACGATGCAATGAAATTTAGCGATGTTTACGGAAATAATCCGGATACTAAACTTTATCCATCATATGGCTGATATTTTCCCGCCATATGTCAAAGTATGGAAGTTCTTATTAAACGGTACAGAGTGTTTACTCTAAAAGAATGGTTGCGTTCTGTCGTTATGACAGCGTCTAATAGACAAATAGAAGAAATTCTGATTATGGACACAGACAGCATGAGGTACACTTCTGTATTACGATTATTTACTGTTAAAATGTCTGTTATTTCGACATCAGATTGTTTCGTGCTTGCATGATTGATTTCGAAGCATATAATTGGCACAGGTACATCATTTTCAACGTTGCCATTGAGTTTATCTTCATTTGCTCCAAATATCTGTATTTTGTTATGAACCGACTGTCAAAAAATGAAAACAATATTAACGCATAGTAATATGGAGTTACTGCATTGAAATAATTTAATTTTTAGTTACAAAGCACTACTGACTGATGTATATGTGTGTGAAGATAAAATTAAGAATCAGAATTTCCAGCTGCAGCAAACTCAAGGTAGCAGTCAAAGAGAATTAGTTATCAAAACTATAGAGGTGATATTACTTTTTTGTTTGATATCCTGTTTCTTAATATATTATACTATGTGCAAGTTTTATTTGTTTATTTTTCTTTGAAACAGTCTTCTAGATGAGGCCCTGAAAGCTTAGCTGAGTTCTGAAATATTGAAAAATCTTTCAGTGGTATTTTAAATTGCATTTTTAATTGTTTTAAATGCATAGTTATCATTAATAGTACATTAACAATTGTTGGTAATCATCCATACCTGGAGCATAAAAAGGTGCACTTCACATCAAGTGCTGTCCAGTTCTGATGACTCTATTTTGATGCAGAGGAAATTCTCACTGCCTGTGTTGTCAATGATGTGGTTATTGTATAGTTCTTAATTCTATTCGATGTTGGCCCAGACAAGAGCATGTAACGATATTGGGGACCAATTCATCCATTATATATTTTCACAGTTGTTTATCTTCTTTCCTTCAGACTATTTTGAAGAAACATGGCTTTGGCAAAAACATTCTTACAGATGGTTTTTGTCTGGTAATGGTTTCATTATTGGGTAATATCAGGGGTGTAGAAATGAGCCGGAAGCCAGAAAAATCAACCGGCTATTTGAGCATTTCCTCTGGCTACTTTTTCCAAAACAACGGACACAATACTGCATCCAAAGTCCCCATCTACTTTTAGTAGCTTACCAGCTACTTGAAAACATTTCTACATCCCTGGTAATATTAAATTAATGATTTCCTTAGTAATTTGGTAAAACTGTTTATTCTATGTTTATTTCTTTTTTTCTCTTATCATGTTTTTGTTTTGGTTTATTATAATTTAATTGGACTAAAAATTGTGTTGATGCATTTTCACAACACCGCAATTAGAAATTGAAAGCCCATCATTTGATTATTTAAAGTAACGGATCATTATATAATTCATATTGGACTTCTCCTTATTTGAAATGGAGCTTAATTTACCATCCATTCATATTATAATAAGTGAATACTTTTTATTGATAAAGTGTAGAAACTTAATTTCTGATTATATTGTTGTTGAAAATGTTACCATAGTAACATATAATAACAATTGTATTTATTTCAGTTATCACAGGACAAGTTTGCACAACAATGTGGTGGTAACGTAGAAAGTAGATATCCAAATACTTGTGTGAATAGATTGTTTTATAGCGTGTGGGATACGCTACTCTCTAGGTTAGTGTAAATATATGTATGGTACAAATAGCATAGTGTTGTCAATCAAATCATACCCAGATCTGTTGCATTAGACCCAAAATTGCTCTTAAGGTTTTATTCCCATAATGTCCAAAGTTATTGTCTCGAAATGGAGCAGACAGATTTTTGAAACTTTTATAATATTAAATTTTATAGGTTTCTAGGATAGAAAATTATTTACTGTGAGATTTTCAAACACATTGACAATTCTTTGAGTAATTGTCCTCTTAAGTTTACATTGAAACCTACAGCAGCTGCCAATTTTTCAAGGATTAAAGATGACAGAAGATCCATTTCAATGAAAACTCAATGCAGAAAGAAGCAAAAAATCAATATGAATCTGATTTGATAATGAAAAATACAGGTCACCATGCTATACATTCAGAAATTAAGATTTATATATTTTTCAACAAGGGCAACAACTCATGCCAAAATTATAAATGTGTTATTTTGAACTCAGAACAATTGTGAACAATCAGATACAGTCAAACACATATGCTATACATGTATAGTATAGGTCTTTGATACAGTGAAGTGTTTATATTCCTAGACCCACTTCTCTATATTTCATTGATATTGGTACAGTAAAATATGGATATCATGAAATAATTATTCAGGAATTCACTATAATGGTGTTCTTCTGTACTCAGGTGTCAAGATTTAATAATTATCTTTTTTCAGGATTGGTGATACGGTTATGATGTATATGTTAGAAAACACTTCCTTGTTTTATAAGATCACAGATACTTGTTTTGTACAATTAACAGGTCTGTAGACTTACGCCTTTACTAAACAGTTGTGAAAAAAAACAGCTTTTTTGCTTGAATATTCACATAGAAGGGTGTTTCGTCCATTCTTTGATGTATTCCATTGAAAACTTATAAAGGATAGTTTGAAATTAAACATTCATCCTGTCTGCCAATCAAAATCAATACAATATTTGATTGACCAATCAGTCGCCAGAACCCTGACGACTGTATTTTCAGCAATCTTTGCAAGGACTGATTGGATACTGATGGGAATGTCTTACAATAGCTTCCTCATATTGTTTGAAGGATTCAATATTTTCCACAATTTGTGTGAAGTATTTTTTTTAGAAATGCTTTGAACAATTAGTATTACACAGTATCACCGAGTACATGAGGTAATTAATATTATCAATTTGTAAGAATAGATAAAATTTAGAGTTTGTATGGAATGATGTGTGGATGCCAATGGTTAGTAGTTTTATTCCAAATAAGTTAGAATTTCATGTTTTTAGGTTTGTCTGTAAATAATGTTACTGAAAATAACAACTTTGCTGATGCTATCAAAGAAACTGTGGATATTAAAGACAAGGATAAATGTGATCCTGCTGTAGACCACAGTAATAGTCATAATTCAGACAAGTCCAATGTTGATGATGTGGATGGAAAGAACGTAGACAATAGTAAAACGAGTGATGTTAATGATTTTGCTGACACATCACTATTCAGAAGTTCTGGAGAATCAGTAAGAGAAAAACATGATGAAGACAACAATTTAGTTCAAGTCATTAATTATACAGATGATAACAACAAGGTTGAACATGAAGACAATTTGATTAAAACGTTAGATGATGAGACGGGAAATAAAAAGATAGATGGATGTTCTAATTCAGCAGGAAAAAGTTCTCAAAATGAAAATAAAAGTGATTGTGATACTGTGAAGCATTATAATAATGCTGAGACAAATAGTGTAAAGCCATGTTTAAAAAGGACTATAGAAAATTATACAATTAATACTAATAAGGGGTCAATGAGGAAGAGAAAATATGAACAGATTAATGATGAAAGGTTTCTGTCAATGAAACTTGAAAGTACAATGTATGCAAAGATGAAATCCTCTGATTCAGAAGATATTTGCAATGTTTTAACATTGGGGCAAAATATGGCTTCAGAAAATATTGGTTCAGAACTTACCATAGAGACAAGAAAACGGAAGATTTCTGAGACATTCAGTGATGTATCTAAGAGTGATAATGATACAAATTTGGTTCATGCAAAAAGAAGAAAGCTTGATGAAAGTCTGAATGATAAAGACAGACACAAATCTGATGTCAATGAAGAAATGATAGAACAGAATAATTATAGTACAGCTGAAAAGAAGGAGTTACAAGAACGTATTGATGTTGTACAGACTACAGATAATAATTCTGATAATATAACTACTGGACCAGGAAGTGTGTATGTGAATTCATTATGCAGCAATTCAAATGGTTTTGAAAAATTAAATGATTTAAATATTCTTTCAAAATCTTGTGATTTTGAAATCGCCAAACCACACAGATTGAACAATGTTAAGAATAAGACTCCTACTAAACACAAGAAAACATGTAAGCATGGTAAGAAAGTTGGTACTAAAGTCAAAACATCAGGAAATAAGGAACATAATGACAAGAGTTGTATGTTCAGGTAAGTTTGTGTTTTGGTTCAATATAAATTCTCCTCCAGAAATAAATCAATTCGCATTGTAAAGGGGATAAACCATTAATAATCATACATAATGAATTAGCTTTCTAATCATTTTCTGTACAAACCATTTTTGTGTTTAGAAATATGCCTATAGATGAGACAAGCTGTAATTAGCTACACTTAGAAGATTTCACATAAAAGATTATTAATCATTAAAATCACAATGCGAGCTAGCAAGCCCTGTACTTATATGCATAAATTTTAAAGAAAAAGTCATGTATTTATGTTTTAAAGTTTTAAACATTTATTTAAATACAAGGTTTCTAATACTTTTTTAAGAATTTTTTGATTGAACAAAGTTATATTTTAATGCTGTATCTGTTATACCATTCTGTTTTGAAGTTACCATCTGGTGTTACCTAGAAGTTCGGCTTTATTTACTAGAAATCCAAGAGGGACATTTTTGAGATCAGGTCTGTAATGTCATTTTTCAATGTGTTGGTAATATTGGTTTTTGTTATGCATTTTTTTTTCATCTTAATTTTTTACTTTGTAAAATTGGTGATTAACCCTTCCACCCATTTCCATAGTGACAGAGAAACAAGGTTGAAACATAGTTCTTTGCCCTCATTTTAAATACATGTGAGATTTGAGCTTGGAACAACTTTGATATTTGATGAAACTTTGTACATTGTATTATGTGTTATTGCAATTAAAGGGAGGCAACTCCACATTGCTGGAATCAATAATTGAACAATGCCAAAAGCTTTTATTAACAAAAAAAAGGATGAAATTCTCTGGTTGTCATTATTACACCTTTACTTGTTATATAACAATAATGATTGTTTTTCCCTAAACAAAATATTAATAAGTGTTATTTGTCTAATCTTCTACTGAGCTGCATGACTTGGGTAACAAATACACTGTTTATATTGAAGAATAATGTGAAATATAACAGCTAAGAGTATTTAATATTTTTATTCATTATCTACTAACTTCTATGTAGTGCTATGGTATCAATCATGTTGACTGGTTTCTGTCTCCTGTTTTCAGCTGCCTTATCAAATATGGAACCAAGCCCCAGGGGTACCTTATCTCTATACAAAGAGATGTTTTGTGATTCAACCATAGCAACAGACGAGAGAGGCATACATGTGAAGATTCCTGAATTCAAGCAATTGGAAATAATTTTACATCATCCAAATGACTCTGGCATATCAGCTCCATCTCAAAATCCTGTCAGTTCAGAAAAGCATGATGCCATATCATCGAACTCTGCCAGTGGTCTAGAAGTGGACAGGTTACCTGCATGCTTTCAATATGCTGGGCATCCAAGCTTTTGCAGCAATGATTCAATGTTTATTTCAAGTGGTATACTAGGTATTAATGCTTGTGAATCTCACCATTCTTGTCCTGGTGTCTCATCTCAGGGTCAGAAAATTTTGCCTACGAAACATTCAAGTTGTAACAAAATATCATGCTTAAACCAGCCATTGAACCATAACGGCCCTTTGGCTGAACAAGTCATAAGTAAAAATGCTTTGCAATCTAATGAGACAATTCGCAGGTCTTCCGCTTGCATGAAGCTAATGTCTGTTGAAAACAAGTCATCAATCCAGAGAGTGACTCATATCAAACATTCTTGTTTATCTTATACTGTACAAGGAAAGGAAGAATTTCACAAAACTGCTGAAATTCAAAAAGAAGAGGTATTAAATCAGTCATCCTTTAAGAATGATACTTGTTTACAACAGTCAATTGATCACAGATCTATGGTTAGTAAGCTGGTGGATAATAGCCTCAACTCTAGCTTGAAAAAATCAGTGTCCCAGAATTCAGAGGTTATGACGGGGAGTGGAGTAGTCGGTGACAGCCCCTTTCAACAAAATCATGCAGAAATGATGAAATCTAGGGATTCCGCTTTTACTCAGCGTGATGATTTTGGATATGTGTTAGTTTCAAGCAATATGTCCAAAGCTGATGGTTTAAACTGTAAACTACAGTACATCAAATCTACAAGTAGAAGTACGCTTAGTAAGAAAGAAAAATTGCTGGCTAAAAGACATGACAAACTTATTGCAGCTCAAGGTCACATTGATTCTAACCATGACCCAAATGTGACTGGGGAATCAGATATTACTATGAACTTAAGTCATAACTCAGGGAAATCTTCGACAGAAAATTGTACATTAGAAAACTCAGCATCTACATGCCATTCTTCAAATAAGTCTTCAAATCATTCTGACAGACTGACAGATGATAGCAATGTTGGTAAAAGTTTAGATATTGATGTGTCTGTGTTGGCTGATGTTATACCACTGCTGAAGGAGTTCATTGAAAGACACAGGTTTCATCTTATTTATAATACTATACTGCATTTATTTTGTTGAAAATTAAGTTCAAAAAAATACTTGATTACATGATACACATTACTTATGACATTGAATAAGGTTAAGACTGTTGGACCAAAAAATAAACCAAAACAAACAGATTCCTTTATGTTGATTTGTTCAATGTTGTCAATGCTGGTTCATGACTAGATGTTAGGTCATTGACTTTAGTCTTTCATATTCATATTTTGTTCACCCTCACTGCTATAAGTTTGAATCCTGCCTCAGACCGGACAAATTTCATTTGTGAGGAAACTGTTTAGCTGCTTACAGAAGGTCAATGGTTCTACCCTGGTGTACACCTTGGGGCTTCATCTACTGTTAGAAGCTTGAAAAGTCACCAATTCACCCTGCTTGTCGGTTCAACATTAAATCCAAGTGTAAAAAATCATTTGTTCTTCTAGTTACCATTGAAACAGACTATTAAAAGTTATGCATTAATATAATAATGCATTAGTAATGATGCATTTTATTCTTACTTTGTAGGAGTTTTCCTTACGTACATTACCTGAATCACCACTGTCCTGTTGCTAAAAGAGGTTTCAAGAAAACTAATTTATCAGGAAAGATTAAAGGTCTGTGTGTCATTTGTTTGGCTAGGGTATAGCTGCATTTTTTTCAATGAAATTTGCCGTCTGGAAATCTGATAGAAGTTGGTTAAAATAACAAACCTTTGTACATACATTTACACTTAAAGTTACTTGTTTAAAGTACAACTGTTCAGCATTTAAAAAAGCTGCTATTTTTGGCCATCCTTAGAAAATTGTTGGTTTGCAGTTACACGAGAGACTCAAAAATCCCCGGACACACAATTTGTTTAGCAATTTTAACAAAAACTTTTGGTCCTTAATTCTAGCTTTTCGGTGTTTTTTTAATAAAATTGTCTACCTATATACTCACTAGTAAAAGTTATATAATGGCTAACCAACATTTTTTCAAATATCACCTTATATGCAAGTATTTTCATGCCCTGAGAAGCCTATAAAAAGTCCTGAACCTGTTACTTGGATAGTTCAATATCTGACCATCAGGCACTTCTAAGCAACAAAATTCCACAAACTTTCTGAACAACCCTCAGATATGAACTCTGCATATAAAGTGTATAATTATCTTATTTATTTCTCATGTACAGGTAGGAGATTTGCTTCTCAGTCAGTTTCCATGTTGTTGTCTAGTCATATACATAATAGACAGGTGAGTTAGAGATGATATTAAAACTGACAAGAAAAAATTTTGGGGGGAGGGGGCATGCCTTGAATCACCCTAGAAAGCCTGTAACTTTCTTTTTTAAGCTTATTCAACAAATTCCTAATGAGAACACTGGTTGCGGTATGTCCTGTATTAAGGGATTAGTTGAGGGGCCTCCGTGGTCTAGTAGTTATGGTCTCTGACTTGTAATCACTAGCCCCTCATCACTGTGAGTTCGAATCCCATACAGGAATAATTTCACAAGGGAGGAAATAAGTGTTTCAATAGCTCCAAGCCAACTCAGACACTTTTCTTAATAATTTTTAACCAGATTTTCTGAAGGAAAAAGAATGGTAATTAAATTGGCAAATGTCGGAGAGCAGGTGGATAGGTTGGTGGGCAGGCAGTCGTCTACAATTTCTTCTGTACACAACTTCTCCTTCATTTTTCAAGAGATTTTGATAAAACTTACACATATTTAACATCACCAGGTACCCCAGCATATTTCATTTGGGTTTTTTGATTCGATCATTTTTTTTGCAGAATTATGGCTCTTTGCTTATTTTGTGCACATGTAATATTCTGTGTGCAACTTCTCATGAAAACCTGGTTTTGTGACTCTTACTGTCGTCTTGTCATTAGTTAATTTTCAATTTAATTATTTTTTGAAGGTTTATTTGTTTCTACGACTCTGTGTTCTACGAGTGTTACCTGATGGATTATTAGGAAAACAGCACAACCTCAACATTGTTATGGAGAGTAAGTATTTTTCTGATTCCATTTTGCAGCTAAGAATTACCTGGTGGCTGAGAACAAGGGTGAAAACTCTGATTATGTTCACCTCAGATGTCCAGGTTCTGTTTCATATTGTTCTATGTTAGTTTTCATCTTTTGCAGTGTATCAATGTTGCTTCATGCCTTGATGACAATGACCTGTGTGACTGTCATATAATAGACTTCAGTAATCCTATTTTATCTAATTAATTTGTCATATGGAAAATTTGTAGGGAAGTGTATTAATATTTTTTGTTAAAAGTCTTGGTTTGCTCCAAAATATTTAGATAAAGAATTCTGTATGTCTTATTTGATTCCTGTATGTCTCTGAGTTGTACATACATTTGCTCGTGGATGCATCTTGTTTAAATACGTAATCTTCATATCAGATATATCGAGGATTGTCTCCCTTGGAAGACATGAAAAGGTAACTCTGGGTCAACTAATGAATGGAATGAAAGTAAGTCTTGTCTTGATTTTTTTCACCACTAAAGAAAAACCAGTTTTGAAAAATGCCATTTCCTTAAATGAATATCCCAGACTTCTGAATATGAGTTAGATATAATTGGTATGTAACACCTGCTTAGTGAAACAAATATGTAAATATTTTAATGTGAGTTACAAGTATTTTGTCTCATACTATACCCACAAATCAGATTGTTCCCTTCCAACTGATGTGTATAGTTGTTGATGTTTGTACTTCAATCAACTTTAAATACAAGTTTTAAGTATTTCTGTTCACTTGTGTCTGCTTGTGTACACTTAGACACACTTCATATATTTTGTTTCTTTTCAGATAAAAGAAGTTAAATGGCTTGGTCAAATTGCATCGAACAATCAAAGATTGTATTTACTTGCATGTGTGCTGTACTGGTTCTTTTCGAACTATGTATTTGTCATACTTCGTACGTTCTTTTATATAACTGATACATCATTCCTACGATATAAACTACTGTATTACAGACAAACCACATGGAATCAACTTCATATACTTGGAATGAAAGGTATGTGATTATATGTCCTACAAAAACACCTAAATCACCTTCATGTAAAGTAAAACCTGTGCTTGTAATCACCTCCAAATAAAGGCTACCCTGTGAGTAAAAACCATTCTTTAAAATGGATTATTTTGAATAAATTAAACTCTGAATAAAAGCTACATTTTGTCTTTCCCAAGGGTGGCATTTGTTCACAGGTTTGACTATACTTGGCCTTATTGTTTTTATTCATCATTTTTACTTCTTAAATGAAGGTATATAATTATCTGTCACCACATTCTGTGTGGTTGATCATATGGTCCAGGCTAGGGCTGGCACATGCATAATATTATTGAGGCTATCATGTTGAAGGGATAGTGTATGTAAAAGGCCTAAAATGGTTGCACAGACAGAAAACACTTTTACCATATATATACATATTCCTTGGGCCATGACACATGATTATACGTCTTCCCTTCAAGCTAGCACTTAGTGCATGTCAGGTCTTACCTGGACTATATGATCAACCACATAGATTATCATCAGCCCTCTTATCACGTCCTGCTAATCAGTTGGAAAAAAAACTGCATTAAAATGTGCATAACGCTGTATATACATACTTTAAAGTTATTATAATTTTATATATTTCATATTGACACTTCACTTTTGTATTGAGAAATTAAATTTTGAATTTTACTTATACATGATCAGAAAGGTAGATTAAAATTGTTGTTCATGTATTTTGATTTTTGTCATCTCTAGTTTATAATCTCTTACCCTTTTTTTGCATTCAGATCTTTTTTCTATCAATTTCACTGTTTCAGGTCTAATGAAAAGAGGGATTTTAAAACCCATCTCTGAGGTAAAATGTTTAATTACCTTGACAGCTTCATGTTGGTCTAATGGTTTTATTATACTGGCCGTCATAAGAAAGTAACCTGTAAGTGATGTTGGTATAAAATTTTATTTTATGAAAGTTATTCTTAAAAAGAGCAATTTTGCATGTGCGGCATGAGTTAGCCAACCAACCACTACTACTGTTATGTGTAACCATATTGTTATCCATTATTGACCATAAAATTGCTGTATACCATTAAAATTTCAAAATCGGTATATTAAGCCAAAATAGAAGAATTTTTATGATGGTTACTTTCTTATGACGGCCAGTATATATATCTATGAATGTTTTATTTACTTCTTAAAGGGTCTCTCTGGTCAAGTGGTTTTGGTCTCTGATCAGTAATCACTGACCTCTCACTCCTGTGAGTTTGAATCCCACTCGGACTAGACAAATTTCAGATTTGAGAAAGATGTCCAGTTAGTGTATGGAAGGTTGATGGTTCTACCCAGATGTATGCCTGGGGAACTTCCTCCACCATTGAAGCTGGAAAAGTAGCCAAATGACTTTAAACCCCAAACAAAGCATAACAATATTCGTCATTCAAATTTTTTCAGAAATATTTGTACAATTTCTTTGTTGTTTAAATTAACGCAGAGTTTTCACACAATGTAGGGCTTGAACCCACAATCTCTTGCGTGGAAGTACTGCACTCTGCTAATTTAGCTTCCTAGGCCTTTTTGTCTTACACCACAACATCGATCACGGCAATATCTTATAGTGGAGCAAACGAAGGGTCATTTTAGAGGAAGGGTGGTCATAAAAAGTGAACAGGAAGATTTATATACCAAAATGTTTGTCAGAGTCACTAGTTTATGGAACGGAATGTTAGCAAACTTATCTCTGTCGGACACTCAAGAATTCCAAGATGGCGTCCATTATGCTAACCTCATCTCAAATTTTGTAATAATTTGTTTATTTTAGAAATGTTGTCATGAAATGATTGAATCAAGACAAAGTCTTGGAGTGTCATCTCTGCGATTCCTTCCCAAGTTGAAATCTCTGCGACCTATTATGAACATGGGTAGATCAGTCCAAGTCTCCAAATCCCAGGTACCTTTATGTTTAATGAATAAGGTATGACCAAAAATTACAAAAATAGCCCTTTCAACATTTAGGGGACACTCGATATGATAATAGTACTAGTGTCACAAGGAATGGCATAAATTTCTTTAAATACAACATCCAATAGCCATAAGGGGACATTAGCGGACACTAGGTATGGATTTAGTACTAGGATCCTTAAGCACTATAATAAGTCTTTCTCCCCAGGATGTGTTCTTGATCTTCATTGTTGAAAAATAACAGAATTGATCGCATAAATTTCTTAATAGACAAATTAAATGATTTTCATGATTGTGTTGTATTCATCAGTGACTGTCATTTGTCCATTTGGTGAGTGTTTGAATGCCTTACTTACATTCTTGTTTGTGGTTGTTTCTTGTTTCAGCCGCTCTCAGTTAACAAGCAGCTATCAGGTCTACATTCTGTCCTTTCCTACCTGAAGAAGAACAAGCCGTCACTGATAAGCCATGGCAAACTTGGTATGGATGATATATACTTGGCATGGAAGAATTATGCCCAACAGTGGAGAAGTGTGGGATCACCCGTGTTGTACTTTGTGAAAACTGACATTTCTAACTGCTATGATTCCATAATTCAGAAGAAATTATGTTCAGTTATAGAGACTCTACTTCAAAATGTATGTATGCTATAGTGTATTGTCCATAGGGTGTTAGCTCATTGAAGGGATCGTGTATAATGATGTATTAAGCCTTTGCCTCATAAGCATATTTCGGACTCTTTCAAATTCAAAGCTAATGTACAAAACATCAATTTATAAAAAAAATTGGATTACTTCTCTCTGATAGAGTGGAAAATATTGTGGCAAAAGAAGCCATCACTCATTGCAAGCAATGACTTGTTTTTCCACAATGTTTTCGAAAGTCGTCTGCTTCAGATCCAGGAAAATGTGGTATTATGACGTAAAGGGTTAAGGCCTAAAATGACCACGTGGACCAAGAACACCCTTCTTTCTAGGCCTTCATTTGCCATTTTATGCCATTCTTTCAATGTGCTAGTCCTCTGTGGTATTGTCAGTATGCTTTTCTTATGTTTTCATGCCTACATGTCCAGACACTCATTAATTGGTTTGACTGTATATTAAACATATGCAACATGTGTGAATATTGATATTCCTGGGAAATTGAAATTGGTGTACTATTTCATGATGTATTTTTATGAAATTCACCTTTTAGACAGAGTATTTACTTTAATCGAAACAAGTCAAGTGTTAGATAGTATAGAAGGTAAACATTGAAATACATTGTTCAGTCTAATAATGTTGTTGAATAGAATTATGAATGTAAAAATTCTCCCATGTTTTAGGAAATTTCTCTTGCATAGAATGATGAATCTGCTGGCGTGTGACTATTTTTTTCCCCAATTATACATAATTATGTATTCATATACGAAACAGGTCACTCACCTGTGAATGTATCAAAGTTGAAGTATAGTATCTTATACTTTTATAATTTTCAAATATTTGGTTCATAACTGTAGAAATGCTGTATTTATTTATTTGCTTGTCTGTTTTGAAGAAATAGTTGCGCTATTATGATCGCTGCGGTATTGTCGTCATTGTTGTTGTCGTGCATAAACTTTAATGTAGGCCATTTTTTCAAACACTTTAATAGATATCAACACAACACTTGGAAAATTAGATTATCATGACGAGGCACAGTTGCAAGACAAGGGGTATTATTCTGAAAGCTGTATATTTGGTGTTATGCCCCTTTTTAACTTAGAATTTGGACTAAAATTGCTTATTAAGTAGAATGATGAAAAACAGACGAACGTTGGCACCACTCTGCGGAGCTCTTGTTATTTATCTTATATATTCATTTAGGAGATTCAAGATGAAGAATATGTTGTAAGGAAGTATTTCAGTGTTAGAATGAAGTCTGGTTGCATCAAGAAACAGTTTCATAGAGTCGTTTCTCCATTGTCCGAGTTCAGTACAGACTTTGTATCGTATTGTAAAACTCTTGTGAAGAAGAGGAATCTACATAATGTTATATTTGTGGACGCAGTATGTTTTATCAGTTTTAATTAAATTATTTTTCATGTTTAAACCCCTCTGTATGTTATTTACAGACCATTCTGAGGTGGAGCTTTTGGGGAGACTGTGTTTTGTCCACCATTTCTTATGCATTCCTATGTGTTGGATAGGCTTTGGGAAAAATGTTGTTTTTTTTTGTCAAGGAATCTGTTTCTTATTTATCTGACTAGTTTCAAATAATGACCTTTATTGCTCTTATGAACTGACAAGTTGGTAGGTAACAGGCTTGAACACAAACTTGACCGTCTAAATCTTGATTTCTGATTACTGATTGCTTATATGAATATGATCTTTATTTTGTACGATTGCTTAAATGGTTACCATTTTCATTGGTATGTACTTTAACATAATGGTCATTATAACACCTATCATGTCACTGGAAAGAATTTGTTTCAGTTATCCCCAATGGTTATACTGGCACTTCCTTCAAGTAACCACGTTGGATACCAAACTACAAACTTCAATTCAAACGTCTTGTATTCTTATATCATATCTCACAGTTTTATTGTAGTTACCTGTCCGACCATTAATCAATTTTGGTGAATTATTATAATTTTTTATTTTGTATTGTTTTTATACATTGTACTGTTCACATGACAATATTATTCTTGCACTAAAATGTGTGTTATATTAACAGGTTGTATACCAACATGAGACAAGTTCTTCACTGATTACACTACTCAAGTCCCTGTTGTTGAATACTATAGTCAAGGTAAATGTTTGTGTATTAATTAAGTAGTTGGCTTTGTTGAGCTATGGCCCTTTTTTTCACTGGAATTTGATGTTATACCAAAAGCCAGGGTCATTTGGTGACTTTTACGGCTTCAGTGGTGGAGGAAGACTCCAGGCTTACAGCAGGGTAGAAGCGCAGGTGGGATTTGAACTCACAGCAGTGAGGGGGTAATAATTACAAGTCAGAGACCATAACCACTTGACATGGAGACCCCTATTGTCTCTTAAAGTTATTTCAGCTCAATTTTTTCTGAATGTCTCTATTGTATCTTTCTGTTTATGTAATGATTTATACTTTCATGTCTATATTTGACATGAAATTCTGTCTATACATTCTACTGACTTTTTATACCTAATATAAACAAATTTTTGCATTCATAATGTTTTGAATATAACAGGTAGGAAGTCATTACTACGTACAGAGTGCTGGAATCAGTCAAGGTTCAGTTTTGTCTACCATGTTGTGTAATATTTACTACGCTAACATGGAACAGCACTATCTACATGTTGATGATGATGAATTACTGATGAGGATTGTAGATGATTACTTGTTCGTGACCCCGCACAGAGACCATGCTGTAACATTTGTGAACAGGATGCTTGCTGGTACATAAAATTCTATTTTGTCTTTGAATATTGTGCAAATATTGTACAACTTGAAGCTGCCTGTTATTTACGATATCAATAAGAAATTTCTAAAGTAAAACTACTTGTGTGGTGAATTGTACACTACAGTAAAACCTCAATAATGAGACCAAATTCAGGACCCGAAAAATTGGTCGTAATAACGAGGTGGTCTCATTATCAAGTTGAATTATGAGGAAGCTATTAAGGTGGTCGTAATATTTATGTGGTCATTTAAGGTTTTTCTGCATTTTTCTACAGTTACTCCATTATGTCTATCAGTCGACCTAACCTAACCTATGTGTCTTGATAAGCCAAAAGAGCACTACCAGCTTTTTGTCCAAGGTACAAATCTGAGAGCACTACCAGCTTTTTGTCCCAGGTACAAATCTGAGCTGATTAACAAACCATTTGTGTATCATAGCCAGTGTATCGTAATAACAACAAACATGTTACAGGTTTTTAACTCTCAGTCTCCATATGGGCAAACCTGCTTTTACCGACTTATGGTGTCCACTGAGAGTCGCATCTATTGTAAACTGTAACTATGAGTTGTGTATCTGATAAAATATCATAATTTCTAGGTATTCCAGAATACAATTGTGTCACCAACAAAGAGAAAGTATTATTGAATTTTGAACATGAAGTACACGGTACATCTCTTCCAGTGATCACAGAAGGTTTGTGATATCATGTTACAAGATTTTCCACATTTTTAGGTTAACATTAGGATGTATTCATTATTCTGAAAGTTATGATATTAATTATTACTTTAAGCTTAAGGTCTGAATTGAATTCAGGATAAGAGGCCTGTATATAGGTTTGTTAACATGGCTTCTTTGGATTTCCCTTTATCCATGATTGGCTTACCTGTGGGTGTGTACTTAAACCTAATTTTGATATATTATATGCTTTGTTACCTGATCTTCCAGGTTTCTAATATTTAATAGTTTCAGGATAATCAGCATTTGACACAAACAATAGAAGGAAAAGTTTGAATGCTACATGAATTTTCTATTCTTTTGGAAATTAAGCTGACTATTTCAGAAAAATGATTTTGTCACAAAACTTAAGCCGTAATGCCAGTCTACTGCTTCTGCTGTTTTAATTTCACTTGGAAAGCCTGTCTTATTCTCTGTTTTTGTTGTAAAAGACATTTCTGCCACTGTTTTTCTTTCTTTTTCATTTAGAATGGTTTCCATGGTGCGGTTTACAGTTGAACATAGCAACATTAGAAGTAGCACTTGACTGCAGTAGATACTCAGGATTTAGTAAGTCCAAGAACAGTAAAGTCTCACATAAATCCTTTTGTGTTGAATCTCTTCTTTAGGTTCTTTTCTCATTGTCAGACTGGTACATGTAAGGCAATTACTGGATTGTGTAACAATTGACATCACCCTCTAAATAGAACAAAGACGTCAAAAGAAACAAAAGACTTACGTTTGCACAAAAGTACCACCAAACTTCTATATCTAAACGTTTTTCATGAACATACACAAACATAGGCATACATATAGCCTGAATCACTTTCTTTTCTCTGAAGTAACCTACAATATTTCACTTTAGACTGATTTCATGTCCATTTAATTTCAGACATCAGGGACACGCTAACAATAGAATTATCAAAAAATCCTGGTAAATCTTTGAAAGAAAAAATGATCATGTAAGTACTAAAGTAGATATGTATGAATCAATATTTTATTAGATGTAGCATAACAAATTTTATTTACTTTGATTATTATTAAATGAAAGGTGATGCATTGTGTAAATTAATTTCTAAATTATGTCCCAATATATGAACTTTTGTTTTAATAACGTAGATGTGGTCATAGAATGTAACACATTGTTACGTAATATAGTTTGATTATATTTTACTCTTTAGTCTGATTGAATTACATTGTAATAATAAAACAACCCAGATGATATTCATTAGGCCAGAAAAAAAATTGTCATGTTTATTGTTATCTGACAGACCCAACTTTTGGCACTGACCTTAGATTTTGTAACGGCGAAATCCAAAGTACGAAAAACATTTGGGGATGAAGTATACCTTTTATTCCACAAAGGAATGTTTAATAAAATTAGATGTCTTTTTACCTACCTACCTAATTTTTCTGGTCAAGTAACTGTAATCATGACTATTTTTATCATGTGTGACAGAAGTTCCTTATTGTCTGTATGCTATATTTGATTTATTCCAGGTCTGTTAGCCAGAAATTTCACAGTTTATATGTGGACACTGATATTAATTCTGAGAGACGAATGTTGACCAACATTTATCAGATATTCCTAGTGACAAGTTTAAAACTTCATGCAGGAATAAGACAACTTCCATATAAGGAGAGAGCAAATAAAAATGCCAAGTATTTTCTAGGTACTTTGATCATGTTCATATACTCTCAACAGAATGTCTGAATGGCTACATATTGTGATTTTAAAAATGTTATTTTATGGTTTATTCTTACACGTATATGAATTTTAGGGTGACATTAATTGATCAATTGCTATGGCTAAATTACTCAGTTACTATCAATGAAATTCAAGAAAAATGTTGCAAATAAAACATATTGACCCTTTGCCTCATAATACCGCATTGCCCCGCGTCTGAAGCAGATGACTTTTAAAAACATGGCAAAAGAAGTCATTGCTTGTAATGAGTAATGGCTTCTTTTGTCACTATGTTTTCTACTCTGTCAGAGAGAAATAATCCAATTTTCTTAAATAAATGGATGTTTTGCATATTAGCTTTGAATTCGGAAGAGTCCAAAATATGCTTATGAGGCAAAGGGTAAAAAGGTGTGTAAATTTCAATGAACACTTTTGTCGGTTGTCTTCCAATTTACCAAAAACTTATGTCACTGGTTAGAAACTTTGTTCAATATTGTAACAGTAGTTGCATAAAACAGTAGTTTTCTGTACAAAGGCACAGGCTCTTTGTTTAATCCTGTCTTCAGTAAGATAAATCTTATTTATCCCTTGAAGTCCCTACCTGAATGCAATTAGAGATCTAATAAAACAGTTTTCAGCCAGAAGTTATTTAGGAATTATGTAGAGTAATTCTCAAGCTCAAAGCTGATTTATCGAACTGGAAATATTTTTCCATTTTGCCATAACCCTTTGCCTCATAATACCACATTTCCCTGCATCTGAAGGAGACAATAAGCTTCTGGTTGTAATGAGTAATGGCTTCCTTTGCCACAATGTTTTCCAATCTGTCAGAGAGAAATAAACCCAATTTTCTTAGATAAATTGATGTTTTGTATATTTGCTTTGAATTTAGAAGAGTCCAAAGTATACTTATGAGTCTCAGGGATAATGCATCTTTTCCAATTACTTTATGTAAAAAATATAATAAAAAGATAACAGTGCAGAAATGGAGTTCTAATCTGAATATTTATAAGGAAGGAATTTATTCAAAAATCTTGTATTGTTGTTGTATAGGTATTATACAAGAAGTGTCTGGTGTTATGGTGTTTCTAGTTAGTAGACTGCTTCAGGTTGGCATTTTTTTCTTTTTTGTTTGCTGTTTTTGTGTTATCATAGTGGAGTTCACTCCATCTAGTTTCATCAATGTACATTCAGTTACTGTATTTTGTAAATAAATCCAATATGAGTTCTTATATTTTACTTATCTTGGGTTTGTATGTGAAATTCTTTTGAACAATCATTTCTATTTTATCAACTATTTGCTTTTTTGTGATGAAGTGCTGATTTTTATCAAATATATGTCAATTTTGTTTTTATTTATTAGATGTAATGGTTACCATATACAGTAGAACCTCAAATAGTGACCACATTATAATATATTTACCGTTTATTTCCAGACCGGCTTTGAATAACTCCCCTATAGTTCAACTTAATGAGATCACCTCATTAGTTCATCTGATATTTGGGTTCCAAGGTTGGTCTCATTATCAAGGTTTTTCTGTAAACTAAATACATTGTTTTGTGCCCCTTTTAAAAGTTAAAAGTTCATTTCCCTTTCAGGAGAATGGTCCCAAAACAGATTTGAAATTATCTTCAAGTATTCGATGGTAATACTTTTATTATATATTATATATTATAAATATTATGTCATCTTTTCAGCAATCTGTCTGTTCTTTTTGTCCATTCATCCATCTATCTGATCACTGTGCTACCTCTCCACAGCGGCCCTCTCTTGAGCAACAACCACCCTTCAACAACAGCATTTTTTCCCACTGTACAATTCAATTTATCCTCTCTAGAGCAATAACGTCTCAACAACAGCATGATTTTGCTTCTTCCCAAGGATGTTGCTTTGGAGAGGTTGCACTGGACTGTTAAGATACATTTGCCATTCAGAGATAATATATAGAGACTGTCATTCACTCTTATATGGTTTATTAGTAATTTTATGAAATCATGATGCAGGTGGTAGATTTATTAACATATGTTTGTGTTGTACTAGACTGCCTTCTAATCATCATAGTGGTCATTGTGTGCTCTGGGTCAATTTTAATTATACACTGTATTAAGACTTTATAATGAAGATTGTTGAATTTTTTTATTGATTTAGTTCATGTACACAGTCTATTTATCAGTCATGATGATTGTGGTATTATTTTTATATTCAGGCTGTGTCTAACAGCTTCTTACAAGACGTTTAGAAGACACCATTCACAGTACTCCACATTGCTGAAAAGACTGCAAAAAAACTTGAAGAAAATAGAAAATAGATTGGTTAGAAACCTGTGTAGATACCTGTGTATTTGTAATCATTTGTTTGTATATCAAACAGAAAATAATGAAGGAATTGATGTGAAGTTATTCATATGTCATATGTTTATGCGAAAGATAGTTAAAATGCATTGATACAGATTACATCTTTCTTTTCAAGCCTTTGTTTTGTCTTGATCATATATTGACTCCTTAGTATGTAATTGATGTAGTTGCTTGTGTTCCCTATTTTCCCATGTGTATGAGTAGTTATGACGATTTATCAACTTTTGAAAGTTTACATCAGTATCAAAATTCACTTAATAATTTCTGGTGTTTTAATGTCTCAGCAATAGGCAGGGTCATTTGGCAATTTATCTAGCTTTAGCGATGGAGAAAGACCCCTGGGTTACACCTGGGTGGAACAACAGACCTCTAAGTTAGCTAGGCAGCACCACATTTGTGAAAATTGGTCCCTGGCATGATTCAAACTCACAACAGAGAAAGGCTAGTGACTACTATAACATAACCACTCGACCACAGTGGCCACTTCATTTAACCTTGTAAAACAATTACATACAATTGTTATTGTATTTTGTACGTTTATTTTTATGTTGGTGTGTTTTCTTTGATGTCATTGACTGGTGAAAATTTTGCTTTGCAGTGCACAGATCATAAACAAATGTTGATGTCTTTGGCATTGGAAGAGTACCCAGTGGATTTGTGGAATTCTCTCCCTTGAATACAGTCTAAAGGATTTTTACAATCTTACAAACAATTTCTTCAATTTAAAATTCAGTGTTGAAGAATTTACAGCAAATTTACAACAGTTGTCTCCCTTGAATCTCAATAACTTAAAGACAGTGTATCCATAAAGTGAAAAATTTCAAATATTAGACCCAAAAAAGAAGTTTGTTTCAGGTTATTCGACCAACACAATATTTTACCGGCTGACCCAAAAGTTTTTATGGCGTCCAATTCATTGTGCTATATTGTAATTTTCACAGTTCATTAATATTAGAGCACACGCCTGCCCGATATATGTTAAAAAATTAAATAATAAAATCCCTACCTACTGACCTATAGTTTTTTGTTCATGTAACCGGAAACAAACCTTTTTTAGGCCTTACCTTATATGAATTATTCATAATGGTGCTAAATGATTCTGTATAGTAGAGCTATTCGAACATAGTGACCCTAAAGTATTACAAAAAAATTTTATCCAAACATCTGTATAGTTATACAGTGGAAACTCAAAATACTGGAACCCCATTGGGCCGGATGAAAAGTTCGGATTTCTGAGATGTTCGGTTTTCTGCGGTTTCTTTAGAAAAGAAGAAGGAAAATTGGGACCAGCTCAAATGTTCGGTTTCCGATGATTCTGGTTTTTCTGAGTGTCCGGTTTTCTGAGTTTCCACTGTAATATATATTGTCTTAATTTGAAATGTAATGTTAATGCTATTTTTGCTGGTGTTATTGTGAGATATCAATTCTAGTCATAAAGAATGAAAAAAGAAACATCTGCATTCTTCATTTCATTTTTTACGTATGTATCAATAATTGTTATAATTTTACGAATTTCACCAAGTTTCTGTTGCAAACTGATCTACAAATGCAGAATCAGTCTGAGAAACAAGCTTAGTGCAACACTTAATAGACAATCCTGATGAAGTTGGTTTTAGCCTTTGATTAGGTGGTCTAGTTAGAGATCTGTATGGTTACTTTTAGTGCTAAGTGGCTATTTTTGCCCAGTGTGGCTCGTTCTAGCACTTGGTGGCCAACTTATCCCTGTAGTAACTAGATTGAGCTCTAGGAATTGTCTGTTTCAACTTCATTAGTTCACAGTATTGTACTTACGTTCGATGAACAGTCAATCTAACCAGTGCTCCTGTGGCACCTACCAGTACTAGTCAGTATCCAGGGGAGGATGCAGGATATTTGGTTAGGGGGATAAAGTCTAGATGTTTATGTAGAATATGGACACAGTGACATTTTTAATTATGCTTGCCTGGTTTTAGAGGGGGCGCATATCGGCACCACCCATCCCCTTAAATCCACGCTTGGTATTCCTGACATTTAATAATTATGTGAAATAGAATTATTGGATTATTCAGTCAATGGGGTTGAAATGAGTGCACCATAATGCAGTCCTGTTGTCAATGGTAATAGTCAATGATGTCAGGGACTCTACATTACAAATGTAATGTAGGATCCCTGATGGTGTGAACTGTTCATTTTTGTAATATCTTGTAATTCTGTAATATCCAACTGTGACCCCAAAATACAGACTGTGTAGACATCTGCATAGGAAGAGAATAAATGGTGAATCAAGTCCTGACCAAATATATTGTTCTCTGTGATCATAGGCGGATCCAGGGGGAGGGGCGGACTCGGCATACGCCCCCCCCCCCCCGTAAAACTGTCCAAGCAAAGGTTTTTGTCTATCATGAAATATGATATTTACATGAAAATATATACAAATGTCAATAAGTTGCCAGTACAGTAACACAATGACATAACATATATTCGCCCTGGACCTGGACCCCCAGCCTACTTGTTCAGTTTTCTGTCCATGCCCTCCAACTAAATATCCTGGACCCTCCTATGGTGATCGGGGAAGAGTTTACTAAAATCTCAAGTTTTGCTCTTATAGAACAAGAGCACATAGGCGTCTGTCTATCTTCATAATACATGGAAATTGTGCAGGTAATAGCCATTGTCAAACACTGTCTTGAATGTAAGAAGCTACCTGCGCTTCTTCCTAGGAACTGTGCATTTAGATAAGTGACAAAACGCTATTTTTTCTTGAATTTATTACAAACATGGCAATAAAATTTCACAGACACAAACGAAATGTAAGAAATTTATAAAGTTCCGTTGAAAGTAAGCCAAGAAATATATAAACCGAATCAATAATTATTCTGTGTTTCAAATTGTTCATACACAGACTATTCGGTCATTTAAATTAAGGCTTGAAGTCTGTCGCCTTTTTATTTCTATCAAAATATTGGCTATCAACATTCACGAGGGTAGTCTTAATTTATGATGACATTCCAAAATTTAAACTGGAAACAGCTGATCAAAACCAAATATACATCTATTTAAACAAGCACAGTATCTTTATTTCTATGTTGGAGTAATAATTAGTAGATATATACTTAATTAAGATAAAAATATTTGAATGTATACTCAATTAAGTTGGTAATTATTGAATATTTACTCAGCTAAGTATTGGTAGATAATACTCAATTAAGCTAGAAATTATTGAATATATACTCGATTTAGCCAATAATCATTGAATATATACTCAATTAAGCTAGTAATTATTGAATATATACCCAGTTCAGCTAATAATTATTAAACATACATGTATATCCTATTAAGATATTATAAGTAATTTAACTCTATGTTATATGCCTATGATACTATGATACTATACATGTAAATACTATGTACACACGTTACTTTTGATGATGAAATAATAGAATTTTCGTACAAACAAACAACAAGGGTGCTCAATGACATAAATTTCTACATATAAACAAACACAGTGTTTTCAAACTTCAGATTTTCAATTGCAAAGTTTTCTATGGCACTGAGAATATTAACAGACTTATGAAATATATGACACATATTTTTTATTCCAATTTGTGTTTCAAAAAGAAGATAATATAAATTGTTCTACTTTTTACATTTTTTTTTATATTTTTCAACATTTTTTTAATTATTTATAACTGATAATAAATTTATCAAAATTTAAAAAAAATCCAGAAAGTTGAATGAAAAGATAATGATAATACTGTGGCTTTGCAGCGACAGCCTTGCGTAGATATAGCAGTCGTTTCTTAAAGAAATGATCTTCTAAATGCCTCATTTATGTATATTTTGAAAATGAGTTGAAAACAAGATGTAGCATTTAATGAAATGATAAATTATTACATACAACATGACTTTGCGAAACAAACAAGAAAATAATTTACAATGTACATTTCTTAATGATATATAAACATTGGGATGAACATGAATGAAACTCATTACTTACAATTATCGTAATAACATAATTTTACTGTTATTACGAAAACAATAACATATCAATGGTGTACAGTCAGTCCTACATGTTCGAGAGGTCACATACCTGATGAGAGCATTTTACAACCCCAATTCATGGCGTTAAAGAACGAATCGCCCTGTATGAGAGACTTTTGTGCTCAGAGATCACCTCTTGCTCTCCCTTTGATGGTACCTTACAGTTGCACTGTATGCAAATACGAAATATGTAGAAGAAGGTACTGTTTCGGAAACAATCTATGTAAATTATCAATTACGTTTGTGAAAATCATTAACATATATTGTTATGGTAAACTTCGCTATTATCGAACACACTTTACTACGAAATGCACGCTTTTGTTAAAGTATATGGAAATAAACTTCACTGAATGAGATGGAACTTAAATGAAATATAGTTAAGCGTCTTTTTATGTTTTAGATACTCGAGTGACATTTGTCAGTTTAAGGAGATAACCATAAGAAAGAGACGCATGTCCCACTAATACTGATATACCCACTGATAGTATAAATATTTTTATCATCAGATAGGAACAGAGTGGTAGATGTTCCGTACATTGTTTATTATTGTTCGTAAGGTCATACCAAATCGCGTCTATGTTTAGCGTATCATCGATGTTCAAAAACCTATCTAGCTATCCGGAAAAACAAACAAGTGCCTCAGGAAAAAACACAAATTTCCTATTTAATTGCCGCCAAATATTAGCTTCTATCAAAAGTTCAAACAGTCACTCAGTGAGAATAAATATGTTTCATTTCTTAAATCCATCTTCCATCATGTAATGCTTCGATACAAATATTTCAAATGATCAAATATTCAATATTACGATATGCTTTTTTATTTGACTCAGGTGATCAAAACCTTTCCGTCCGCGGACGCTAAACATAGATACGATTTGATATGGCCTAAGTGCATAAAACTCTTCTGGCAAAAGTTTTTATTTTAAATACTTTAACTCCGAAGTTAACCACTAATTTCAATAAGACCTAACCATACTTCTTCGTATGATACAGCAATGACAAATCATATTTCATTGTTGGTATACACCGTCGCATATCTAAAGGATACATAATTGACAATAAATAACGACTATGGGGAACTTTACGTTAAGCCAATAGCTATTCACGAATGTGCATAATCGTAAAAATATTTACAAACTGAAATACATAGAAACAATATTTCAAAATTTCGGCAACACTTCAATTCGTTGTGTGTTGTTTTCGAACTAAACCTTTATTGCACTTTCAGGCGCTTTTTCTTTACGTCATCGACCAATTTTCTACTCGATTGAAATTCAAATACTTAGTAAACAATGTTAGGATTTATGGAGGCTATTCGTTGCCAAAAATCCAGCCTTACTTATATGAGTTGAACAATTTGTTTACGGACAAAATACATTTGTATTTATTCTTTTGTAAACTCCTGAGATACATTTTTTTTGGATCGAGTTTGCCGATGTAACGAAGTAAAATTGTATTTCAACCAAGTACATTTTGTAAAACTATAAAATATTTACTGGTTTTATCTGAGTGGCAATACCAAGTGTTCATCCTGACATGCAGGATATTCATTGTGTGTACGCCGGCAGAAAAGAACGTTTTTTTACTTAATGCGCGCCACTTTGCATTTTCCGACCATCATGATTCGGCTTTATCTTAGCTGCATGATACCAGCTTACATGTTAGAAGTAAAAATGGTACTAGTTAAATCGAGATAATCAAAACGCAAAATACGAGAAACCTTTTGTATTTTAACAAATCTATTTAGTAGAACCGAAGTATGAATTGCCAAGTTTCCAAGGCTGGATTTTTAGCAACGAATAGCCTTCGTAAGGATTTTAATCGATTTTTTTTTTCAGGATTCCACCCAATTCACCGAATTCGACCATTTCGCAAAACTATGTATCGATGTAATCGGTGAGGTAGTCTCATATCCGGCAAAATTAATGACAAAAATAGCCATAATGAAAGAAAAACATGGTACCAGGCTAATAACATAGAACCTTTTTTATACAATTTGTGCAATTGTCAGCATAAGATGGTTAATTCTGGTACGGGGCAGGATGTTGATGAAATTCTAAAGTAAACGTTACAAACTTGATGTTTAATGAAGAAAAAACTATTTATACGTATATTCAATAATTACAATGAATTAAACGTTAGTGTTTTGATGAAATATTTATAACAACATTGAGTGATACTAATTCTAATAATGTTCAAAGCATGAATCATGACAGTTAACTGCTCAATATGATAATAAAACATACAAATATACATAATACACGAAATATTTCAATTTTACAATAATGAGTATAAAACGGAAAGAATATAATTAAAATCTAATAAAATAAACAATAATATATCTCTATAAACGAGTTTATGTCTATTATAACTACATGAGACTACAAATCACTATAAACATGTTTATTTTGTTTACAGCAATTAAAACATACTTTAGAATTACAATGTCTAACATTAAACATATAACAACATCCCACTTTTGAACTAACAAAACTTTCACTATTTTCTCCATCAATGATTCGTTTCAAACTTAGATTTCTAGAAAGCAACATCCTAGTATGCATACCTTATTATTGTGTTGGCAAGTACAGTCTAAAATCCCGTTATTGTTATAAATTCAATCAGTGTAATTAAACGTGTACCTTATTTGAGTGGTCTAATTTAAATTACGGTGTCAAGCTAACATTCTCTACTCTGGCGAAATATTATACATATGATTCCCACTCATTCCACGTATGTACAATGATAAAAAATCTAAACCTACGGCCAAACATGACTGTAGCACTATTTTGAAGTGTTACATCAATATTCCTCAACAAACCATCTAGTAATTCAAAAATTCTTAAACGCATTTGCCCGTTCAACTTTACGCTCTGCATTAAAATTCAGTCCATTTTATTTTTGCGATGATTTTTATGTTGTGGTCATAATGCTTATATATTCGAAAACGGACATTTGAGATATTAAAAAAACCATTTTTGATCTCTCAGGAAAAGCAAAATCATATTCCTAAAACATCTTATGTTGCAAAAGATTTCACAGTTTGACTCATTTCCGAAAATAATTCACAATAATTCAATCATTTCATAAAGTAAGTAGAAAACAAATCAAGGACGATATGCAATCAAATTCACAACCATTGATACTCAAAACAACCGATATCCATTGACGTGTAAAATATTGAAAACACTCAAATTTATAGGTGTTACACCGCAGCCACTTCCGCTTCTTCGGCTCCGTTCGGACCTTTCCGTACATTCATGCCAGGGCTGTTTACTGGTGCGTTTTGCTGCTTAGGGCTTTCAACACTGACAGATGGAACATCCTCATCATGACCGTCTAGCAAGGGAGGTAACTCATTCTTGGATAAATGGTAAACAATACCGGCGCCTAGACTGTCTCCCATAACGTTTGTAAAGGTGCGGAAACGATCTCTGCAAGACGTAATTACATGAATTTAGTGTCAACACAGGTAAACATATGGTTAAGAACAATGTATCTAATATACAGGTAGCTTGAGTTTAAGATCTGAATAAAATGGTTACTAAACATGTTCGTGCTTCGGCGTTATGCGTGATTATTACAGACATGAATGTGTAAAGCAATCGTCAAATTATTGACTTGAATATGATGTAAAGTATTACGTCTACTCACAGGAACCAATCGACCACCAGAATCAAAGTGATGTCATCAACGGGTAAGCCCACTGCAGACAACACGATCACCATGGTAACCAGACCAGCTTGTGGGACTCCAGCAGCCCCAATAGATGCCGCTGTTGCCGTGATACTAAAATGTATATATACAAAAAGTGTCACTAAATCTTGAATTAATTTCGAAAATCTGCCGACCAATGTGCTCCAATATTACGAAACTCGCCGTACATTTCTCCTTCCAAATTATAAAAAACGTGGTTTATGTCCATTATTTGTAATTTCCACCTATATAACTCCATCTTGCGGGTTAACTTCATTTCCTGGCTTTTACACTGTTCTCTATCGTACGATTTTACCGTCATATTTGACATTTTTTAAAAACTCTTGTCTTTTGTGGACTTTTTTGTGGTCACTAACTGTTTGTCAAATTTTGTTCTTTTCGGTAATTAGCGTGTAAAAATGATTTTAATTGCTAGAATATTGAACATTCAAATTGTTGGTGCTAAATAGTTCTTAGTTATTTCCTCCTAATAGTTTTGAAATTGCTCACAGCTTGATGGTGCTTTTCTCCTTGTGGGTAATGATGTCACCCACAATTTCATGTTTCGGCATTCTGATTGTGTTTTTGTTTAATTTCTAGGAAATTGTCTGCTTTCATATCATGAATTGATCTGAAAACACCCAGCGCTACAACAGACGCCGTTCTAGGCTTTTTGTAACGATTTTTTCAAAGTACGAGGTGCATTATTGCTTCATTGAATTTAAATATACCTCAATTCTATGAATACTGTCGCCAACAGAACTGCATAATTCGGTTTTCTTTGTAGAAAAATTGTATTTTCATACCATGAAATAAAACCAGAACCAAGTTTTACTCCTAAAGAACTAAGAATAATCATTCCGATATACAAAGTGTGTTTTCTCCATGTCTCCATAATTTTAGGTAGGTCTGTGAATAAAGACACCTTGTCAAGAATGCCCTCTCTGTTGCACTCTGCCGTCATAATAAAGCAAATAAACCTCTGTATAAAGATTCATGAAAAGATGTTTATTCTCGCCCTTTGTGACATTTGATTACTAGGTTTGACTACATAAGGGGTAGTTAACACCTGGTAACTGATACAATCTCACGCGTGAGGAAGCTGTCCAGTCAGCTTGCAGAAGACTAGTGGTTCAACCCAGGTATACTTTGGGTCCTCCACCGTTGAAGCTGGAAAATGATCCTGGCTGCTGGTGCGATGTTAAACCCCACAATAAAAAAACTGTGTACAACGTTGGCCGATAGATCTGTGTTCAGCAACCATTCTACTCCAGGTCGATAAACAATGCACAATAAGATTAATCATGTATTATTCAATTACTGATTTCATCCACAAACAAATAAATCATTGATTAATTGTCGAGTTCCAATCAGTGCACAAAGAAGATACATTATCTTATCAATGGATATACCTTATTTAATTTTATCGATATAAGAATGATTAATGTCAATATATTACCAGCTATCAGGGGTAATGTTGGTATTAATCTAAGTGAACATTGGTTGGTTTAGATTATACAAGTATACACATATAAGAAATACCATTAATTGAATGGGGACGGTTTTTGTCACTGGGTTTAACGCCATTTTCAACAATTTTTCAGTCATATACGGCGACCAATTCACCTAATTTCTGGACTGTATACTAACCAGTACTAACTTACCCTTCCACAAGGAGTCGGTAATTTCTTCATAGATGGAAGAAAATCGACGTTTTTGTCAAATTTTCATGGAAAGGTATGGTCTGCCGGCGACCTGGATTTGAACTAGGATCGCTGGGTTACAAGTACAATGCACTAACCACTGGACTACGGTCGCGGCTTTAAATGGAGACAATATTTCAAATCAGAATGACCATCGTTTGACAAGCCTTTAACAACCGGTTATAGTGTCAACAGTATTTAAGTCACGCAACACAGCAAACAGGTCTCATAAACAGTGTTTCTTGGTTACTTAACAATACTGTCTTGTTCTCAGTATTACTGTAAGCAGCAGTTTGCTTTCCATGTGATATGTGCAACAGAAGTAGGAGATTTAATTCAGTTCGTCGTGTAGAAACATAAGCTTTGCCCAAGTCTCGGCCCTACCATGTTTTAATCAACAGTCCCGTACTATACAGACAGAGATGACTGGGTAGACTGTCACAAGAGATGAGTCACAAGAGCAACATCTAGACGTCATAAAATCTAAGTCAGAGGAAGTATGCATCTGATTTGATATTTGATATTTTTATTGACAAGCTTTCCAGCAGAAGATACGTCTGTATTATATGGGGCCTTATTCACTGACAAGGGGCCTACGAGATCGAGTGGATATAGTCTATGACTGGTAATTACTAGTCCCTCCCAAACCCCCTCACCGCTGTGAGTTCGAATCCCACCCGGGACCTAATTTCACCTGTGAAGAGCCAGTCCATCTAGCGTACGGAAGGTCGGTGGTTGTACCCAGGTGTAAGCTTGGTGTGTGCCTCCTCTGTTAAAACTGAAAAGTCGCCAAATGATCCTAGCTGTTGGTGTGACGTTAAACTCCAGAGAGAAAAAACATTGACAACTTTGTCTCATAGACTGAAGCATAGATTGAAAGAAAGACAACAGCATACGTGTATGCTTGTTTCGATTTGATTCATACACGATAAGAGATTATTAAAATAACACAACAATGTCATGTCTGGTCCGAAAGACTTAGACCTCTAACATACTTTTCTTTCTAATCGCTTTACTGTGCTCCCAAATCGCCAAAATGAATTTCATTTCTTAATATAACCTCCAGTAAGAATGTTTTAGATGAGATTTTACGGTGAAAATATCGGTTCTATTTGTAGAAAACGAACTGAACGTTCAGAATACGTCTTCGAAAAATGCTTTAAAAACGATTCGTATTTCCGTAAGAATAGATGAAAATTGGCGAACGCAAAATTAGTTTCGACAACAAGAATGGATTCTCTAAAGAAAAACAGACAATTTGATTTTGCGCCTATAAAACAGTTTGAAAAGAACCTGTGACTTTAAAATATTCATAAGAAAGTAGCAGAAATATTATGAATGAAGCACAAACTGTTTCGTTACCTCACGATAAAAAATGCATCGCATTTATGCATGAACCGAACGTTTTTCATTTAGATGTCTTGTCATGATAATTATTTATGAGATACAAAACAATATGCAAACTCAATTGTTCAGAGAAAATATTCCATTTCTGCCGCATTAAACACTGGTTAAAACAATACGTATTCCCCAAACGGTGATTCAATTGATTTGTAGAACGGGTATATACACTGCAACTTCTCCAGAGCGGCCCTCTCTTGAGCAACAAACTCCCTTCAACAACAGCATGATTTTTTCCCTCTGTACAACTTAACTATTAATTTAACCTCTTTAGAGCAACAACTTCTCAACAACAATATCATAATTTTGCAACTCCAAAAAGGTGTTACTTTGGAGAGGTTGCACTGTATTACAACGAAAATCATGAACATTTTTGTCGAACGGATTCGTCATTTTTTGTAAAAGATAATTATAATTAACCTTTTACTAATTAGCAAACGTCGAGCAAAATTGATGAATTGTTAAATGATAAATGTAACACCAAGAATATGGAACAATTTGATAGCTTCACAAAACATACATTCTTGAAAGGAACAAAAACAACAGAAATGAGAAGATTGGAAAAAAGATACGTTTAAGATCAAAAAAGAAAAAAATAGTAATACATGTATTAAGAAAAAATGAATACCCTTGGAACATACACACAAAAAATGAAGACAGATTGTCAGAACCGCGGAATATAAATCAAATTTGATCAATGTAATTTCAATCGCGTAATTTGTTTATGACTGAAAATTTGAATTCTTTATGACTGAAAATATCAGTCAGGAATAAATAAACGCAGACAAATTTCGAATCGATTTATTTTGATAACAAGACGCTTCTTCTTTTATTCACCAATTCTCTAAAGGGCGCAAAATTCGTGTCTAAAATGAAACAAACAGCAATGGAACTATACGGCGACAAGCGATACAGAATAATAATTATACAGAATCTTGAGACTAGAAAGACAAATTCATATGGCGTTATTTCGAAGCCGTTCAACTCTAATATCATTTACATAATCGCATGATCATCTAAGGGACAGCAAGAGTGCATAATTACAGTGGAAAACCTCTAAACCGATTCCTCTATAAACCAGTTCCTCCTTAAATCGGCCAAATGTTCCGGTCCCGTCTTCATTGATATATAGCTCAAAAATTCCCTCTAAACTGGCATCCCCTCTAAATCGGTCAAACGATCTGGTCCCGGGCTCGACCGGTTTTGAGGGGTTCCACTGTAGTAGTTCACCGCAAAGGTATTAATGACTGGTATACATTCATTAAATCCAGCTAATTGCACCGGGACCTCACCTAGCCAGGTAAGTGCTTGCATACCAATGTCAGGTCAATTGGTGGCATCAACGCAAAGGAAATCTAGATCGCCCATCGGAACTTAGTAGCAATTGTTCACTTATTTCCACATAGCATTCCCACGTAATAATCGTAATAACATTAGGTCTTGTTCCGAGGTGGCGGCCTCAGAACACTACTGAATATCGTCTTCTTTTTTATCTATACCACGGTTGGGCAAAAACACCACATGATAGATTAGATACAGGAGCTAGACGTTTGTACAATTCAATAACTTCATAACCTATAAATGAATAATATCGGTCGTCAAATAATGGTGTAAAGTAGAGAAGAAGTATATATATAATGCATAAGACAATAACACCCTGAATTCCGCAGGCAAGCTGTATTATTTTTTGATAGATTGATGGAATAAAACACGAATCACGACGCACAATAGTTCCTGGGAATTATCATGTTGAACGTCAACCTCTAGCTCGGAAAGTATCAATATTACGCTGGATATTAAAGTTATTACTGACAGAAATGATGATGAATTATTGTCCTATAATAACAAGTAAATCGATGTGAGAGTGTGTGATATATTTATAAGATCTTTTATAATAATTTCTCGCTAACAAATCGAATTCAACGTAAGAATAGTGTTGCTGTCACCAACAAGATGCTGAATCTCTGTAGACACATTTTTACGGGTTTTTTTTTCAGACACATTGGGCAGTTGAGATAAAAAATGATGGCATTTTTTCAAACCATTTCTTCATTACGTTGCACACAAGGTCGTAGTACTGTAGTGAATTGTAAAGTAAACACATTTTTAGTAGTTCTTTAGGTCAGATGGTACGGTTATATCTTTTCACAAAAAAGTATCAAATGAATGGACGAGAATTGTGACATTTGACTACGTTTTGCCCAGAAGTTCAGAAGTTACTTTAGCTTAGTACATCAATAAATATAATAAGCGCGGTCGTTACAACAGGGTGGTCTTTATCGGCGAACATTAAGTTTTTTTATGGACTGTAACTCTCTATACATCACTATCGTACACTAGTCAGATACTAGGAGAAAAAAAATCTACAGTTGGACCTAAATTCGTGACCATGACTGTACATTGGGAATATCCTGGCACTAAGCTTCGGATATTAGTCACCTTTGTTGCTTATCGATTCAAATAGTCTGTTTCGGAAGTGAGAATGATTATATTTCATTTTCCCTAGAAATCCGGTTTTCTCTTACTGGACTTATGAGATTATTTCTAAGACTACCTGCTGATATTACTACAAGTTTAATGGCACAAGAACTCTTATAACCTTTTTTTTGCAAATCTAAAACGGTTTGAATAATATGTGAGTAGAAAACCCACTTTCCATTTTATCAGGCTACATGTGAGATGTTTTTTTTCGTAGCTAGTTTCTTCAATAACTTGATTATAATTTTCCCCACGAGTATTTAAATGACAGGCAAACTTCGGAAATGAATGGGTTCCAATGGAGAGTGTGACAATGGAAAATAATGACGGATTTACCACGATGCCACAGGAGCGAAAAGTGATTGAGCAATGTTCACCAGTGTGATTATTGTCTTTCCTAGACGTCTTGCCAAAGAGAAACGGTCTCTTGAGGGGCTAAGTAAGGAAAGGAAATAATATTCATCCCAATGGCTTAACACTGTGGACATAGACCCAAACAAACATCGTAGGGGATGCTGAATTGTAATAGCTAGATCGTAATATAAATTGGTTTGGTTTAAAATTTGATATGCTGTAGACATATGAACTTTGTTCGTATAAAAGATTAAGTACAATGTTGTAGCGTGTGACTTGCAGATAAATGCTTAAGAAATAGTCGGAGAATATACTTTAAACCGAAAATAAAATCAAAGGTGATAATATTTGTGGCCATACGGCGACATGATACTAACAAATTTGTGATTTTGTCACACAGACAGACTGGTCCCAGTTAGTACTGAAAGAATGAATCTATTCTCACATAACAGTTGTTGCAAATATCATTACATGCAAACATAATTTAATATTACTTATAACTGGATTTTTGACTAAATATTTTTTTCACAGGAAATATAGGTAAAAATAGTTTCAAATATGCAAAAAAGTCATTTTTGGTGAAAACTGCTGATAGCCCCTTCTGGCATTCAACAGTCGATATGTTCTTGGAAGTCGTAACTAAATGTAACAAGAAAATTTAGCTGAACCTGCAGTACCTGGTGGGTCGACGTATTACCGAATAATAAAATGCTGGAAGTGTGTAAAGAGCAACGTGGGAAAAAGTAACTCAATATTTAAAACACATTTTAAAACGAATCTTCATTCACATTTGGAAGACTATTTGCCATAACCGTACCCTATCACAAATTTACCAACATATTCTCTATTACACATTTGTCATACGTTGTGTTCACCATTTACATACTCGGCGGTTGTGGTAGTCCTTTTCTAATTTTAAACACAGATGAAGTAGGACCTTCTTATTTCTTAATGTTAATGTTTTCAAAGTTTTCATCTGTGTCACTGTTTATTTGTATTGTCTTACTATCCAGATACATTACGAATTTTTGCATAACAATGGTCTATTCCATCATCGCGGTATTTAAGCATTTAAGAAATAACAATATTGTTGCTTCTCTTTCGGATATATGCGCTTTAATATCATTACCCGTAGCACCATATGCTGTTTTCTTAATAAAATCTCTGTAGGAATTATAATACCACTGCTAAATTATACTTAACATTTTAAAACATGCCATATGGAATAGCAGCCAGACTCCTACAAGTCAGTTCCATAAATTACTTTATCCCGTTGTTGTAGACAAAGAGCAATTTACATAACCGTTTGCTTTAAATAAATTCAATTTGCCAGGACTAGCTTATTCATCAACCCCTCTCGTGAATATCATCAGGAATGAACACCAAGTGGCTTCGATTCTGTAGCTAGAGGGTATACATTGATCAATAATGTATGGGAACATTCATTGCCGGGCACCTAACATTGGCAATCCAGTGTCTAAAATGGATTAAAGACGATGTCAGTAGCAACAGTGTACTTGAAATATATACATATTAGTTCGTACGAATCAAATGACAAGCCAGACGTTTGTTGCGAAAGTATGATCACCAGATGTTCATTTAAATTAATGTAACAATCTATTGCATAACGTGATATATTCAGTAGAATTCTTTCTTGGGAATTGTCGGGCTGAAAAATAACAGCTGTTATTTTTTCAAGTTCTAGTTAATGAAATATCTTTAAGAAAAAAATAAATGTAAAGCAGTATGTAAATCAAATATAACCAAGACTGATTTTATTACAAAAATCTATTTAACATATAGCTAGAGTTATCTTGAGTGGGCGTGGTGGAGAATTGAAGAGAATTACATAAAGGTGAACCCTTGAATTCTCATATAACCAGCTTCGAGAGCTTCTTCATAGACGTTATCAAATCAGACGTGTCTTTTGAATGTATTGTAATCACGAAAATTGTTGCATACTGATTTATACACGTGATCTCTGAAAACGAGTTCTGGTGTCTGCTTTTCAGTTCTGTTGTCACGTGTGATATTTACATTAGATCACTGTGATTTTTAAAGGCTCTTTGATGTTGGTTTTGTAACTAGTTCGAACCATCGAAAACGAATTCAATTCTCAGCATAATTTATTTAAATATTTTCGACCAAAATCAGTACTAAAGTTTCCGGAATATGAAACAGTCTCGTTAGTAAAAACAATGTCCCTGCCGAATTGCAGAAATATCTCTACGAGCATGACCTTCATGAATTAGTAACAAAACATGTTTGCAGCTTTGACATCACTATTGTAGAGAGAAAGGGCAAGATAATGAAATAAGTTCTCACGAACTGCATCCATAAATGAACACGGTCAGATATTATTCGCTAGTAGCTAATCTGAAAATAATATTGAACTGGACAAAGGAACTTGTACGGAGGGAATGCGAGCTTCCGAATGTAAATCCAATGAGAAAACACTGTGTGTTTCTATCGAAATCTTACATAAAGTAAAGTATATATTATTCTATGTTTTCTGCATTCAAGATGAGCGGGCAATGTATTTTCCAATGGACCTACACGCAAGCAATAGAAAAAATGTCCGTAAAATATGAGTTGTTTTTATAGAATCAAAAAGCTAAAGGAAACAGCACAATGGCGATATGTTTTATAATCTGATAAGACCGGCCTACGGAGAATTACACACGCCACTATATTTTATCCGTCAAATTGTCACCAACAGGTAGCGCCGTAATTTGTCACCACCAGGTGGCATTATAATCATTCTTCCTGTCCAGTTATTACAGATTCCCTACGGGTCTAATAAAAGTATTGTCTGCAAAGCTGGACATGGTCTTATTCCAAGACACATTTGTAGTTTAATATCCGGTTCTGGGGGACCAATCATTAGCTGTCTACAACGATTGTCACTATCAATAAGTAGGGTGTGCTGTTCTCGACAAGGTATTTGGCCAAATATTGATAACATTAACAACAGGACGCTAGCATTCTACACCCAGCGTGACGATTGGAATCCAATTATGCACTAATTACTCAAAAGTCTATTGGTTGCGCGCGCAAATGCGTCGTTTTGTTCTTGATTTATGGCAAGCACGTATCAGCGCATCTACTGCACTTTCCTTCGAAATACGGTATTTCGTGTATAAAGATTATACAATCGCTTTGAACAAATCAATGGATAAATTGAAATTAATAATATTCATGTTAAACATGTTTGAAATTGAAAACGATTAGTTCTCAAATACAGACTTATTCTACAAATGCTATTCGTATTATAAAGAAATTCGTATTATTTGTTTGATGGTTATAGCTCCTATAAAAAGGGAATAAGACGTATACGCCAATGTTTCAAAAACATTTTATAGAGCAATTCTTTGGTCTAATACATTCTTTATGCCTTTCATGAGAAGGGTTTTTCATTCAGGAATACGAACACACCCTTGAAAACTGGTGGATGTAATTGCTAATTAAAAATACAATTTGCATTCATTACAGGCCGATGTAAAGTTGATCAAACTACAATCCTAGAACAATAAACAATTGTTTGTTTAAATTGGCTGGTGCCACTTTTGTTTTACAATTTTTGCGAAATTATGCAATCATCTTGTTTCTTCCCAAAAGACAAACTTCAGAGGTTTCTTCGGTCACAATTAGATTTCAATAAGCCAAAACGCCTCGTCTGATTGCTAGACATCTAATGAGCAATTGTAAATCACAGCTCTCTTGTGCCAGTTATCATGTTTTTGTCCATGATTTATTGTCGAGGATGAGAACTGTTCCCCACATGCAATATCGACCGTTCCACCAACGCAATGAGATTTCATCCTTATAGTTAAGTATTGTAATGAGTGGAGAGAAAACACAATATGACTCGTAATTACTTGTCAAGAGCAGAATGGTTCGTTTGTAAGCACACATTCTGAATAATGGTACTTCTCTTGCTTGGAGGCTTAATGGCAATATACGCAAATGTTTTGATATAGACAATAATCTTGTCATATACGCTAGTGTGCACAATTGTCTAGAAGTAATTATGTGGAATTTTATTATTGATATACAGATGAACGTACAAATGACCAATTAGCAGCATAGAGACCAATTCGGTACATATGTTTGGACATGACTAATTAAGTCAATGGAATTTTCAGACGCCTTAACTTATCGCTAACGTTTACTTTTTCCGGGACACAAGGGACTGGTATTTGAGTAAGAAGATAAATCGTAGATATGACTTTGAAAGTACAAAAACTAGATTCCCAGGAAGTTCTCAATACAAAAGATTCCATTCTGTCATGCAGACCAATATAGTCACAATTATCACAGCAAACACCTTCACACACAACCACCTAGAAAGAGAGCATACGGAACGGAATTCCGCCAACATAACTTACACCCACAGCTACATAATATATTCAAATCTGTAGAGCATAAAAACACAAATTTACAAAAATCATTTTAGCGTTCATTAACAAGCACGATGAGATTCAAAGACATGTCCACAAACCAATCAATGCGGCTCTTACCACTGCCATATAACAAGAAAAAAAAACGGAAATTATCAACGCAAAATTGTCAAGGCAAAATAAAATCATATTTCAACTGAATCTAAGTCTTAATGCTGTTGACAATTTGTACATACATACGAGTATGTAACATTCCTGTGGTTATAGAGCATTTACAAACCAAAACACAATATTATATTCTTGTCATTTGCTTTCGATAAATTAAAGACCACAGGCGAAAATGGTTTGTTTGATTCATTTTGATGACAAACGTACCTGCCTTGAATTTACCAGCAGAGTATATCTACTGTCTGAACAATAAGAAGTATACACCAGTCCAACAAATTAGTGCTAGACACAATAAACATTTCATCGATGCAACATTAATCCACATAAATAATAAAGTTAGTACAAGTAAGAGGAAAAAAACTAGTGTAATGTGTGTATGTTTTATAGGCAAACTTCTGTTTTATGCATGATTTTGTAGCTGTTATATGTGATCTGAAAGAACCAATTAAAGTAAGGGAACCAGAAATATAAACTACTATTGTAACTTACCTAATGGTAACGACGTTGCCGAAATTCATAGTGATGTCATTAACATTGGCAATGAAAAGAGCAGCAACTGCTTCGTACAGGGCTGTACCATCCATGTTTATTGTTGCCCCAACAGGGATAACGAATGTGCTCACTCGAGGATCCACGTGATTGTTTACCTCCAGACAATGAAGAGTCACGGGCATCGTAGCGGAACTGAAGCATACAAACGTACGATAGTAAACTCTTTGATGGGTATATTCACAACCCTGGAATGTTTAACTTCAGTTCATTCGCAGATAAAGACATGAAACAATTTAGAATTGTAGACCATAAATCCATTGGTTGCATACTGGATAATTTAAAGCTAAATATCTTTTTGCAAAGACATGCAAAGCCGTAGAAATGTGTAGGCTACATCGGTGAAACCCACTGATCACGTGTGAATTAAGGCCACCCATTGAACAATTGCCAATGGTTAACATGCATGCATTAATATACTAGACCAACATCCGCCTCTGATTTATGATCCGCTGAAAAGATCACACTTCTTTCTCGTTCTTTGGTGGCCGTTGTTCTCAGTGCAACTTTACTTCGACTTTGTGTACCCAAATGATTATCTCCGATGTGTATGTAGCTATAAGTCAAAGTACGTGACTTCTTTTCTACGTCAAATTACTTCAAATTATATGTTTTAAAGAGTCCGCGCACGTTGGAAACGCCGGTAATAAATTTACCGTTTTCTACAATCTCCTCTTGAACATTGATATTTGAGATTCTTAAGATGATGATGTCTTCTGGGCTTATAGTACCCTGGAGAAATATTATGCCAGTTCTATATCGAATTATCCGGTTATTGTAGCGACGTACATCAGGTTGCATTATGCAATAAAGAATGACATTTAAAAGTCAACCAATGTCATTTTGGACGTGTTAACCAATGGAAAGTGATAACTTCGTCACAGCCCAAATCGCGATTACCTTAGAAAATGCATAGGAGTTCTCAATAATGGGTAGCTTACGAATACAAATATGTCAATTTGTCTGCAATGCTACTGGGTTATCAACCATAGATACAACTACTACTACTCGATTGTCTGTTAACATTTATATTTCATTATTTGTCACCGTGTGTTGTGGCGTTCCTTTTTACAGCTACGTTAAATCTAATCTCTTCTCCACTTTGAAGCCGGACATATTTTCTACATTTAGTTACATTGTATACGTTTCGTTTCAGATTCTATGAGACTCAGATCTGATTTGATTTTTTCTGTCCCCGGGGTACAAGTTACAAAGGACACACAGAAATAATAGATAATACAAATTTAGTATAAATAAGCATGAAGAAATATGTCAGGCAGTCAAATTAAACAGAGCAAAGAGGTAATTAAATTAATTGAGTCCCGCCTCATGTAAAAATGGATGGGTAGAAACTTATCAAATTATGGGCATTTCAAACCTATAAGAATGATTAGGAAGCGGGACACCAACCCATATAATTGGATAATATGAAAATTTTAATATAGATGACGAGTGTCATGTACGCTACTTTTTACACAATATACAATATATAAGTCAAAATGTATAGGTTTGGCTTTGCATGTAAATCAATGCATCCAAATAGTATAAAGAAATATTCACCGCCTTGATTAAAGAGTATTAAAGCAAACTCAACACATGATACATGCATTGACGATAAAGAAAAAAAAAACACGGAAATTGCAGATAAGCAACAAAGACTAGAATTATTACTTACCTCGACGACGTTCCGAAAGCAGTAGCGAGCGCTTGAGAAATACCATAGATAAATTTATACGGATTTTGTCGCGTCAGTGCAAAGAAAATCAGAGGCAGTACACAGGAACCGTGGATTAATAATCCTAAAAGTACTGTGAGGAAATACACACCAACTTGACCAATCATAACACCAAAATCTTCCATTTCCACGATCTTACCGGCAATTAGGAAGGCAATACCAATAGGTGAATACCTGGAAATAGATTAAGTGAAATTACGAACTATGTTGGGTAATGCGTAAAAGGTAAACTATTTAGGTTGGAAGAATGGATTAAAATCATATTGGCAGACTTGTGTTTTTCGTGTAATTGGATGTTTCTGTGTTTCTGTGAAGTTCCAGATGTAATATGCTGGTGTTTACATAGATGGTTTATTTGTGGCTGTGCAGGTTGTGTGGTCAGGTGGAATCTTTGTGGCATTTCCGTGAAATCCATATTTTACTCTCTATCTGTTAAACTTATTCGTAAGCGAATAGGAATTAAAACGCAAGCACTTCTGTGGACTTGATTCTGTGGCCGAGTGGTTATTGTCTCATAAATAGTCATCACTAACAACTTACCGCAGTGGCTTTGAATCCCACCCAAGACCAAATTTTGCATGAGAGGAAGCTGTCCAGCTAGCTTACGGAAGGTCGGTGGTTATACAAAGTTGTATGCCTGAGGTCTTTCTCTACCGTTAAAGCTGGAATTGTCGCTAAATGACCATGGCTCTTGGTAGGACGTTAAACCCAAGTGGTCCCCGAGCAAAATGTATAATATTAGATGCTGTTTAAAGATTTGGACGACATGCAAGCAGTATTGAAACAGTATTGAAACCACACGTGCTCAGTCACCATTAGTCATACTTTTCGGTTTAAATTCATTTTTGAAGAATTCGAGAGCGGCCCTCTCTTAGCAACAGACTCCCTTCAAAAACAGCTTGACTTTTTCCCTCTGTACGATTTAAATATTAATTTAACCTCTCTAGAGCAACAATCTCTCAACTTGTCATTGGTATAGTCAATGGTGGCCACCACAACACAGTTATTGATTTCTTAGTAAACTAATTGATTTACACTAATTTGATCAAACCTTGATAGAAAAGTCATCAGGATCTTTACCAGTTTTCTAAAGCTACCAGTATGATTTTTTTTCTTTCTATAGTGAAAATGTGTTATATTCTTATTGATTATGAATTAATCAGTTTCTCTTTGCTACTTCTATTATTATTCAACACACTGTTAAACTACAGAACATTATTTTGTCTATGATACTCCATAACAAAATACAACCACACATTGTTGCTTCTATTGAGTATTGTAGTCTGTTGGGAAATATGCTTAATGACAACTTTACCACGGATGTTCGCAAAGGCTTTACGGCAAAGAACCAGTAAATAGTTTCTGGGATTAATTAGACGCATTATCATAATCATATTTTGATATCGCAAGCAATTTTATTGGACCTTTAACCAGTCCTAATTAAGTCACATTGGTTTCATTGTTGAACATTAAATTACACTGTTGTATTGTGGTCATTTTGATGAAATACAGAAGTTGAGATGCCGTTTTGGAAGCCAGGGACATATGCTGCTCTAAGGACTATGGCATGTACTAGGGGGGGGGGGGGGTTGCACCTGTCTTTCGTCCATGTATTGCACTGGAAGATTTTAAAACATGATCAAAATATTTATATTTGGATCTTCGTGTGTTTCATTCTGAATAAGAAAATCAATTATCAATAGCACGCTTAATGACAGGAAATGCAAATTTGTTAAAACATGTATTAGTCATCATACTAAAATGCATCCAGTAAAACACCATTATCTTTCTAGAAAATCCTATTAGATCTAAACACTTGAAATATCCCTTTGTCTACGTAAGTTTCCGACTTTACTTCAATTCACATCCATCAAATCTTACAAGATAACTTCCCAGCTGGGTATAATTAAACGTTGTCATGACATTTTTACTGAACATATGAATCAGTTTTATATCAGTATAAAACTCATGTAATCAATAATCCCGGACTTAGACACTTTTGACTTGACTTGAATTTCAATTTTCCAAGGAGCCTATAATCATAATGTCTCATTGTGTTAGCTTAAATTATATATTGTCAGTTGTTTCCGTGTAGTGTCTTGTTTTATAGGTTTCTTGTCTGCGTCCGTTTCCATTCTATTTAAATGAATTTAAGAAGTAATAGTCATAAAATGTTTGAGTTTTGTGTTAAATGTATTAAAGACATATTTTAGTTGCTATTGTTCGGAACAAACAGGAAGATGGAGAAGAAGAAAAACACTGATTTAAACATTCTAATGTACAATAGAGATCATTATTTGCTTTATATATAATGATGTCACAAATAACTTATATTAAACATCCCCCTCCTTTACACATTGCTGCCTTAGAAAACTAAATCTTCCTTAGTTCTTGCGGCTAAACTTACTCCTCATAATTTTGTATACTGCTTCTTGTTGCTATATTTCCAGCACCAAAAGCCACTAGTTACTTAAACACAAACCCAAAGTTAAATCAGTCTGTTTCATTTGTTAGTGTATTTTCATTTTCCTTGGAGTTAACATAGATGTTTGGCTCTCAAAAGTTGTGTAAAAGTGTTAACTCCCTGTAGCTTTGCTATAAAAAGCTCCAATTCAATACCCACCCTTCTTGTTCTCGATTTTGGTGGGTTTTGGGACGGTAATATGTTGGGAGGGAAGGTGGGATTTTTACAAGAATCCTTTCCTCATTTTTATACAAAACTTACCAAATGAAAATTACAAATATGTTCATTGTAGCTTCAGCCAAACAATTGCAGAAATCTACCAGAGGCTTGCCTTTCGCCTTCATCCGTCCGAGTATGATGCCCATTAACACGGAAAACACAACCAGACCAAGAATGTTTGTAGAGTCAGTAGTAGAACTTCCGGGTTCCAAAACCGATTCTGTGTAATCTGTAATAAAGAAGAGGTGACGTTAAATTATTGTTTTGTTCTTATCATTTCGGCATGTAAACAACTGGTATACGAAATTCTAAAGAATTGGCCCAAGAAGTTTCATTTTTTTCGAGTGATATGTGAGTTAAACAAACAAAGTAACTTTGACACTGACGAACTATATAAGCAAAATGAGAACAATGGTCATAAAATTTGAATGATGGTTCGGATGAAGATAATGATGCTAATGATGATAACAGCTTGATTAAGATGGCAAACAGATAATGATGTAAATTATACAGGCCAAAAAGGAAAACCTCGTTTCCCCAAAAATAAGGGGTCGGTACATCGGAAGCAGCAAGAGAACAATTAACTGAGATCGAGTAAGAGTCCATGGTTGACAGACAAAATGAGGTCGTTCGGGTTAGCGAAAACCATGAACTTTTCTTTTCATCAAATTAAGACGAAGAGCTTGAAGACGTACTGAAAATGCACTCTATGTTTCGAGCCACTGTCACAAACCGTTACATTGTTTCTTTTGTGTGCCATAATGCGACCCTCGTATGTACACAATAAATTTCCCGATTGGCAGCAATCTTCGTGACTAGACATATCGGATACTTGAGTTTGAGCTATCGTTATCAATATAATTTCAGTTCTTGTCTTTCTTTAATAACGATTTCTACTAGAATCAAGTTCTACAAAGTCAAAGATTCAGTAATATGATTCTACGTGGCAGTACATAGAACAATCGCTATTCTAACGCAATGTTTACCAAATAATGTCCAAATTTCATCGGTATGTAGTTTGTTATTTAAATATCAATATTAATATTTATACTTTTATCTGCTTAGATAGACATGTCATATCAACGAACAGAATGATACAATCGGTCGAGTTGAAACACAAAAGAATAGTCGAGTTGCAGGGCACGCAACCAGCAAAATACAGTCAGCCGTGAAAAAAATCGCTATACTGTTAAAACGGTTTCCTTGGAAATGCGTGGAGTGATTTTGATCTTCCCCCACATTCTACCTTATTCACAAGTAAACCAACACGGATCAAACCCTTATTTATACAGCCGCAAAGGAAAACGAACTAAACAGCACAAAAATATGCAAGTAATACACTTGTTCCCAGAGTATCACCTTGTAGGTCTTTAGAATCCATTCAACGGGTCATGCATCACTTGACCCGGGATTACTAAATATCAACGCCAAGACAATGAACAAATTAATACTTTCAGTCCTCTATAACTTTCAACATATTACGAATAAAATTATAATAATACATTCGATTTGTTCAATGTTTAACTTGATGAAGATTCGTCTTCTCACCAGTTTTACAGTCAGAATTCGGTCGAAAATAACATTTCCACTTGCTTCGAGTTTGTACTTATATCACACCCAAGTTAAATGTGCTTCGCCAAAGTTATATTTGAAATTATACAGACATGTCCTACTTAAGATACATTGTTTCATTTAAGTTTTACATTTTCCACTGAGATATTGATTGGAAATACGAATAGAAACATGGTACGAATACAGTGAAGCCCTCAATATTTTTATACTCGAGTTTAACGTCGCATCAACAGCCAGGGTCATTCGGCGGTCACTCCAGTGTTTTTGCGGGAGGGTACCCAGGCGTACACTTGGGTAGAATCACCGACTTTACATAAGCTAGTTGGGCAGCTTCCTCACATGTGAAATTTGTTTGGTCCCGGGTGAGATTCTAACTTACAGCGTTGAGGGGTTTATGATTACTAGTCAGAGACCATAACAACTCGACCACGAAGGCCCGATGAAGTTGTAACTAATGAACAACTAGCGATTAAAATTACAGATTCCAACAATGAATTACCACCATTCGGCAATTCTAAATCCTTAAATATAAGTCCTTTAAAGGGTAGGTTATCTATATAGGTTAATTGTTGGTTTGCTGACCAAAACTCAAAACATTTTTAGGGACTTTGAACAATTTTTTCTTCATTTTTTTCATTCCGGCTTTTCGTATTCAGCGCAAGCATATTATAATATTTACCAGAAAGCCCACATACCTACCTTCTGTTAGGTCATGTGACCGCAAACCATTATTTCTTTACGGATGGTCCTGTTTATGTATTCATTGTTTTAACCATAGCTTAGTAATTTGATATTGCAACATCATAATTCATAGTATATGTTCGTAAATTATAATGTCTTCAACTATACCTTATTTACGGCATTTCCCGATTTTGCCTGGCACAGTTTATATCTTAGACAGTTCGGATACAGTTTATGAAACAGTTTTGTTTATTTTCAGTCCATAACAGTTGAAGATAAGGACAGCTCTGGTTATGGGTAATTGAACACAATCCAGTAGGGGCGGATTAGACGGGCAAATAACACTAGGATTCATCATATCAGCGGCCCATAATGGTCTCCATAGAATTTATCAAAACAAAGAAATAGCATTGTCTATTCCGAAAATCGCTTTCCAACTAACGATACGTCTTTTTAATCGAAACAGGAGAAATTGTATTTAAGCTCAGATGTGAATGTCCTCTGAGATGTTATACATGTGTCAACATGCAAAAAAGCTCTCTACAATCCAATCCAGAAAATATATCTTAGAGAGAATTAGTCTAGACTCGAAGTGTATGTCGTTTGATGACTAGCATGCGTTCCTCGCAGGTATGCCTTGTATGTCACCCGGATTATTTAATCTAATTAATAAAAAAAAAAACTTTCCTATTTAATTCGCTTTTCCGATACCCTTGAATTATTTATAAAGGCACGGAATTCCCCAAGAGATTTAGGTAGATTTAAAGCTGATGAAAGTGTTATGGAAACCATTTATGCTACGTTGGTTAACGCCGTTTCACTAATGCTGTGAAATTCTTATAACTTCCGAACTCAATCAATGTAATGTTTTTTGTCAGGTGTTTAATAGACGGCGGTATAGATCAATAACATTTCAGGTTAACTGTATTTCTTAATAATACAATAGTTTCTAAATATTCTGATATTCAAATGATATGTTCATTGTGCTAATTTTATTTTAGAACGGTTTTAACTGAATTAAAATATATCAATTGTATTCAGAACTTAGATCAGTTGCCTAAGCAAGTATTCGTATATTAAGCTTACCATTTTGCAAATTTATTAATCTTATTACTTCAGTAATCTTCTCAGCAAGTAATTTTCAATAAATCCAACATTTCGTCATTTACACTACACTGAAAACAGACACCTAGTTTGGGCATATGACATGTGGCATTCTCTAATCCGAACATGTTCGGTCAGACAAAAATGTTCGGATTAGAGAGGTTTCCGGAATACTAAGGTGCGGGTTATAAAGTTTTTTAGCATTAAATACGTAATAAAAATCGGGACCAGCTGATGTGTTCGGTTTAGATAGGATTCCGGATTAGAAATTTTCGGATTGGAGATGTTTGATTGTAATCATTTTATTTCTTATATTGAGACTGTATTAGCGCAATTTTCCTGAAGCAATTGTGTTAATATTCATGTAACAAAACATAGCTGATATTTTTAATTTCGGACCAAGAACATCGAACGATTGATCATTCAAAGGTTACTAACCGTTTGTATACTGACACTTCATTTATACTCATTCAATTGTTATAAATGACCATGTCATTTCTCTAGGAGACTAAATTATTTCTATAACATATTTCTATAACATTCGGCATATTATATCCACCCATGGTTTCTCTTAACGTCACTGATTTTTTTTTAAAAAAAACTCAACAGATCTCTTTAAGAGACCCTAGTTTGTGTATCTGTTCATTTCAAAATGATTTCGGATTCTATTAAAAGACACGAACATCATATGACGATGCCCGAACATTCTCTGAAGGTTTAACCTTTGCCTCATAATACCGCATATGCCCGCATCTGAAGCAGACTACTTTTGGAAATGTTGTAATAAAGGAAGCCATTGCATCTAATGAGCAATGGCTGCTTTTGTTAAAATGTTTTCCACTCTGTCAGCGAGAAATTACCCAATTTTCTTGAATAAATTGATGTTTTGTATGTTCGCTTTTGCTTTGAATTCGGAATTTTGAAAGAGTCCTTTTCCTCATTGAAGTGAATATAACAGAATCTACTCTGCTATTAAAAGTCGTATCCAGAACAGACGCATTGATAGGTTTCTTAAACTCGATATTATCACTCCCAGTAGCTTATACTTTAGAAACAAAATATCTATTTAGACATGGAATGTCTTGATTTAGTATCAGCAAAATTGGCAGAAATCAAATATGGTTTGTGTTGAATGTTCAGACAATTGGCAAATAAGTGAGAAATTAAAAAGCGACGTTCACTTCCAACACATACGTGGGATATTGTCTGAAATATCAAATAACTTACAAGGATAAATCACATTAAATTAAGATAACGTCGTCAAGTCTTATCACGTGTCTGTGTGTATGTAATTACAGCAGCTAAATGTCGAACTAACTGAATCATTTAAGACTTTAACGTGTTTTAAAATTGTGTTCGTGTATTAGAAAATACATTTTTTTATCACAATATTATTTCGACTGTCTTCAGTCGGATATCATGTACAAAACTATTACTTCAGTTGCGTACACACTTAATCAAGCTTGTATTTATACAGTCAAACCTGTGAGTGAACGAAGACTACCCTTAGGAAAGACAAAATGTGGCCTTTATTGACAGGTGGCCATTATTCGAGGCCAGTTTATTCTAAATAATCAGTGACGGTTCTTCAAAGAATGACCTTTATATACAGGGTAATCTTTATTCGGAGGTGGCCACAAGCACAAGTTAAATAAGAAAATAAGAAAAAAGATTCCTAGAGAAAGAAATCCCAAATCTCACTCAGCACATAGAAACGTACACAAAATAGACCACATAACACAGTCTCCCGTAGGTTACCGCTTTGGAATGGTATGTAGCAAAGCTACAGGAGGGTGTTGTGTTCCATAATTTCAGATGGCAAATTAATTTCCGGTTATTCCTTGCATCAAAGTCAGTCCTGTAACAATGTTTAATGCGACTTGATCTTCACTGTGAAGAACCGCCAATGATCTATCAACATTAAGTAGTATTTTTTCTTTTAGAAACATTAATATAATTAGCACAAGAAGGCAATCTTTTAGGGTCCGTTGGTAACATAATGTCCTTTGTGACATGAACCTTGTAAAAATATCCAAAAGTTTCGTTTCTTTAATCCAACAAAGTTCATCTCTCCTTTTTCACCAGTCCGGGACGGGTTACAACTTCAAAGAAACTCAGCTGGCCTGTTCCATTTGCCATAGACTGCAGCATCTTCAGTAAAATATTAGATTTGTGGATGTCTCCCACAGACCCCGTAAGTTGTTCAGACCAAACGCGGAGAATATCATTCCAGCAAGGAAGGAATTACCTTTTACACGATAACAATCGTACTGGGACCGAAAAGAAAATGAAACAACACCATTCAATGACTTAGGAAGGACGTGTTTGTGTCGTTCCGTAGACTTCACGACATACGTAGTGACCGGATTTTAAAGTTTCAAAGGTTATCTGAAAGGAACGTACCAACTCGAAGGTTGCTTATCATATTTCAAAGGCAGCAACTGTATAACTATCGAATGAATTAGTCCAACAGCCACTTAAAGTTAAAACCCTGAATTAAATTTATGTGTTTTCATCTGTTCGATCCTTTTTACAATAACCTTTACGTATGACAATATCAGAGGTAAAAACAACATGCCGTTTGATACTCTAATGTGTTGTTGCACTGGTATGAACCATGTGGGATGTTTTGTGGCAGTAGTCGTCTGCGAGGAAAGGTGGAATATTTTGCCTGTGGCAATTAGTGGAAACCGGTAATTAGTGGTAGAATGTAATGTTACCGGAGTAATTTTCTGTTTGATTTGATTACAATGTTTGTTGGCTATAGACAAGAACAATTTCCCGGTCAATATTGAACTATTTTACGCGAATCCGAATGAGGCGCTCTTACCAGTAACATCTTAAGTATAAATGTTATTTTTCCTAAACAAACGTAGCACTACCCTGTTCTAGATTCGCGCATTATGTACCATAGTATGATAAAAAAAATTGCTGACAGATTTAAGTTCACGAAATAGGACACCTTAATACCTCCCATGAGTGACTTAGATAAATATTAACGAAAAATGCATTAACCCGACGTTATTATACTAAAAGAAAAAAACTCTTGGCTAAAAATTAATCTCTTAGATCTAAGAAGGATTTTAGAACAAATTTTCTGAGAAATATTCTTCCTACATCTTGGGCTGTATTTCAGGAGTCAATGAGTCAATAGTTCTCACAATAGCTGAAGGCAAAGTCTATCATCTCGGAATATCTAGAAACCACAATAATATCCCAATGTTCGGGATTTCTTTTACGACAATATTGTATTAAGTCATTGATTCTGCCCCTGACAGCACGGTAATGTTGTTAAACGGTAGTTTTGCTGAGTTGCTTAATGGGAAAATAATGTATTCGATTAAGTGACAAGAGAAATTAATTCAGCAGATTTTTCAACGGTATTGGCCACCACTACAGTGTAAATAAGTAATGAAAGATTCACACGAAAGCATAGTATTCAATGGCTATGATTTTTACCCATCAAACTAGTTACACAGTAATGAACTATGTAGTCCCAAAGTCACTTTATTGTGAGTCGTTTTCTTTTTGTTATTTGATATTCTGTTCTCTTAAATAGTCCTCCAGTTTTTTCTCGCCACCTTTTTCCATTTTTGTTAGAATGTTGAGTTCAATTTGTCATTGTAGTGATTATATTACAGATTAAGAGACCTTTGTAGGACAGTCATGTTTTGCCAACCCAAAATCCCCTGATATTTTACATTTGTATACACATGCGCAGAAAACTTCAGTTTTAAACTTTAAAATTCTATACTAAATGCCATCATACTATACAAAGACACACGTGTGTATCTTCTTAATTAACCGACGCATTAATTTGAAATTATCTGACGTATCCGAACGGTGACCCTCTTGTACCTTGTCAATTCTTAATTGTTATTTCCGTGTATTGGATGTCTTTCGGATGAAACATCGGTTTTCATGTAACCGTAATTTAATCATTGCTCTATTAGGTGCTATTGGAATTGCTTTGAAGCAATGACACAAATAATTGACATGGTTCGTCTTCGTTTCAATAGATTCCCAATTTAATTCCTTCGCAGGGATCTAACTTGAATTAAAACCTAATCAATGTACAATCAATATAGAGTTTTATCTGCCGTGCTACAAAATTAATTATTGAAACCTTTCTAGGATTTGAGCTTTGGAACTCTCAAGTTATCTGTTGAATTCATGCACAGATGTACGCTGACAGAAGGAAAATGCAGTCGGCAACTGACAATAAATTGATTGATGAAAAGATACACGAGAAAGGCGGAATACCAATAAAGTATTTCGTCTGCTCGACGTTACTTCTAACGCCGAGTGAGAGTTTTCTATGAGAGGAATTAAGAAATGGCTTAAAGTGTCGTTCTCTAGTCACAATATTTGGATACTACCAACATGCTCTCAAGAAAAAAGTAATGCCTTGTCTTAAATATCCTGTGTTTGAAAGGCTCGTTAGAATATTTTTTTGACAAAACATTACCCTTTTTTGTAAAAATGATAAATAGTTCGCAAATTCAATATTAATCTCAGTGCTTAAAAGAAAAAAGCGGTTTTAACTATATTAAGCGCGTGACTAATTTAAATTTGTCACAAATTCAGCGTTCTATACGATTAAAATTTTGATGAAGAAATCAGGTAAAAATCCTAATGAACGCAAAAAGGGCAAGATCACGACCATTGCCAGCGTTCCTTCGATTCAAATTGACGGTTGATTAATCATGCAATGCTCGTTTTTAATGTGAAAATATCAAACAGAAATTGAATGAAAAAAGCCTGATACAAAAGGATACTCCAAATTCTTATACAAGTAATTCTGAAATACTTCGCCAAGGCGTAATTTTTTTCTGGTTACGTACTCATTAAAAATAAGGTAGATAGGTATGCATTTTATTTATTTATCATTATTTTTTCTTGAAAGCCGCTTTTGAGATCATTTTTGTGCGGAAAGGTAAAAACCTTTCCTCCGACCTAATGAAGTCTAGGATTGCGGGGAAAATTTGGGGTAGGTCTGGTAACCAGAAGCAAACAATATTTTACGCCCTAAGTATTGCACACGTATGTAGCACTTACCATAAATTAGGGTGTAAAGAGGATGGAAACGGAAGGATGTCTTTTTTCCTAAACCATCACGTGTCAATATAATTTCATTAATACAGTGTTGGCCTTTACGTATCTGACTACCAAACAACTGTGTGCGTGGGAGACACACGTGGACATTCTCTGTTCATGTACGGACATGCATTCCTGGTGTATTGTATTATTGATAACCATTCACTAGCAGGCACATGTTTAAGATTTTTTCCCATTAGTTTTTTTTTGTACATACACATAAATATCATCCATTCACAAATCATAACCAGGATATAAGTGAAAACAATCTGTACATAATTCAAATTAATGAACACGTTTGAAAACAAGAGCCAAGTACTTTTTTAACATTCTAAACAATGCATACATATATATTGTATGCCAAAACCCAGGACAGACATACTAAGTCAGCAAAGCCGGATATGCTCACACTTGTTTCTCAGCGTAGAAACATAACAAAGCAGAGAATACGATAAACCCTGTCCTGAAGGTTAAATTAATTAATTAAGATAAAAACAAGCATCATCCGCTTCTCTGAATTCCCAAACACGAAACGTACCATTACAAATTACTTCGTGATGAGAGGGTTCAACACAAATGATTATTCTAAGGAATATATGTACGCTGTTTGATAAAAAATACAGTAAAACCACGATTGTAACAGCTCTGTTGGGACACAGAAAGGTCTAGGCGTAGAGATGGTCTAATTACTTTGCTGAAACGTAGAAAAATATAATTGGTCATAAAATAAGAAGTCATTAGAATGTTTTCGTCTTAACATAGATGGGCCGTCAAGCAAGTTTTGCCTTACATGAAAATATATAAACAACAGAAAACGTGTACATTTAGTTTGAATTAGTAATTTGTTTTGCGCGAAAATAGTTTGGAGGCTCCTTTTAAACTGACTTGGTCACGGAATTACTTGCATTATGTTACAGAAGTAACACATACGGCATATTACTATAAACAAATTGCATCGGCCAAGTTATTGAATATTATAATATAATCGAAAACAAGTATTTTTTTTTCATTAATAGTGTGCGTTTTATTTTCCTCAATTGCTTTGCACTACATTACATCACATGAATTGGCATTTTATGCTGAAAAATTGTAATTTTTCGTTTTTGTAAGTTGGAAATTAAATTTCCTGTTTTCAATTTAATGTATTTGTTCGAAAAGAACGTAATATGGCAGTATCATTTTGCAAGTTTAACAGGTTTGAAACAGTAGCATTTATTTCTTTTAAATTCTAAACCAATACATAGTTTTAATTAAGATAAAAACAAGAAGATCGTGAACGAATTCCGCACTCATGTTATTATTTAATAGAAATGTAAGTGATTGAAAGAAAAAAAGTCACAGTGAAGAACTGGAATTCACGAGAATTTAGATTTGTGTCATTTAAAGGTTCAATCAGAGTTGAAATCTCATTTAAATTAAGTGGAATTTATATTAATAGCGTCACGAATGTTTTCCCTTTTGGGAACTCGTCCCTGGGTAGCAATTTCTGTTACAACTTACATTACATTTTACTTTGTATCTCTTTTCATTGTCCCAAACAACGTTAAAATATGTATTGTTTAAACTTAAATTAGTCCAATATTGAAACAAATGTCACTTCTGGTAAAACAATCTGAGGGTAATAAAACAAACCCCAACAATAACAGAACCGATAATCACGCGACTGAAGAAGGGCTTGCGCGGTCTGACAGGCGTAATTGGTATTGATCAGGAGACAGCTGACTGGGATGTGACAAGCGTGGGTCTTAGATAATTTTTGTGAAAGGGCTATCCCGGAGGATAATGCCTTGGATCGGTCGATAGCAAGACCGAAATAATTTCACGTCCCCGTCCCTATAAGGGGTTTATAAAGAAATGACCATAACACTGTGCACATAAATCTTGTAAGTTCATGTTATACATCCAGATTAGTAACAATGTACTCATAGAAAATTGATTAGAATATAATTATGTCCGTTGTGTGTGTGTGTGAGAGTGCGTGCGTGCGTGCGTGCGTGCGTGCGTGCGTGCGTGCGTGCGTGCGTGCGTGTATCTGTGTGACAGTGTCTGTGTTTAATGCTTCCAATTGTGTACCAACTATTACGCTGGATACGAGTACACGAAAAGTACATTATGTTACTATGATCAACATTCCGAGTGCCTTAAAAGTTCATTAAGACTCATCGAAAATACGAAGATCTCTGACCAATAGTTAGATTAGTCTACTCAATCTTGATTGATATGTAGGACTTGTTTAAATAATAATGAGGTTGTTATTTTTTCTTCATGTAATTCTGTTAATGTTTTAAGTATATGGCTATCCTGAAAGTAGGTTTATAGGTCAAACCTATTTCAAAACAATTTTGGACGAGCTGAAGGATATAATGTCCAAAGAAAAATAAATGTTATTGATTTTTTTCAATACTCTAAAAACGAGAACATACTGATTATTTAATGAATTGAATGGAAAGTCTCTTAAAAAGACAGATTGTTGGCTGCAGTTGACATTGCATCGGCATGCAAAACAAGTTAAACTTTAACCAGTATATTTACTATCGTCCCAGATTGCAAGATAAACGGCCAATCGGGAAAAAGCAAACCTGGTTTTCCTATCTAAACATTGATTAAAAGGCATCGGGTGTTCAGCGTAATCGTTAAAGCACCATTATCATTTTTCCAAGGAATCACCCTATCAATCAATCATTCATTCACCCGTAACATTTCAACAACTTTCAAGACTGTGATGTATGATCTGATAATAGACCCATGTTCAATAATGAAACATAAAACACACCGTACGAAGCGTAAAAAATCTCTTATACTCGTTAAATCAATACTAAACAAAAGCGGCGTGACATTGATTCAATTTTCTCTTAATAAATTTATAACCGTGTTATAAATGCTATCGTTTTATCTTCTTACGCTTTCGTGATAGATCGTGGCTCTAAATGTGGCTTTTATGGAGATCCACAAACAATTCATACTGATATAGATCAACGTCGTAACTTCATATCTCGACGTTGATGTGACTCATGGACAAAAACTTCAACCATCAGCTTTGATGGTTTCAATGGATCTAAACGTCAGAATTCAAAACATCAAAACCATTCGATTATCGTCCTGAATAGCTAGCTGATAATGACCATATTATTGAACAAAGTCTTCTCAAAATGTGGTTGCAATGCACTTCATTAGATAAAAGGATAACACACTAACAGCAAATTGCATTAAAGGATAAGTACATTATACCAGGGTGTTGAAAAGTGGTAAAAATGTACTACGTTGAAATTCATGATACAATTTACACGGATCATTGTTAATCAACTTTTTTTCACCGTAAATCAATCAATCATGCGCTAATTGATTTACGTTAGAACAAATTTCAGTGGTAATTGAACATTCGATGTTTGAATTGTCGGGCTGGTGACATGACCAATTTCATTTCTCTGGAAGAAAATTTGATTTAAAAAAACAATTGCTCTCCTTCAAAAAAGACGAAAAAATAAATCTTGTTTACACGGAACACATAACTAAATAATGCGCGCTAGAATTTATTGAAATCTAGACAATTAGATGCAATTAAACGATTTGGTAACTCCCTTGAATACAAAAAAATGATATTCTCAACGTACAATAAGCGTTTATTTGTATTTCAGATTAATAAATGCAGAAAATTTGAGGTCGATTGAAAGTTGGTCACACGAGATCATCATGCTTGCATATATGACGCAGACAATTCATATCTACTACAGTAAATCCTCACATAGCGACCACCACTCATTATTACGACCACCTTGTCATAACGACTACCTATTTTCGGTCCGGCTATCAATGATTTCCCTACAGTTTAACTTGATAATCAGATCACTTCATTATTACGACCGAATATTCGGAGTCCGGTGGTCGTATTATTGAGGTTTTACTGTATATCATTTAGATTAAACTCTCATTGAAGAAAATGACTATGTTGAACAGATTATTAATAAATAAGCACGTTTTTAAAAACAATTCGGTAGATATGATTTGGATATACATTGCAACATCTCCAAAGCAACACCCTATAGGAGAAGCAAAAAAATGATGTTGTTGAGAGCTTGTTGCTCTAGAAGGGGTTAAATTTACAGTTAAATATTACAGTGGGAAAATTATGCTGTTGTTCAAAGGAGGTTGCTGCTCAAGAGAGGTCTAGAGAGGTTGAGATGTAATCGAAATTGTTAACCGAAGACTTTTAAAGTTGAAGATGAAGCAATTATTGATGGGAAGGACGAAGATAAATATGTGTAGAGTAAAATGGAAAATTCATAGTTCGTAATGTCTCAGGAGATACGACAATAAAATGAAATCAAGAACGATTCAATTATCTTGACCTAGAGGAAAAACAAGGCGAGAATTGTAAAAAAATAATAGAAAATTATAGCAATGTGATTGGTCCAACTATCGAGGGAGATATGAAATACAAGTACAGATACATTTTAGCATTGGAAATTAAGTCTTAAAATTGTTACTAATGTTCGGATTAAAGAGATAAATGTTAAAGTATTTTGATATGAAAATCTGGAATCCGTGTTCGGTTTTCACAATAGAAAGAATATCAGCATATCGAACAGAACTCCATTGTCACGTGATTTTAATTAATCATTCCTACAGGTTTCATATGCCCCCTTTTCATACGAACTTTAATTTCCGGAAGTTTGTCGACTGGTGTTGATGTATAAGAAATATAATACTCTATTTATCAAGTTCACATAGCGGGGTGCAGTGAAACTGTTTTCTAAAACTTATTTATTCCTAATGTGTATGTATATATAACCCAACATTCCGGTAGAAAGTTGATCTGATGTAGTTTATGTTCATCACGATTTGACATACATCGAACTAAACGACACTGGCGCGGGTGTAAAATTTAACGATAGAAATCCGGCGCATTGTTAGATGATGCATAAAATGTAGGGAATTTCACAGACTGTTTTTGGTATGGTGGGTAAATTTACATTTAAAGATAAAGACTGTCGCCAACAGATTACATATACAACCACATTACCGATTCTCAGACACATTAATGTTCTTGTAAATATATACACAGTGTAACCTCTGAAGAGCGGCCCGCTCTTGAGCAACAGCCTCCCCTCAATAACATCATGAATTTTTCCCACTGTACATTTTAACTATTAATTTAACCTCTCTAGAGCAACATCCTCTAAAAATACAACATAATTTTGCCTCCCCAAAGGGTGTTGCTTCGGAAAGGTTGCGCTGTGTATATATTGTATTTCATGAAACCGAGTAAGGATCGAACCAGCATAACGATTATGACGGCGACAGTACGTAACAATTACACATCTGTAGGTTCACTGTGTTAACCATTTTAGAACACAATAAGGAAAGGATCTAAATATTTGATGAATCTCTTGACTATTCTGAATGTTCGTTCTGTAAAATCGGACCACAGTACAATTAAGGAACCCAAATGCTGAATCAAAACAAGTAATAAAATGAGAGAATTGGGGCTTTAATCAAATAACAATGTTTATAGGTCAAATGCGTTGCTAAATCGATTCGGTGAACACAATAATCTTTTGAAAAAAGTTGTTGGAACACGTTCCGAATTCCGTAAATACATGTACACTGAACACATTTATAGCCGAAAACCACAATTACGTTTACATCTCACTTTGACATGTGTGATAAATTTGTCAAGGATTCTGACATCTAACCATCCATCCGACATCACCACCAATATTAATGTCGAAAGAAAATGTGGAGATTCGTCCCCATGGGAAATTAACAATGACTATTGCATTTTATTGGGAGACGAAACGACCGTAATGGAACCTAAAGACACATCGAACCAAATGCTGAGAATGTTTTTAGTGATGAAAGAAAAGAAAATCCAGACTTAATTGTGTTATTTATTGATAGAGATTTTGAAGATCATTGGTTTCAATGCAGACAATACTATCCTTAATTGGACATTCATAGGTCTCCGGTCTGTACTCACGCGCGGACATGGCTGTGTGCAGAGAAAACCTGTAAACTTGTAAACAGAGATTGAGGTTGCCCACAAATCGCAATAGATTATTGATTTTAAATTGACTCGATCTTTTGAAGTTCTGCCATTATTATTTTTGGAAAACACATTAATGTTGTTAATGCTTTGGAGCACTATTGGTGATTCAGATATTAAAAACAGATACATATCTGTCAGTTTTGCAGGTATGATTTTCCACACATGATAGACAATGAAATAGTTCGTCGAAAAATACTTGCAGTAATGATCACTTTGTAGCATGGTCGTAAGTAAAAACACATGATTTTTTCATCAGGTTTTACGCCGTTTATCAACAATTCTTCAGTTATATATGGCGGCCGGTTCACCTAACCACTCCTTCTCAACTGTATACTAACCAGTACTAACTGACCCTTCCACATAGAGCCGACAACTTCTCCACATATGGAGGAAAATCGACATTTTGTCAAATTTTCAAGAACGCGTTAGATTCCTAGCCAAGGGCAAATGTATAAAGTGTTAGTAATAAGTTTGTATACTCTAATAGAGGCATCCAAACCGTTCACATCTAGTCTTACATTATCAAAAGATCAACGCATGTTTTTCAGACTCGATCATGGAGACATTGTACTCGATAACTTTTTGTGACAGACATCTCTAGCAACATTTAAACAATCAGTATACAGTGAGTAAGATAATTGTGATGTGCTAGCAAGCTGTGTCGTGTTTCCCATAGGGAGTCTATTTCGGAGAACTTGTAACTGTAATAAATGAGTTGTCTTACAAACAAAGACATTGTCGGAGCTAGTCTGACAAGATTATTATGCAACGATTTACAACATTGAAAATGAATACTAGCCTTTGTGATATATTCTGACAGCAGCAATCATTTACCAAACCACAATGGCCGCAAGATGTTGACATTAGGAAATACGTGGATATCGTGGCACCATGGTTGTGTATCACGTTTTCTCTTAATGTAGTATTCGCATATGATATGGTTGATAAAAGTGATTTTGTACCAAAATATTGGTGTGTTAATGGCGAAAATTGTATACATGAATATTACATGTGCTATACATCAAAACACATGGATAGTACTCCAACATTAGAAAAAAAACGTTTAGAAATTTCAGGTTATGCCATTCACACCTTTAAGGAGTATACAAAAACACTGAAAATACTTCAAGAACTCCACGAGGCCTGCCTGACTGAAACAAAACTTCCCGTACAAGCTTTCGTATGACAATGTCGAAAATTAGATTCAAACATATTTTTATCATTAATTGTAAGGATAATGGTATACATTAATGCTGACCCGGCGCTGAGTCCACCAGCTTAGATACAAGTTTGATAAACTGTATGATTACGCCGATGAAATTATTGCAATATCATCATCAGTTATTACAACTTGAAATTATTATCATTGGCGAATAATGGAGCTGGTTCAAGAGAATGAACCTTTATATCGTTGCTTACTTCAAATTTCTCGAAACAACAATGTGGCAGATGTTTCTAAGGACACCAGTGAAGTTATTGGCGTATTTGACTATATCAATCTACTTACAGATTTGTAAACGTAATTTCGATTCCTAATAACATTCAGTTGACACTGTTTTCATAGTTTGATATCATTTAAGGCAAATATTGACTATATTGAGGTTCTATGCACACTAGTACAAATATGCAAGTACAATACTGTCAAGACGCATACCGTCAACTTTGTCTACAAAGACCACGTTTGAGAGAGAGAGAGAGAGAGAGAGGGAGAGAGAGAGAGAGAGAGAGATAGAGATAGAGATAGAGAGAGATAGAGATAGAGATAGATAGATAGATAGATAGAGAGAGAGAGAGAGAGAGAGAGAGAGATAGAGAGATAGAGATAGAGAGAGATAGTTAGAGAGAGAGAGAGAGAGAGAGAGAGAGAGAGATAGATAGATAGATAGAGATAGAGATAGATAGATAGAGAGAGAGAGAGAGAGAGAGAGAGAGAGATTACGTGATACATTTCAAGTGCATTTTATCCAGAGGTTAAAATAAAATGTAAATGGTTGTATGTGAGATCAAACTACAGATTATAAAGGCTAAGTGGTCTGAATTAACATGAGACATTTAGCTCAAGATATGACGGTAGATATTGAAATAACTTACTTCTTGTTACATTCGCTGTAGAATCATTTAAGTAGTGAACCACTACATTGAAGACTTTACCAGCTTCTGAACTGTACATTGTTTCATTGTCGGTAGAATTCAACATGACTGTCTCGGACTTATTGTAAAAAGCCAGCTGCTCTTTGGATCTAAACTGTAAAAATAAAAACAATAGCATGAAATGTTGGAAGATTTTTCATAATCTGGAATAGATATAACGGTATTAATCAATCTTTAAAATGTGTATAAAAGGGTAACTGTTGAGATCTAAACTAATGCTATTGTTAAATAATTCAATCTAATGTTAGTAAATGTTTCATGTGGGACATGTTTTATCTTTTACAACCTGATACATGCGATTCAGTAATGTTTTTTTTCTTACTAAAATAGCACTCAGGGACTGTTCTACGCTTTATTGCTATTTAGAGAATTAAATTGCTATCAAAGGATGTCTTAGATAAATAAAAGGTTTATACGTACTCCAGTATATGCTGCCTCCACTAGATTACTTGGAAACATGTTCCTGAAATGGAATATAATTAATTTATTAGGTAAGCACAATTACTTAGCGTATCACTGCAAGATTAGCACTCAGACAATTAAACAAAAAAAACCACGAACTTGTTGATTCTCTTATGACTAAGGAAACAAAGCTACGCAAAAAAGCCAAAACGTTTACAATCGGGGAGCGGGGCTTACGGTTGTCAATCGGCCATGTACGTGATTGTTAAAACAATTTGTAAACAACTGAATGATGAAGATATAGATGATGATGATGTAATCAAAAACTGAACTCTACTATTCACTGCGGTAAGAAGTACATTCGAGTTAATTTTCCCTTATTTACGTGAGACCGATAAGGGGCAGCGACCGATCTGAATGGAGCTTAATCACTTGCTTACAACAATCGAAAAGGTGACCTAATTTCTATGCCTTCATTTGTTATATAAAAACTGTGCACTAATGTGTTATCATTATTTCACCAAGGGTGCATTAAATGAATTAAATTACATTCAAACAATACATTTCATCTCTCTTGGGTCTAAAACATTCATTATCACCCTGTTAATCACCATCGAACTGTAACATTACCTAATCAATATTAGCTGATGTGTTTCAATGTTTTGTATAAAGTGTACCGTTAATACCATTGTTCTGTTCTTTAAAGTCGCATAATGATATTTTGTATTTTTCTAATTTAAAGACTAGAACAATTTTCCTATTTGAAGAGTCGATGTTCTATCTTTATTCGTAAAAATGTCATGTTCATAAAACAGAGAACAGTAAATTTGCATTTAAATCCCACAGGATACGTAATAATGGAATTGACTAATAAATATTTCAAACCCAAGTTTAAAACTTGTCAATGTCGACACTAATGTTAATTTGTTTTCCGAGCATTGTAAGGAATCACTTCAGCTCACCACTGAATCACTCCGATAGACACGTACAAGATAGAAAAATGGATTCACGGAGTAAAAATAAGACATTAAGGCCGCAGTCAAATTTCAGCGAACAACCACTTGTAAATAAATTGCAACTGAGAAAATCTCTCTCTCTCTCTCTCACTCTCTCTCTCTTTCATAGATAGATAGATAGATAGATTAGATAGATAGATAGATAGATAGATAGATAGATAGATAGATAGATAGATAGATAGATAGATAGATAGATAGATAGATAGATAGATAGATAGATAGATAGATAGATAGATAGATAGATAGATAGATAGATAGATAGATAGATAGATAGATAGATAGATAGATAGATAGATAGATAGATAGATAGATAGATAGATAGATAGATAGATAGATATAGATAGATAGATAGATAGATAGATAGATAGATAGATAGATAGATAGATAGATAGATAGATAGATAGATAGATAGATAGATAGATAGATAGATAGATAGATAGATAGATAGATAGATAGATAGATAGATAGATAGATACAACGTGTAAGCAATGATGTATACAAACATACATATGAAAGATTTTCCTGTATTTAAAATAGCAGTTAAATAATGAACAATTGACCATATATTAAAGACTCATTTAGTATATCATTCTGTCCCAAACATCACCAAGCATTTAACAATGTTATACCCGTAAATATTTCACCTACTGTTATGGTACAGTCTAGTTCGTTACACATTGCTTTAAATTCACTTTTAACAAAATGCTCATTAAAATAAGTGATATCATCGTCAGGATGGAAAACATGATTTTCATGATTATTAACACTTTGAATGTGTGTCTCAAAAGTTAATAGTTTAATCTTGTGTGATTTGATACCAGCACATTCTTGCAACAATTTACATTAAATCTTAGCATTTTATGCCTATGTAACTCAAGCTTTGGGTATTGTATTTATCTTATTTGAATCGAGACTCCTTTGCTTGTTAACAAGTATCTCTCTGTTGTTATATGAATTATGATTTCTGTATTCATTTAGTGCACAGGTAAATAGTTTCTTTTTAGCTTTACATTCATGAGTATACCACTAACTTTTACACTTTGACTCATTTGGCTTGTCTTGAACATTCTTTTTGACAGATTGTTGTACATATAATAGTTCATATTAACATCTGAATAAAGGTCAACTGCACGCAAATGAAGAACACGTTTTTTTCTCTTCCTTTCATTTTGCCTGTGCCAACATACTCGTAATTTTATGAGTCGTGTTTGTTAGGGTCATATGTTATGATGACTGCTCTGATTGATCAAATAAATTATGTGCTGCACGGATTACTAATCCGTGATTTTCTACATATATGTCAAATTCTTCAATTAATATCTATTTTTATTTTACAGAAGTAAAAATTAGTACTTTCTTAATCACAATCATGAGACAAAACACCCGCCATGAAACCGGAGGTATTGAAATTCATCTAGGCCCCCCGAAGTAATGGATATACCCACTGACCCAGAGGAACGTGTATCGGTAATGGGTCGTGTGCATAGTATTCATAGCTAAGCTAAATAAAATGCTAATATTCACTAGTTTCATTTTTAATATGGTACATTGCCTTTATTTACTTATACTACAATTCTCACACTCCTCTGGAGCTTAGATGATTTGCGTCTAGCCAAGTATGAGCATTAAATTTTTATGGTTAAATTTGAGCGTCTCTCTAATATCTTGATGTTGTTAATTCAATAAACGATAACTACAATACATGGAGCCATGTTGTCTGTTACACTCTGCTAAAGCTCATTCAACTGTTAAATTAGCTCGCTGATGTTTAATAAACAATCAATTAAAACAAGTGCTAAATAATTCTTCATCAAATATGTTGACAGTGAGGAATTCCATTTCGGATTGTAATGAATCTGTCAGTCGGCGCTAGTCAACACAAAACAAGTTATAGAAATAGTTTGTCATAATGGTGTGAAAATATTCTATACGAAAATTTAATTTGTGACAACTATATCTTAAATGTTCTTTAAGCGACAGTCTGAACGAAAGTTTTCTCTCTACAAAGATAGATAGATAGATAGATAGATAGATAGATAGATAGATAGATAGATAGATAGATAGATAGATAGATAGATAGATAGATAGATACAACGTGTAAGCAATGATGTATACAAACATACATATGAAAGATTTTCCTGTATTTAAAATAGCAGTTAAATAATGAACAATTGACCATATATTAAAGACTCATTTAGTATATCATTCTGTCCCAAACATCACCAAGCATTTAACAATGTTATACCCGTAAATATTTCACCTACTGTTATGGTACAGTCTAGTTCGTTACACATTGCTTTAAATTCACTTTTAACAAAATGCTCATTAAAATAAGTGATATCATCGTCAGGATGGAAAACATGATTTTCATGATTATTAACACTTTGAATGTGTGTCTCAAAAGTTAATAGTTTAATCTTGTGTGATTTGATACCAGCACATTCTTGCAACAATTTACATTAAATCTTAGCATTTTATGCCTATGTAACTCAAGCTTTGGGTATTGTATTTATCTTATTTGAATCGAGACTCCTTTGCTTGTTAACAAGTATCTCTCTGTTGTTATATGAATTATGATTTCTGTATTCATTTAGTGCACAGGTAAATAGTTTCTTTTTAGCTTTACATTCATGAGTATACCACTAACTTTTACACTTTGACTCATTTGGCTTGTCTTGAACATTCTTTTTGACAGATTGTTGTACATATAATAGTTCATATTAACATCTGAATAAAGGTCAACTGCACGCAAATGAAGAACACGTTTTTTTCTCTTCCTTTCATTTTGCCTGTGCCAACATACTCGTAATTTTATGAGTCGTGTTTGTTAGGGTCATATGTTATGATGACTGCTCTGATTGATCAAATAAATTATGTGCTGCACGGATTACTAATCCGTGATTTTCTACATATATGTCAAATTCTTCAATTAATATCTATTTTTATTTTACAGAAGTAAAAATTAGTACTTTCTTAATCACAATCATGAGACAAAACACCCGCCATGAAACCGGAGGTATTGAAATTCATCTAGGCCCCCCGAAGTAATGGATATACCCACTGACCCAGAGGAACGTGTATCGGTAATGGGTCGTGTGCATAGTATTCATAGCTAAGCTAAATAAAATGCTAATATTCACTAGTTTCATTTTTAATATGGTACATTGCCTTTATTTACTTATACTACAATTCTCACACTCCTCTGGAGCTTAGATGATTTGCGTCTAGCCAAGTATGAGCATTAAATTTTTATGGTTAAATTTGAGCGTCTCTCTAATATCTTGATGTTGTTAATTCAATAAACGATAACTACAATACATGGAGCCATGTTGTCTGTTACACTCTGCTAAAGCTCATTCAACTGTTAAATTAGCTCGCTGATGTTTAATAAACAATCAATTAAAACAAGTGCTAAATAATTCTTCATCAAATATGTTGACAGTGAGGAATTCCATTTCGGATTGTAATGAATCTGTCAGTCGGCGCTAGTCAACACAAAACAAGTTATAGAAATAGTTTGTCATAATGGTGTGAAAATATTCTATACGAAAATTTAATTTGTGACAACTATATCTTAAATGTTCTTTAAGCGACAGTCTGAACGAAAGTTTCTTCAACAAAAAAAACATAAATCTGATTCTAATATCTTTGGGAATCTCAATCAGAGACGCGTTCTAGACATGGCACGCAAAATCTTCCAGGAAATAGATTCTGTGTTGTTGAATCAAACACCGATGCTGACAAATATTAACTTTTAATCCCTGCGTGATTGAATTAACATCACCATTTTCTAGAGATTGATTTTTTCTACTTTCTCGCATCATGCCTTATCTCCGAGTGGAGATAAAATCAGACATGAATTGAAGAGGATTTTTACATCATATTTAGAAACATCAACTTCATAATTTTGGGGAATAAATGAATATTCATTTTTCTTCTGTATCTCTGAAGAACTGTAACTTTCAGAGTACACGTTCGAAGATCTGACAAAATCCACAACAACGATTTTATTTCCTTACCAGAAACATTCCACAGTTATTCAATTAACAGCTGCAGCTTTTTTATCGAGAAGCAGTCAGGGGCATTCAACTATTTCGCCACAGTCTATAATCATATGGGAGCATTTAACGCTTTAATTTGAAATTTTCACACATTAAACGCAAAACACTTCAACCATATTTTAACAACTGTGACAGGCCTGGTATTTGTGGCTTCATCGGCTATAAATTCTTCTGCAAACGTCGGGCTGCACAACGCTGACATGAAGTGATTGGCAATAGTTCTGTGTAAAATTCCAATCCGTTCCACAGACAGGAATATTATATTATGTCCACACCGAGGCTGGTACGGGCTTATTTTTCCCGAATGATCAAATTTATGGGCAGCTAACGTGATTTATGTCATAGAAGCTTAACTTTTTTTTCTTTCAGACGTCAAACACTTCGGTGGTGTCAGCGATCCTTAGGGACAAGTGGTATTGAGTTGTTCTATGCTGACGTAATGTGGGTCATCCATTCGGCATTGTCTGTTCGCGTTAGAGTTTATAACAAGTCTTACAAATTCAGACAATTTATTGGCTACAGCATCTGTTCTTTTGTTGTAGTTTATTTGACGAATTACCAGTGGAAAAAATTCCATACACACTTCAAATATCTTAAGAGCAATTTGAAAGCCGTAATTTTACCAAATATGGTGAAATCACACCAATGACCTTTTTTCCATGAAAATCATTTAAACATTTTTAAGTAATCGTTGCTAGAATATTTTATTCTATTTCTTGACCATCTTTTTTCGCACAAAGTGCTCGATGGTGAAGCAAGTCCGAAATAGACATGTTGCTGAGCCCAAGCAATGACTCAAATTAAGAGATGACTCTGTAGCAAGAACTGGGACGTGTTTCAATAACACACGAATGGTCAACGAACCAGGGGAGTACAAACCCAATTAAGAGTGCGAGGTATTTTGAAGTCCCGTCAATTTTTGTTCTTAATTGTGTATAATTTTCAACCAAAAAACAAATACCCGGTTATTACGAGCGCCACGTTTATCTCGAGTATTTAATCTGTTCCTCTGTTGACTCTTTGAGATAACCAGGTTTTACTGTATATGTATCCAAAAGACAATAAAGGTGCCCAAAACCACCAACCATACCATGCTTTATTTACACTTGTTCATCATTTCAGTCCACCATTCACGAACATTAATGTAAAGACCAGACCAGACCTATGAAAAGTAATGATGTATTGGTCTAGTCTGAACAACCTCTAATTTCTTTTCATAATATGTGTGAATCAATGTCTTTGTACGCAATAGCGACAGTCAAAATCGTTAAGGGGAAAACCTTTCCATGCCCGAGTCTCGAATCCCGTGTTAAACTTAACGGACTGCCAGCTTGATATGTCCAAACAGTATTAGTGCTGTGATACAAACAATATATCTATGGGATCATTGTCACACGCTTGATGTCAAGGGGAGACTTTAAAAGTACGCAGACATAGACAATACGATACGAAACACTTGGACATAAATCAATGGTGATGGCCGGTCTGTTAATATTTATTGCAATAATTTGTTAAGACATTTTCCGGGAGGCGATTGTCCACAGTATAGGAAATTATATTCCCAGTTGGGTGATTTGGTTTATTGTGTTAATTACGGAGATTCCCATAGGTTCCATGAGACAGGACAATGTTGTATGGTGACAAGTACGCCTGATGGCTGAAATGATGATAGTTTTACCCACAGTGTAGAAATTGTGGATGCTAGAAGTAGATGAGAAATAAATGATTATTGCCATTCGGATATTAACAATCTTGACATATTGATAAATATAAACAGAAAATAATTATATGTGGTCAAGACTGAAAAGAAAATATGTACATGTACATCTTCATTGTAAAGGAGATAAAAACAGATTCCATTGAAACTCCAAATGCAAAATATTCACCCACACAGACTACATAGCCAAACAGCAACAGGCGGCCTCCATGGTTGAGTGGTTATGGTCTCTGACTAGTAATATCTAGCTCCCCTCCACTGTGAGTTCAGATCCCGTCCAGGGCCAAATTTCACACGCGAGGAAGCTGTCCAACAAGCATACGGAAGGTCAGTGGTTCTACCCAGGTTTAAGCCTATGGTCTTCCTCCACTGTTAAATCTAGAAATATGCCCGATGACCATGGCTGTTGGTGCGACGTTAAACTCCGATGAGAAAAAAGCGACAATATAGCAAAACCTCGTAAAAAACCGAACCAGCAAACATGGCTGGCACTCGCCCCTCCAAAATGCCCAAAGGTAAATATAAAATTACCAACATAGCTCACACTAACCCCTCTAAAATACCAAAACAATATATTCAACAAAGCATTCCGCCCGGCCAGCATTGATAAAAACACAAAAATGCCAAATGCAGTACAACACACGTTGGAGCTGTCTATAATTGAAATATTTTCAGTTAATCACTTCAGTTACTAACTTCGGAAGAAAGAGTGTGTAAATCTTTGGGCGCATGCGCGGCATAGGGTCAATCCATCGATACGATCAAATTTTGAAGCGCTAAAAGGCCTAACACGCATTGATCGAAACCCGCAGAAAGAGATGACATTTTAACCAACGTAACAAAAGGGACAAAATTTCTAAAATCAATTTCCAGCAGGAATAAACTGGGGAAACATGTTTTATGGCTATGGTAACTTTAGTTATTAAGCTATGACAAATGTTTAACGGTTTAAACTCTAATAATGAATATACGGTATGCTGTAAACATCTCTCGGAGCTTCACAAGATGACCTCACTGATCTGTTGAAGTAAACAAATAATTAAACAAGAGCTCCGCTGAGCGGCGCTAACGCTCGTCGTTTTACATCACCATTCCATTTAATAAGCAATTTTTTTACCATATTTCTAAGTTAAAAATGGGCATAACTGCAAAAATACAGCTTTCAGAATAATGTCCCTTGTCTTGCCACTGCGCCTTGTCATGACAATCAAGTATTCGTGTTGATTTCTGTAAAGTTTTTGAGTAATGGGTTACATTAAAGTTTTTTCACAACAACGACAACGCCGCAGCGATTTTAATTGCTCGGCTTTTACTTCGAAACAGACCGGCTAAAAATGACTAGTTGGAAGGTGTCCAGGTAGCCTACGGAAGGTCGATGGTTCTACCCGGGGCTTTACCTCCATCGTTAAAGATTTAAAAGTCGCCAAATATTAAACCGTGACTGTTCGTGCGACGTAAACTCCAATGAAAAAATGCAACTTTAATACAAACCCACGCAAATCTGGTTAACTTACTTACCACAAACTACAATTTTAATGGATAAAATAACAGAGAATCACTGTGTCATTTCAAGAATATACGCATATTGAAATAGAATGCACTTTGTCGTATGTATGTATTTGAAAATAGTCACCATACATTACATTTTGTTCCTCTTAGCCGACCTTTTCTGAACGGAATGGCTTTACTGTTGAGCGACTGATGTCCTTATAAGGTTCATATTTCCTTTCTCTTATTAATTTAATTATATTTACTAAAATCACACAAATAAAAGTCTCGTACAGTAGAACCTGTCTAATCCGAACTTGTTCAGATTGACAAAATGTTCGGATTAAAGGAGGTTTTCGGTATGCAAAGATTCTGAATTACAAGGTTTTTTAATATCAAGTACATAATCAAATAGTCGGAACTAGCTGAACATGTTCGGTTTAGAGAAGATTCTGGATTGGAAAGGTTGGGATTAAATAGGTTCTACTGTATCACTACGATGATATATAATCAAATACAGTGCAACGTCTCCAGAGCGGTCCTCTCTTGAGCAACAACCTCTCTTCAACAACAGCATGATATTTTTTATCTACTGTTTATTTAACCTCTATAGAGCAACAACCTCTCAACAATAACATAATTATTCTTCTCCCATAGGGTGTTGCTTGGGAGAGGTTGCACTGTATATATATGTATTAATAACACAAACATTGTACGATATGTTAAAATTGTCTGAGTTCCATGCTGGAAAATAATTCACTTCGCTTTAAAACAATGCCATCATTTTACAAAAAAAAAACAAGATCAGAACATTAAATAGCATTACCATAATAAATGACATTGTTTTAGGATCGCATTGCAATTATCCTAAGGTAAAAACTGACTTTGTTATCAATCAAGCTTCATACAATTAACAAATAACTTCTAATCATAGTAAAACTAGGACTAAATCAAATCACGTTTTGCTATCTCACCTATTCTATTCCAATGAATGAAATTGGAATCGTTCAATAACATCAGTTCAATGAACTAAATGTGAGTTCTAATTAATATTCGGAAAATATGAATTTCAGTTTGGTTTTATCAAAAATTAAGTAAACAACCTTCTCACACCTCTTTCAAAGTCTTGCAAAAAAGCACAACGAGACAATTGTATGGTTAACTCCCTATAAAATTAATTAGACTAAGTAGGATAGTTTTTTCTCTATGGGTTAACGTTGCATCAACCGTCAGGTTCATTCGGTGACTTTTCCGGCTGGACAGTTTCCTCGCGTGCGATTTATATGAAATTGGGTGGTATTCGAACTTACGGCAGTGAATGACTAGTGATTGCTAGTCAGAAACCATACCCACTCGAGCACGGAGGCCCTTACAAAATTTGAAAAATGCATTTAAGTATCATTTAATACAACATTGGAAAACTACTGACTCGAGCACAGCCTTATTTTACGACCAAAGAAGCAGGATTTCCACAGAATAAAATTCAGTCTTTTACGAATGGGCGCTTTATGATATAAGCAAATATTTTTTATTGGAGCAAAGGGAACGGTAAGAGATTGACTTAATGAAATGCTAAATGTGTGGCCCTAAGATAACAATCAGAGAAAATTGCTTTTGGCGAATTGGTCTTGTTCATCACATCGATCGTACAATATGATATCCAGGGGATTATAGTGTGTGTGATTGTATTAAGAGTGTCACATTGATGTATGACGACTATATCAGTAACCAGCCATTGAATTCATACCTCACCATCCAGTGTTAATGCTTAAAGAAGGCCATCAGCACATGCCAATAGATGACTACAGCGAGACTATACGATATGGATACAGTTATAACTACAATAACTCTATGTAAATGTTTACATCAACCTATAATACTTGTGTAGGACATCTCTTGAAATTTAATTTCATTTTGTACTCTATAAATCTGCCCGAAATATGGGTCCATCTCTTCACGTTTTGACCAGGATTTCTCTCATTAACGCTATACTTAATGTAAACGCCCGAACAAATCAAATAAAAATGGTTTTAGCTTGACAAATCTGAAATATTCTTCGGCTAAATATTTATTATCAGTGTTTCTTAGGTATGTCGTGTCCATTATTTTAACGCTATATCAGCATTGTCCTCATATTACTGTCTGTCCGATATGATATGTAAGTGATTATTCATTATTATTGAACATCAACTGAGACCTGTTTCGTTACTGATTTCGGTAAACTTGTATCTCCAACTGATAATCACTAAAACAATAACAGATCGTCGGAGCTTGTGATTATCCACTTTGTATTGTAGCTCAATTTCGGATACCGCCAAATTCCGGATGGTTGGCGGATATCTCTGCATTTATATTCGTAGGGATTTGATTTCGTGGATCAGACATCACATGAAATCCGCGAAATTAAATAAATAAGCGAAACTACAGTATTTAATAATGGCAGTGTAATAATTTAGAGAAATAAGTATGCTAAGCGCGGCCACCGTGGCGATCCTGATTCTAACATAACTGGACTCCTATAAATAAGTTCACGTAGTTTTATAAGCGACTGAAATACTGAAATTGTCAGTAAAATATTGATTTGTGAATCATACAACAGAGAAATAAGCATTATTTTTCTCTAGGATCACCCACTGCCTACGATATCACCTTACTGCTTAACTGAAGTCTCTCGCAATCAGACAATAAGAACAAAATAAGTAATATTGTTTGGACAATTGAGAAATGCAGACAGTTTATGTCGTTTGCATTGTTCGGATATGAGATTTGGTGAAATCATCTTCCCAGAAACTGTGGTGTATTGATATTTTGATTACGCTAGTCTTTTCCGAAGGGTGACACAGAAATTGTGATGAAATTTCAGATTTGTTCATGTTTAGTTCTGTGATAGACAATCAGAGTCCTAAAGTAGGAGATGATAACAGGAATGATTATAAACTTAAATCATTGTGGGCTAATTCAACTCGTTTCACTGTGAATTTCATTTCTGACATTGGCTGTGCTTGTTTGATACTATTGTAAATATCTAAAATATCTCTATGTTTCTTTTTTATTTGTTTTATCCCCTGTGTGAACAATGACCTGAGTTCCAATGTTCTGTATCAGTACGAATCTAGTCCCTGGGCCAGGAACTCCCACCTACTGAACATGGAACACTCAAATCAGCGGTGGGGATAAAATGGCCGTAGATTAAAACTTTTTCAACCAAATCGTCACCAGCAACATATGCCGCCACCAAGATTCAAACCTTCGTCCTCAGCTCAGTTCTTTGACCTTTGCGAGAAGGCTTTCCGGGAAAAATCACAATTATAATTATAGAAAATAACGGAACGTTTTTAGAAAGCGGAACACAGAGAGAACATCATTCAGATCGTCAAAATTTCACATAAGAAACGGTTTATGACCACATTGCGAAAGTAATATTCGTTTAGTTTCAGTGATCCGAGCATACAATGGGCGCCAATTTTATATCTAAGCGATAAATATCTAACAATACCCCATCGTTCAATTTTTTGACGAAGCCTAATCTTCGATGATCGCCAAGAAATCCAAAATTACAGTCTAATCTTTATAAGGTAAATACAGTATAATTGACAATGTATTATATAAGCTATTAGAGTTACACAAACGCACTCGTACGAAGTGTCCATAGCAGTTTGACTTGTTCCGGTGGGGCTTTGATAATATTGGATGAAGTCGGATAATATATGTTTATTTTGTGGAACAATGTGGTCTTATTAAACTAGAAATGACATTGGTGTTAACAATGTCAGTTTATAGTTTATTGCATTACATATTTATTCGAAGATTGATTTTGGACTAAAGGCACTGAATATTAGCCACTTTTAACTATCATAAAACGGTTGTAAATGCATGTATACCACATTTTGTATTTATACAACAATTATACAATATCACAAAACTAGGCCCGAATTGTGTAATGTCAATTAAATATAAAAATACTGTCAATTTTCAAGCGATATTAGCATTTTAGTATTGAAAATTTCTTATGGAAAAGTCTACTTGTCTATATATAAAGACGACGCAAAGTTATTTCACAGGACAAAAACCTGCGGAATACGGAGACATTAATCAGCGTTAACTTCCAGAAAACAATACGTAGTTATAGAACTGCTGTCAACTTAAGAAGTCTTAAGAAGTCTTTTATCTTATTGATTTGTAGTAAATGGTTTTAAATCCTTCCATGGGAAATAAAAGGTTTCTTTCTTCAAAAATAATGAGAACATAATAAGACGGGGCATGTCTTTGGGTAAGATATGTATATTACACTTGTGTACAAAATGTTATTGTTTTGTCGATAAAAATGGGTATAAATATGTATTTTGATTTTTTTACAGCGGAGCATGTAAGACAACGACTTTCCACAATACAAATTGTTTTCTTAATTTTTCTTTCTTTAAATATACAATTTCATTGTATGAATCCAAGGTCGGATCAAAGATGTAACTTTACTTTCGGCATTAAAATGTCAATACATTCTACAATGACACCAACAACTCCCTCGCATGTAGAACAACACATCTACTTGATATGGTCGGCAGGCAAGATTAGAAATTTTAAATACAAGGGGATTAATTCATTTCAACAAGTCAGGCCGTAAGATTTATCATGAGGCATGTATTGGTCACTCCACTGATAATCAAAATGATCCCTTTCTAACATTAGTAAAATGTTGCGAACAAAAACCACCCAACGCGTACGTTCATTGACTTCACAAAGATAAGTGACATTGGTAACGTAGTAGATGCATAAAAATTAATTTCGTGGGCAGGATTTGTCGTTTGCCCACAGTTTTAAACCAATTATTCAAGAACATTACGGCTTTAATTGGATAATTCCTTAGGCCCACATAAAACAATTATTCCATTTCTTCCGAGGTACTCTTCAAGCTAATTAAATATTGTTCCTTTTTCCACCACATAGATTGACAAATAAAAAAAGTACGGGCAATCAAGAATCGTTTACTTCGTATCTTTTATTATCTTCAGTAAAGTCCACAATGAAACATAATAATGCATAAACACAGATAGAAGTGAGCGTGTTCATTTAATGTATACAGTGTGATACTGAAGAATGTTTGCACTTTCTAGTTTTATTTATTTAATGTTCTCCATCTTTGAAGGCGATAGACCGTGAGCAACAATCACTGTCCAATCTCCTTTATGCCATTTTCATGTCAGCCGTCCATTACATTGAGATATGTTGTACCTATTCGACCTTCATTTAATTGCCTATATTGTCCTTAAAAAGGACACCCTGGTATTTGAACCCGCGATAAAAATGTAAACATTAACGATCAAATCGTAAAACAAAGCTAGATTACATTCATCAATGATTTTAAAACAGTACAATGCAGGTAAGCTTAAAATTCAGCCCGCATCCCATGAAACAAGGCAAATATTTACAGGACCCTTTCCGTCTCATCTAAACTCGTGTGTTACGCTATCAGGAAAACTATGATGGATTACATCACCACCTTCAGCTGTCTATTTAAGCAACAATTAAAACAACTGAGACCAACAGAGAAGGAGAATAATTGTTTCTAGAAATGCGGAGAAATATATTGAACGATCGCTGCCGAGCACTCAAGGGTCTCATTGAAAATCCTGCAAAATAAAATTAACACTTCAAGCTTTCCATGCAATGCCGTTACATCAATTTGCTTCTCTGATGGAGCATGTGCCATAGAAATCTATTTCTGGTACTCTTCATGTGGAGGTAGATTATTTTCGCATATAAATGGTTGGGTATTTGTGGCAATTTCTAGAAGCAAGTAATTTATGTGCTTTCACTGATTATTGCTATATTTCACATTCATTCCATTGGGTCTAATTTATTTTATAACTTAAACGCTACAAATAAGTAAAAGTACGACAAATCATTATTTTTTTGTCAGATACTACATGAAATCTGATCGAATCCCAGTTTTAGACTCTGAATTGTGAATGTGGCTTTTCCAGTGCCAATTATCACTTTATTAATTATTTATTGTTAATAATTCATTATTAATTATAGATCCTGGACTTGTTTTAAACAAACGAGCTGCATAAAATAATAAGGTTTAATAAAACCAATACAGGAGTTATTAAAACAACAAAGATATGTTGAGTAAATAAATCCATGCTGATTGCACAATTCATTTGTTTAATGCATTGAAACTCAATTGGTACTCTGATATATATAATATTTCAGTCTAACATCAGGGTCTTTTTGAGTTTTACCCCTTTAACAAACCCTAGAAACAATGTCGGATTCCAATAAAACGACTGTCGCCCAGCTATTTTCGTTAACTCATCACAAACGTCTTATATTTAAGTTTGGGATTTCAGGATGAACTTCAGAAGACGCTTAACAAGTTGGACTCTTTAAATGAATTTTCCCAAACCAATAAAATTGTCACAAGATTAGGTTTTACGCACACCAATAATCAATTTTAAAGGCACCAAAATGGAATTGTTTCAAGTATATTTGCGAATCTATTCTGAATTGTGTGCGTGTCTCTTTTAGTGCAATGATATATTTGGCTATCTATTTCGATATCGGAAAGCAAAAAAAAAAACACCTCAATATATTTCTATATATAGATGTTTGCAGTTCATTAATGCCTTTTCATTTCCTCAGCAAAAACATTGAATTTCCGTCGTCAAATCTAAAATTAAATTTCAAACACTACTGAGACCCATTTTATCAATATTTGACAAAGGATAGCCTATGTGTGAACGTCAACAAAAAACGGATACAAATAAACGACATGAAAATCTCAATTGGTTGAATTAATACATCATTTCTAAAGACCAAACCTTGACAATGGCCATCTGAAAACGTATATGCATGAAATTATCAGTTCGACCAAAAATTAAGGAACTATTTTTCCGAGTTCAGGAGAATGGAGAGGTCTTACGTAAACCGCATTGGCAGGTTGGCGTGTTGTTGTATTCCTATACAGCTGTCTGGGCTTGTGCCATGATGGGTGGTTTATGGTTAGGTAATCGGTGTGGTAAGGTGTATTTGTTGCCTTATGCATTTTGTGTAAGTCCATTTTTTTCTGTATTTAAAGAATATGAACATTTGGTTGTGAATATCAACACGGTAAAATAGCAATGTGGGCATCACAGGGAACTTACGAGATATTTCCCATAAGCGTTTGAATGAATTATCATTTTTCAATTTTATTCCAATACTGATACAAATATGATACAGATACTGACGACTACGGCATGGTTGAATGTGCTGAGAAATAACATAACATCCTGATTTATAGATACAGCAATAGACCACATCAAGCATAAATTGTCTGAGACAGAAATTTAATTTAAAGTTGCTCCAAAGGAAAAAGACAAATACTACGAGGCCCCAAAGTAACATTTTCGATTTCTTTTTCTCATATAAACGAGCTCGTATTTCATTGTAATAAAATTAGATAAATGATATAAAACATGATACTAAAGAGAATGATAAGAAATGAAAAACAAGCCCTGACGAAATAACCATTATTAACGTTGAAAACTGCAACGAATTTTTACAACTCAGTCATCAATTTTTACAACTCAGTCATCAACAATAAGTTAGTTTTTAAAGTAATAATAAACATCAGGTGACTTACGTGACTAATTTACTGGCATCGGGGATTTTTTTTTTGCTGATTCGTCGAAATCTCCTGAACTATAAAAATTGAGTTCTCGATTTTATGTAAAATTATTATGAAATATCACTGTGACCACACGGTCGTAAATCTCAGTTCAGTTTAAATAATTTACATAAATAAATTGTATTTGAAACAATTTGCATAAATGAAAACTACGAGCATTTTGTATTTTATCACGAATTCACATGACATTACAATAATTGACATTAACTTCGTGTTATTCGTTTGATCGTATCAGTATGTGAACAATGTTTAACCATTTGTTCCCTTATATCAGGATAGATATAATCACCTCCTTATCATTGCAATAATAGAACTAAATATGCGTTTATTATTTGTTTGTTTGACCTTACATCCGGAAATCAAAATCAGACGTCAGATGAATGCAATATCTTGCACTGATGGTGTATTAGCATATCCATTTTTCATCGGCCGTTTTTCAACAATATTTCTGTTACATACGGCGACAGTTTCACCTGACAAGTTTTCCCGAACTGTGTACTAACCAGTACTAGATTACCCTTCCACAGGGAGCCGGCAACTTCTCCACATTTGGAGGAAAATCGACATTTTTGTCAAATTTTCATAGAAGGGATCTCCGGGTCACAAGTCCAGCGCACTTACCACTGGACCACGGTCGCGGCTTATTGGCATCTATTTTAACTGCCTCTCTTGTGCCATACTTCAGCACTTTCTGGTCTTTATTTGGACGTTGCAATCTGATCAAAATGCTCGACTCTATGCTGTGCTTAAAGGGGTTAAACTCCGGAATGCCATTTGAATTTCATCGTAAAGAAAACTTGCGAAGTCACTACATGAGGTAGGTATAAGTCATGAATTTTAATTTTACTGCTGTGATAAACGGAGGTGTTACACAGCTAAACTCAAAGTTTGGTATATTGTAGTATGTCTACTGCATGACTTTCTTTACATTTTCCCTCCATATCTGAAGACCAAAGTTGCACTAAATGACCGCAGAATTTGAATCTTTGAAACATATTAAATATAGATTTATATTCTTAGCAAACACCACACATAAAACAACCTATCTTCCCCAAAATACTACCTTCCCCAAACCCACCGAATACATAGAAACATGCAAAAAGTAGGACGAACACAACACACAGATTTAGCAAAGTTAATTCGTCAATTTAGAGTCAAGGTCTTGTAAAAGGTATTGCAGCGCAATATACAGATATGATGGATATGATGGCGCTGAGGTACTTAGCCTAGTCCTTACCTGAGCAAACATATGTGTTTTTATGATTTTACGGAGATTGAAGGAATCATCCAAGCACATGGTAATAACTAGGGATGTAGAACGCCGGGCATGCAGCGACCCAATCTGATCCACCAAACGGGACCATCAACTCACAGATCTAAGCGCATGTAACATAGAAAAATAAGATATCATTTTGATATTATGTTGTTATCGCCTTAGAAAAGGAGAATCTGAGTACTGCAACATCACATTCAAGTCTGGTCGCAAATACTAACGGCTAAGAAACAAATGGAGTGAAAAGTACAGACTATTGAACCTAGTGCACGCTAGACTGACTAGAGAAAGGTGACTAGAGATAGATTATACATCACGCTTGAATGAAAATTCGTATCCAGCTAACATATTTACAAAGATCGCGATCCTACGAACCCTGAGGTGGTGAGTATTCGTACTCGATTTTCAGGTATGCCGCGAATATCCGAGTATTCGGATACTCGGTACAGCCCTAGTAATGACATGAACAATAATACGGCTCGAAAACTTAAGTTTTTCAATTATTTTTTTTATATTTCTGCGATCAATCATCTTTCTATTTTACGAGTTCAAGAAATTCATCAGTAAAACAAGAGAATACTTGACACATCTACTTAATACAATAAATAAACTGTTGGCTGATCGTATCATTATCATTGTTCTAAGGGGCGGGTTTTTATGCTTGTATATCCTGAATCTCTACTTCGCGGGTTTAATGTCCTTTTGATTTACAATTCTATGCTTAACATAAAACAATTTCTACATGAATTCAAAGCCGATTATCTAGCGGGACGAAAACCGGCTGATTCCTGGAACAGAAGGATTAACTTCACTACAATAAGGCCATAAAGAATGGACTTTATCGGAATTAATTGATGTCTGTGAGTGGCTGATTTCATCCAGTCTGGAGATATTGCTTATCTGTTTCTGTTTGATATAAAGTTATATTTCTACATTGAGTTGTGAAGCTTTACTATCTTCGGCATTGTTATCGTGAAAATTAAGAGACAACTGATGCTATTATACGTACATCGTCACTTGAGGGAATGCTCCCAGAGACTGGCACAATGCGGATTTGGGGATGAGAGAGAAAGTTTTGAACATGGAAAAAAAATCACTGGAGTTTAACCTCGCACCAACAACCAGAGTCATTTAGCGATTTTCCAACTTTAACAGAGGAGGAAGACCCCAGGCTTACACCTGGGTGGAACCAACGCCTCTTTTACGCTAGCTGGACAGTTTAGTCTCGTGTAATATTTGGTCCCGTGTGGGATTCGAACTCACAGCGGTAAGAGGGTAGTGATTACAAGTCAGAGACTATAACCACTCGACCACAGAGGCACCTATAGAAACAAAATCAAGATACGTATGTAAAGATGAGCCAAATAAGAAAGAGAGAATACAAGAGGAACTGGAATTTAAGGGCGAGCTATTAGACCTTACTTTGTAAAAGATGGTCAGCTAGTAACCCGGCTCAACAAATCAACAACAAGTATTTTGTACGAAGTAAGATTAGACAATCTATTAGATGTTTTCTGCCACAAATATATCCACTACGCGACAGAAGTGTTGAAGAAGCATAAATTGAATAGCGGAACACCTTTATACGGAGTTTTACCATTAGAAGTTTTAGTCACCTTTTCCTTTATGTGTATTTCGTCTTAAAATCTATCTCGCTCGCTAAATAACAATCTAGTATGTTTTGCAATAACTTCTTTCCCTCAATGTCTCTAGCTGACAAGATCGGCTTTGTGCAGAAAAGCCAGAAGAGACAGTTTGATGGTTCTTAGACAATAACAATCCTGACAGAGCTAATATGGAAGGAACTCTTGTCATTCTTTATTGCTTTGTTTCTGATACTATATTGCTATTATTTTTCACCATGATTTTTTTTTTTCATTTATAAATCAGACAATATGAACATTCTTCGTTCCAGGGCAGACGTTGTTCGTTCGTTCTTTTGTTGGGATTTACTTTATATAAAAATGAGTCCAGGAAATAAAAACACATCCCACGAGTTTTGTTTTATTAACGTAAAAGCTGACAGGATATACAGAATATATAACGATAGCCACATTTGTACTTTGGGCTTTCGAGTCAAAAATACATAACTTAAATTGGTGATACAGCGGCCCTCTCTTAAGCAACATCCTCCCTTCAACAACAGCATAATTTCCCCCACTGTTACGATTTAACTATTAATTTAACCTCTCTAGAACATCGTCCTCTCGACGACAACATACTTTTGCTCTTCCTTAAGGGTGTTGCTATGGAGAAGTTGTACTGTATACACACAGAAACAATGAATAAATGCATGGAGGAATGAATGAACATAAGAAATAATATTAAAAGAAGCTGCAAATAATTACTAAAATTTAAATGAAGATTGCCGTAGAAAAAATAAACACAAATAAGGAACTTAACCTCGATCAAGGTGATGGAGAGTTGTATAAACAATATATATTGACAAATTTTACGGCCATGTTTATGTATGAACCGTGCACATTGTTGTTTCCTATTGTACATGTATTACACGTGTTTGATGTGCTTAGTTATTGTAACATTTCATTGGTGGAATCACGAAGTGGGAAATGAAATGGTAAATAAATAATTCACGTCTATGTACTTCAATGAACACTACTGAACTCTAAAAATATAGTACGGTACACGTATGTTCTAACATGTATCTTTCGGACCAAGAAAGCAATACAGCCATGCTAAAACAACGGCTATATAAACATAGCAGTGAGTGAAAGTTATTCGTCAGATTCTCGCGTAAATAACTAAACAACAATTGTTCGTCAATTAGGGTGGGGAAAGAAGTCATTACTCAACAAAGCGTCATAGTTTTGGCAAAAGCCCATCCAATACACGGTTCTTCCTTATACTACTTAAATAATTGCACAAAGGACAAAAAACTTACAGTGGAATCCATAGAAGGACATAAACCAATTGTATATCCTGATTAAAGGTGATCTAATTTAAAATGGATAACAATGCGATACTAGTATCTGTTTTAATCAACCATCAAACTTTCCACGCTATAAATAACAGATAATTGCAATTTCGCGTGCATCTGATCATGAAGCATATATTAATTAAGAGGGTCGGAGAGTTATTGTACTCTCAAAGAGATTCTAGATGAAATCAATAAGTTTAATGATACAAGAGATAGTACAATACACATTTACAATACTTTCTACATCAGCAATACGATTGATCTTCGAGTCCACGATAGGTACATTTTATTCAAAACCATGTAGCGATGCAGCAATTTTACGAAGTTCTGTTGCGCTAAAAGTTTCGAAAAGAAAAATTGTTGTCAGTATAAGTGCCAACGCACTCATTGATACATTTTCTTTACATTCTCAAACTTTGTGGCGTTATCTCGTTTTCAAGAATATGTTCTGACATTTCGCGAAATTGGGACAATGTTGACGTGTCCTGATTCGATCTGTTTTTCATTTTGATGATATTTCTTTATCACGGGAAAGTCGGCAGATTGGAATGGTATATGTGTAAGTATGGATCAGGTGATGTTGTGAATTATCTCAATATTAAGGTGTTGTGAAGGATGAATTGCAGAAACTGATATTAGAAAATAGAACGCCAAGTAATTCGCCAGTAAGTTTACTGTCAACTAAATTTTATAAGTATGCATTGTATATACGACTTCAGTAATACATTTTTTCTCTTTTTTTCAATAGAAATCGTATCCGATTTATTGCCTCACAATAGAGAGGTATTTACTTTAATTCATGCAAATGGCATGAGTTTTTATGGAGAAAATGAACAAGTTATCAACCGTTCCAAAGGTCCCAGACGCAAAGGGGCATCAAGTATCAATGATGCATAGATAAGTCCAGTGTGATATACATATATAACGTAATACGAAACAATTATATCGAAGTTCCTGGCATTCACTTGATAATGCTTTGTTGTACATTAATTAAATAAAGTATAACTTCACATAGCGACCTCCTCAATATTACGACCACATTGTTATAACGACTACATTTTTAGACGGGCTTTTATTATCTTCACTATAATTCACCTTGACAAAGACACCACCTGATTTTTCTGGTCCCGAAGGTGGTCTCATTATCGAGGTTTTACTGTACTTTCAAATGCCAAGATGCATGATATGAAACTATAACAATTGCAATAACTATTTCGAATGTACACATAGTACTTCTTATTCATAGCATAGGATTACTTCTTTCCATGTTCAAATGGAATTCGGAAATTATTAAAATAGCATTTCTAAGATTGTTTCATGACTTCAGATCTGAACATACACAAAAAGTATTAAGATATCAATGCATTGTTCGCATTTACCCGAATCAAATAGCGAAACTACCAGCATTTACTTCAAGTCTAGAGAGCAAGACGTTCCTCATATTTCACCGTTCCGTTCGCGATAGGCGTGTATATTTGGTCTTGTTTGTTTGTTTGTTTTTATGTGGCATTATCACTGGGCTTAACGCCGTTTCTTTTTTTAAAAAAAATCAATAATATACGGTGATCGGTTTACCTAACCAGTCTTGGTGGCTTATTGTCACCGGGGTTTAGCGCCGTTTTTTTTTTCAACAATTTTTCAGTTATATACGGCGACCGGTTCACCTAACCAGTTTTCCTTGACTGTATATTAACCAGTACTTCCACTTCCACACAGTGCCGGCAACTTCTCCACATGTGGCGGAAAATCGACATCTTTTCATAGGAGGGTATGACCTGCTGCGGTCGGGATTTGAACCGAGATTACCGGGTTACAAGTCTAGAGTACTAACCACTCGACAACGGTCGCGGCCACGTAATTTGGTCTAGTTTTTGTTATGACGTAGGATTTCTTAAGCTGGCTTATTTACCAAAATGAACAAAGAAATAGTGACATAGCCAACATTGAAAGGTTTTTGACAATCATAACAAAAATTCTTATCACTTTATAACAGGATGTTAGGTTTTATATTAGAAATGAGAAAATCTACTGATTCATTTCTTTATTTGTTGACAATAATATTAACGATTCTCCACATGTAAATGTCATGAAATAATATTTTGATCTAGATGTTTACTGTAACGTTAATAATCAAGTGTTTTCATAATGACCATGTTATTGGGCTGTCCTCTGACTGTCTGAGAGAGTGTTATTAAAAATTGTCAGCCCCAAATAATAACGTTGACTGAGGCAACGCCGAGATCAACATTGCTTTTCGAGAGTTTAGGCTCGCTTCGAATCAGCAACTCATCGATTCTCTGTTCTACGCTCATACCATTACACCACCGACCTGAGCATTCAAAGTTTGATATTAAGTAACGAACAGTCTGCTGAATAAATTCGCTTTTAATTTGTTTAATTTATGCTGGTATAAACTTTATTGTACTATCGTATTTACTCTCATTTGGGTTATATTTTTTACTTTTTCCATGTAAGGTGACGATAGCGAAACGTGATGTGCTTATTGGCTGTAATTTGGGGTAGTTTCTCAATGCATCTTTCATTGGCTAATTGTGATTTAATTAATCCACAAGTTGACCTGTGGCTGAAATTATTACTCGCCTACCTGACCCGCCAATCTTATATTTACAGAAGTACGTATTGTAAAATTCATGTGTATGATATGTTATATTCTACATGTCATGGATGTGGAACGAACATGGGTATGACTTCGTTATAAGTTCGGTGAAATGAACTTATCATAAATATTTGAATATTGTGGAAGATAACGGACGGGAAATGAAGCATGTTCCTGTACTTGAAGTCTTTGAAAATGTCTGCGTGGAATTTGAATAAAGTAAAATCTCTATAACAAGGCCACCATTTGGACCCGAAACAAGCGGGTTTAATATTGATGTGTTCTGATGATCAAATTCAGATATAAATGAAATACAGAATACAGGTCCAAAATTGAGTGGTCGTTATAATGAGTTTGTCGTTATATTGAGGAGGACGTAAATTGAGGTTTTACTTTATTTTGTCTTATATTCTGGCGTATTTTCACGCAATTTGAAACTTTGGTTGTTGATGTGTTTTATCGTGAATGGAATCATGCGACAGAATTTAAAGCATTTACAAGTATATTGATTATTTTTATAGCATGTTAGACCGTACAAACATACCTGTCGGTACTTCTTTTGTATCTTTCATCAGAACATCAAACGCATGCGAACGGCAGCAATGTATTTTAATTAAAGTTTTAATCAGTGGACGTGGATTTATTGGTTGAAAGAACCAGACAGTTACTTTGTAAAACATAAGCTTCACTTAAAAATCTTTCAAAAATAACAAAGATCCATTCGACTTCGTACTTGGTTTTAGAGTACATTACAAAGTGGAGAATGTTTCGTTTTAAGACAGTCATAATATCTGTTGTATAAAGTTTAATGAATCCGGTATCAAATATTAGTGACATTGGTACGTAATTGAGACCGAATTTGTTGCATTTAGCATTAACATTTCAGTCTATTATGTTTGGCAATAAGAGTAAAATGTAGTGACATAGAAAACATGTATATCTAGTGTGTTTTAATTAAACAGTTATTGCCATTTTAAAACAGCGAGATAATTAAGTTGGTATCCTGTTAATTATTTTGAAATATTGATTTTGTTGATGAAGACAGACACAGAATTGATGAAGAAATAAACTAACAGTGTCTTTTTACTCAATGCTTGTTATTTCCGTGTCTCAGGAATTGAAATTGCTTTCCAAGCTGGAATCTCAATTTTTGTTTGAAAATTCGAGTTGTTAGAAATATCGCTTAAGTAATTTTTGAGAGAGTTACCAAAATAACTCGGAAATACTTGTTCGAATAAGTTAAGAATTAGAACACTTTAGGCAGTGATACTGGTCTAATATAATAGTAATTTAAATTATAAACTGAGATAGCTGTTGCATTTAAAAGAGGAGTAAAGTTACAGACCAGTTAAGGACAGTTGGCTGACCAGTTAGCTGCAAGTCGCTGACCAGTTAGGTACATATTGTAGACCAGTTAGCGACAAGTTACAGAGCTGCAAATTGTAGACCAGTTACAGACCAGTTAGGTACATATTGTAGACCAGTTAGCTACAAGTTACAGACCAGTTAAGGACAGTTTGAAGACCAGTTAGCTACAAGTTACAGACCAGATAGGGACAGTTTGTAGACCAGTTACATATCAGTTAGGGACAGTTGGTTGATCAGTCAGCTACAAGTTACAGACCAGTCAGCTACAAGTTACAGACCAGTTAGCTACAAGTTACAGACCAGTTAGGGACAGTTTGTAGACCAGTCAGCTACAAGTTACAGACCAGTTAAGGACAGTTTGTAGACCAGTCAGCTACAAGTTACAGACCAGTTCGCTAAAGAGACGTCTTAGATTGGTGGAACGATGCAACTTTTATTCGCTCTAAGATTGATCATTTGATTTAACAAATTCGTCATTGAGGAAATACTTATTCCCCGACTGGCGCCTATTGAAAGCTCCCATAATCTAACATACGTTTTTGAACCTTTAAAAATCATCAAATAATCCTGTTGTCTGTACATGCTCAGATACAAGGAATATATTGTGGGATAGTAAGAAGGTTGTAATTTGCTTCCAGTCTATTCGCGATGTTGTGATATTATTTTCTACTAGTACAGTTCTACGAACTGAACGCCAACTGTAGGAAATGTGGAGTCGCTATACACTGTAGGCCTGAATTCCGAGATATATTGCATCAGTTATATAAAAAACGTTTACTGAAGAGCGGCCGTCGTTCTCATGGCATCAATTATTCACAGATGGCCGTTTAATCAGAGTTTTACAGTAAACTGGTCACATGATCACAAGAAATACTGAAAGGTAATTAGCTAATTGAAAATTGTTTATAGCATTTGATTTGACTGAATGTCACGTAGTCTTGATAAAATCCTTATTCGTAGGAAACAACAATGATAAATTTTTTTGCCATTGCTCTCCTCACACTGTGAATAAGGTTTTGAACATTGTACTAGTAACTAAGACCGTGAGCTATCATGATATATTGTAGGAATGTGGCAGAATAGCTTCAACATCGTTACTGTTACTTCTCCACACATACATACATATAATTTATATACAGTCAAACCTATGTTTGTTACTACCTTCGAATAAAGACCACCCTGTGAATAAAGGATATTCTTTGAAAACCATCACTTACTATTTAGAGCCAACTGACCTCCGAGCAAAGTCCATCTGTCAATAAAGGCCACCTTATGTTTTTCTCAACGGTGGCCTTTATTCACAGCGAAACAGTCGGAATTTCATCGTAATACAAACTGGTTTTGGTGTTTTTTTAGACTATTAGGAAAAACAATGTCTTGGTTGGGTTGTGTTCTAATAATCCCTTTAAGAAGATGGTGTTTACTGCATTTAGAATTTCCTGATATTGCGTCAAATTTGTTAATTAATCATTTTCACTTCGCGATTTTCAGATTAAAGCATTTCAGTATTACAACCGAAAACTTGGCTTAAAACAATTCTCAAGGCAGAAAATATTTTTGAGCTGTCACTCAGAAAATGGGAGTCTTATTCAAACCCACATACACACACAAGCCCGTATAATATTATTTTTTCTGAAGCTAAGTGAGAAGTTTTATCAGTAAATTGAAGGAAAACGGATAAGTTATCCGGGCATGTTTAACGGGAGCTCTTGTATACAAATTTGAACCTTTACGTGGAACGTGTCGTATTGGCTCATAGTGACATGAAATTTAAAACTTAAAGGTTGGTCTAGTATGGCATTCTATACGCGACAACAGATAGTGTAAATGCTTCTTTTGTGCTTTCTGTCCACATCTGAAATTTTGTACAATATGACGACAAACACTCTGGGGATATTGATTTATTGCCTTTTTGAGGGGGCTATTGCAATGAATTTCAGAGACTGTGTATGTAGGGGTGAGCATGGTCGCTGTATTGACGTTGATTTGATATTCTGGTTGCTTACGCCCGAGTTAATTGTTTGGCGACCAGAAAGAGTAGCCATATTATGAATCTGTCTGTTTATTTAACTATCATTTTTTTCACTGGGTTTAATGCTGTTTTTCAACATTTTTTTCGGTCGTCTACGGCGGCCGGTTCTAATAACCAGTTTTCCTGGACTTTAATTCTAACCAGTACTGACTTACCCTTCCAAAAGGAGCCGGCAACTTCTCCGCGTATGGAGGAAAATCGACGTTTTGAGAAATTTTCATAGAAGGTATGACCTGCCGCGAGAGGGATTTGAACATGGATCGCCGGGTTACAAGTCCAGCGCACTAACCACTGGACTACTTCAACTATCAAAAATGACAAATTCCATATTCTTTAAATCAAAATTACTATAAATAAAATTTAAATTACTCGGACCATCTTTAAATGATAGTACTACAATAATATTAAAGGTTATAAGCATGATAACTTGCCTATTGAAAAAATGTTTATGATTGTCATAGCAACAAATCACATTATCATTATATATCATCATTGTCATGAATAAAATGCTGTAAAATATCACACAGCTATTTCATGATAATACAGCAATCATATATCATGTGCATTAATACATGAGCAATTTAATGTACAATAATTTGTTGACGGCTGGTGCAGCATATAGTAAAGTCAAACCTGTTTTTGCCGCCACCTTCGGATAAAAACCAACCTTTGAATAAAGGCTATTCTTTGAAAACTTGTCACTGATTACATAGAATATACCGAACTCCAAATAAAGGACATTTGTCAATAAAGGCCACATTTTGGCTTTCCCTAGAGTGGCCTTTGTTCACAGGTTTGACTGTATGTGGTAAATTATGTTGTTTTCGCAAGGTAGAGTGAATTGTAGGATCACATTCGTAACAGGTAAAAAACATTCGGTATGCATAACATTCGTTACGAGATATATTACTCGTGTTCTTGATTTCTGCTACACATGTGATCCATTTGTAAAGCCTGTTCCAGCTTTTGCATTTTATCTTTATTGTTAGGATTATTTCACGAAATGTCCAAAAAAATTGAATTAATCAGATATAAAGTTATTAGTTTTCAAAGAATTAAAATGGATCAAGACCATTTTCACATCGCGATATTTATTTGTCCGACATGGTCCAAACATTGTCTTTCATTTTTTCAACAAATATGTATAAGTACATGGCGTTATGCAGGTAACAAAGAATGTTTCATTTACAAATTCACTAAAAAAAATTGTCACAAGCATGCTAGAAGATGGAGAAATGAAAAATCAGACCCACATGATATTGGCGGCATTTTGGGAATTTGAGATGACTTCCAGTATTATTGTTAGAATTTCATCGATGCACACATATATAAAACCTTGTAGCAATATGTTCTGCATATATTTTTGCACACACATTTCAAGCATTCCGGTTATAAAACTGTAACAATCATAGGGTTATAAACGGTTAAACAAATAGTAGAATACAAAGAAAGCACGCGCACAAAATATAGCCAGGTGTAGCAAAGTAGATGAAATATAATAGGTAAATGTTAAGACATTTGACGTAGTCTTGTTGCATAATATGATTTGGTAACGCTATTGAACATCGGTGATTTATGGACAGTAAACGTAAGTTCTGTGATTACAAAGGAATAATTGTAGAAAATTATCGCGGCATTTTAATCAAATAGGATTACATGTAATCTAATGAAACACGCCAATAGGAAATAGTTTTGGACGGATATTAATTTTCTTGAAACCCACCTGATTAAATCCAGGAAAGTATCAACAGCATTAATCTGGGCTGCATTTCCGTATCTTGGTATACCTTTCTTATCGGAGCTGGATCCCGGACTCATTATATAAGTCATTATAATACCGAGTATAACCGCGCTAAGGGTTGTGGTAGCGAAGTAAGCGATGGTACGGAGTCCCATTTTTCCGCAGGTCGAAGCATCGAGACCCGCAATCCCGGCAATCAGGCTGGACACCACCAGCGGTAAAATCAACATTTTTAACATACGCATGAGAATTTCTCCCGGAAACTGTAGATACATGATGTGGCGTTTGGACATGTGTCCGTACGCGCTTCGGACGCCAAAACCAATTGCCGCACCCAGAATGACAGAGCCAAGAAGTAAAATCAGAAGTAAATTTTCTTTCATATTTTCCCCAATTTTACGCCAATTCCTATTGCGCATGCGCATTACCAAGCCCCGAGGACCACGTGGGTACTCTTCCGGTACCGTAATAGAAACATGTGTGTTCATTTTTTGAGGTTCACCAGACTGTCCTTCCATTTTTGCGAAAAAATTAATTCAACTGTATAACTATATAAATCCAAGGAAAAAATACGTTCAATGTTCCCCTTTTTAGAGTGTATAGATTCCTTTTTACATCACTGGTCACAAGTAAACTTTTCGTAGGATTTTAACAGATTTTTTTTCGATAAGTTTTCAGCGCTACATAAAGTTATTTTATTCGGCGATTTTATATCCACTGAAATCACAAACAAGCGCCAAATAGTTTTCACTCTTCCTGGAAACTAGTATCTCATATCCTGAACGCTTAGAGACGAATATTGTATGTGAAAATGAATGTTTTCAAAATGTTTTCTTTAAATGTCACGACCATCACACGCAAAGCGCTGATCAGTATACAGTAATTTTCTCGAGAAAATAGCTTGACTCCACGGTGAAAATATTTGCACCGTACGCTTACAACCATCGAGTTTTTCGTTAAATTGAATTAAGCCTCGCGCACAAACGCAAGAGATCCAATCAATAAGCTACTGACGACAATCTTATGGCGATTTTAAGTAAAGCTAGATTTTTACTCCATGAAAACGAAAGTGTTAAACATTTCGCTAATGTTACTTTTAGCGCGACTTTGCCGGATCAATTCACCGAGTGTTGGAGACTGCATGAAACCACTAGTGCATGGATAGACACACCGAAATATTGAACAATGTTTTTTTTATTGGAAGAAGCGGTAATTTTTGTCATCCTGTGTCCGCAACATCTTCTACCAATTCAAGCATCTATTTTTTCTTCATTTTACTATTAGTCGTGGATTAAAAAAGTCCATGTGATGATGAACGCATCAACACTGATAATTTTATGGTGGTAAAATAATTAAGTATCTTGTACGGGTAATGAAGTTTCTGATACATCGAACATTTGATCTGATTTTGTACCATGCTGGAACCGTCTTCAATACTTGTGGTAACAAAACTACAGTTTCCTAGTTTACTATTAGGAGAAAGAATATTTTATCATTGGTTTTACAGTTTCTGGCACTGAATTCTTGTGTATATTTGTGTTCAAATAGATATGTTAAAAAAGAAAGAAAAAAATAACAGAATTTGTAAAGTAATGACTATTTTTTTGTAAAAAATGGTAAAATATCTGGATTCCTGATAATAAAATTTAAGATCCGTCTCCAAGAAACGAAGTATATAACTGTACTGAAATTTCAATACAGTGAAATCTCAAATTTAAGACAACCATTTGGACCCGAAAAGAGCGCGGTCTTATTATTGAGGTGGTCTGATATATAGACACTGGTCCAAAATTGATTGGTCATTATAATGAGTCTGTCGTTATATTAAAGTGGTTGTAAATTGACGTTTTACTCATACATTTTTTGCGTTTCTAAATTTGAACTCGAAAAAAAAATTAGCATTGGTGATCAATACACCATTCTGTCGATATAATTGACCTGAATGTGTGCTTAAATATTTGTGTTTTTTCCAACCCAAATACACTGAGAACGGATTGAAAATTGAGTTTGGAGACTGTATGCAAGTTTTACAACTTCGGGACCTGGTGGCAAGCCGGTTTGTTTACTGTTTCTGGATACATCGACTTCATTTTGTTGTAGAATTCTATTCCTGTTCCTCAAAATTGTTAATCGGTTGCAGAGTTTGAATTCAGGTTATTTTATTATTTTGGAGAGAAATCTTTCAAAAGAAGAACTCGGGCAACATAGCAATATTCAGAATTATTTAACGGGGACTCCGTGGTCGAGTGGCTATAGTCTCTGACTAATAATCACAAGCTCCTCACCGCTGAGTTCAAATCCCATCCGAGACCAGACAAATACATATGTGAGGAAGCTCTCCAGCTAGCTTATAGAAAGTCTGTGGTTCTACCCAGTTGTACGCCTGGGGTCTTTCTAAGCTTTCAAAACTGAAATGATCCTTGCTGATGGTTCGGCGTTAAATCCCAAAGAAACAGATCTGTAAAATTATTGTTTGCGAGCAGGTTCATTGTCTCCTATTGCTTGGATTAAAACAAAAAACAGCCATTTAACATGAAAATATGTTTCACTAGGCTATGTGCCACTATACACTACTCAACTTTGATAACAGGACTCTTAACTATATTATATACATTTATGATCTAATACACAAATCTAGGCTACTATACACCACTCAACTTTGATAACAGGACTCTTAACTATATTATATACATTTATGATCTAATACACAAATCTAGGCTACTCAATAATTTGTTTATCCGAAATCTTACTGATAAAGTGTAAAATGTCTCTTCATTTAAAACTATGCAAAGCCTGCAATCAACTAAGATGGTATCTTACTCTTGATTTGTATGTTAACAAAAACGTGCAAAAACTTTAACGACAGATTATAAAAGTTTAATCATGTATGATGATATGGGACTAACTTTGCTACAGTCAAACCTGTGAACAAAGGCCACCTTTGGGAAAGACAAAATGTAGCCTGGAAATGGGTGCCAGTTTAATAATAAGTGAAGGCTTTACAAAAATGACCTTCATTCATACGGTTGTCTTTATTCGGAGATACTGTATGTGTTTTTTATCTCTTCTGGCCGCGGCTGTGGTCCAGTGGTTAGTGCACTCGTCTAGTAACCCGGCGATCCGGGTTCAAATCCCGGTCACGGTAGGTCATACCTTCTATGAAAATTTGACAAAATTGTCGATTTTCCTCCATATGTGGAGATGTTGCCAGCTCCTTGTGGAAGGGTAAGTTAGTACTGGTTAATATACAGTCGGGGAAAACTGGTTAGGAGAACCGACCGCCGTATATAACTGAAAAAGGTGAAAAAACGGTGTTAAACCCTAGTTGACGATGTCACAAAAATACAAAAAGAAATGCAAGTTTTAAATCTCGGTCATAAATGCGCTCAAAAATTATATTTACGCGCATAAAAAATAATAGCCTTGTTCTGTTCACTTCAAACTCAGACAGTCGTTCATATAAATTATGTAAGATCATTATATTCATTTTTTTATCTCTGACGGGAGATTTATAACACATGTCTTGGTATCGTTGGCTTTTCTTTTTGCGGGGAGTATACTTTAGTTTTGACACACATATGAGAAATTTGATTTTGTAGAACTGGAACGTGTTAAAAACGGAGGTGAATTAGGATATGTCTGAAAACCAAGTGAAAAAAAAACACCCATAAAAAGTGTAGACGTATTGACGCGCGAAATCAGCGCCTTCCAAATACGCTCCAGTGTCAAAATCTGGAAAGTAGGTAATGACCAAAAGATGAGCATAAATCATACACGCGATAAAGCCATTACAGATATGACAACGCACGTATTTCGGAGCTACTTACACATGTGTTGTGGAGTTAGGCGTAAGAAAAATGTTTGTTTCTGGTCACCCGACCTACCCTAATTTTCCCCCGGCACTCTAGATTTTTTATTAGGCCCAAGGTAGGGTACATCCACTGTCTCACTTTTTTTACCTTTTCGCACAAAAATAATCTCAATGGCGGCTAAATAAAAAATACAGTCAAACCTGTGAACAAAGGCCGCCATTGGGAAAGACAAAATGAGGCCTTTATTGACAGATGACCTTTTTTTCGGAGGTCAGTTTGTTCTAAATAATCAGTGACTGTTTTTCAAAGAATGGCCTTTATTCACAGGGCGGTCTTTACTCGGAGGTCATTGCAAACACAGCTTTGACTATAATTAAAAAATCCCTCTCTACATACCATATTTTTAATGAGCATGTAACCAAGAACAAAGAATTTTAAGCCTTATTGTCATTAATAAAATAATCAATAAAATGTTTTTTTGTACTTTGTGCTTTACAAAGGGTATATGTTTGGTGTGTTTGGTAACATCCACATGCAATAGAAATACACTTAGCGACCGCCTCAGTATGAAGACCGTCACATATAACAATCACTCATTTTCGGACGTTTTTTTTCAATATGTCCTCAATATTTTAACTTGACGATGAAACCACCGCAAAATTAAGACTGATTTTTATCTTAAAGATGGCCATTACATTATTCGATTACCCATCAATGTCTAAATTAACAAACAGTGACTTCCGCATTATTTATACATACAGTAAACCTCAAATAGCAACCACCTCAATATTACGAACATCTTATTATACCGACCACCCTTTTTCTCACCGGCTTTCAATACCTTCCCTATAATCAACTTAATAATGACACCACCTCATTATCACGACAGACTTTTCGAGTCCTGATGGTAGTCACATTAACGAGGTTTTACTGTATTGTAGTTTATTTATTGTAAGTCAGTGGTATGGTAACAATATCTATCTTACTACAGCACAACCTTTACAAAGCAATACCCTTTGGGAGAAGCATAATTATGTTGTTGTTGAGAGATTGTTGCTGTAGAGAGGTTAAATTAACAGTTAAATCGTAAAGTGGAAAAAATCATGCTGTTGTTGAAGGGTGGGCGCTCTGAAGAGGTTGCACTGTATCTTGGGATTCAAGATTATTGGATATCCTACAGGAATCCAGATAATACATCCCAGTGTGATTGTATGTATGGAACCCCAAAGAATTAGTGGAAGTGTGCCCGATGAAAAGTTGTTGAAAAAGTTTATGCATCAGGTAAAAATACATTGTATATGATTTTCTGCGATGAATCAATATTTTTTTTTTCGAATTTCGACGTCTTTTTTGATATGCGCATCACTTACCGAAATAATTCTCAGAAATACGTGTTTCTGTTTTATTTTCTAAAAATAGAAATGCTACTTTCGTTTTAGGTATACATATATTGATAGGATTTTCAGAAATGATTTTATTTTGAGTGTTATGGGACTATGATAACGCTACCCGTGAAGTAAAAACGTAATATCTGCAGCCTTAAGGTTAAATCAGACAGGTATGTTATGTTGTTATATTCATTATTCAAAGGCTCATTTTATTAATCATAAATTTCACACGTGGCAGTTCGACTTTGTGATTACATGAGGTCATCAAATAGTTTTTCATCCCTAAGGTCTGATGTCGCGCCAACAACTAGAATCATCTGGCGTGTTTTTCAGCTTTTAACGATGGAGGAAGACCCAAGCCGTACACCCGGATAAAGCCATCAACTTTCCTTAAGCTAGCTGGACAGCTTCCTTACATGTGATTTTGTTCCGGGTCCCGGGTGGGATTCGAACTCACACAGCGGTGAGTGGCAAGAGATTACTGGTCTGAGAGCTGGAAAAGCTGTCAAATGACTCTGGTTGTTGGTGCAAGGATGAAACCAGGGAAAAAATGCCAGGGGATGAATTGTTAGCAAGTGATTCTATAATAAAGCCTAATATTTCATTTTCACTTTCACAGGATTAAAAAAAGCACGGAGTGTGTGGTTTATAAAACAAATCAGGGAAAATATATACTGGCCGTCTTAAGAATGTAACCATCATAAAAAGTATCGTATCTATTTTGGTTGAATTGATTGACCTTGAAATTTTAATGGTTTACTGTAATTTTATGGCCAATAATGGATAACAATAAACCATATCATGAAATGTTTCAGCTATTTAAATTCATCTCGATTACTTGCGCTTATTATATTTTATACCAACATCACTTACTAGTTACTTTCTTATGACGGCCAGTATAATAGCATTGAAGCATAAATTACATTTCCATGTAACTTTTGTATACGTAGCTCTAAATGTATATGCATATTTTATACGGTTTGAATTCCGTCTCCTTCCAAATATTCAGCGATTATTACAGTCGATCTATTTTGGTATTCATTGGCTGTGATCAAGTTTTTAGCTTGGATATATAGTTATATAAATCGTTGGAGGAACTTGAAGAAACAGTACAGTGTATTACAAGTTCATACCGTTGACAAATATCAAAACAGTTCATAAACACTATGTTTACAAATCTCTCTCAATTATAATTATAGAACAATTTTAATAATGATCGAAGAACATTTACCCACGATATTAGTATTAAAGATAGAGAACTCTTGTGTTTTGGTAATCAACTTTATAACGAGGTTACCTCCCTTGGTTGGATGTATGAAAACAGACGTTCTTTGTTTTAAAGCATGTTCGTTTCAGGTGATCAGATTCAAGTATTTTGTTTTATATTTATAACTGGGTGAGATTAATAGCACTTGTGAAAAATTTATCTTATCTAAGATTATCATATGAATTATCATAAAAAAGAGAGAGTGCTCCGAATGATTTTCACGTTGGAGTTAATTAAGCTGAAGCTGATGTAACTGTAATAATTTGTACTAAGTATAACAAACTGGTTTACCACTAGTTTAATTTCGCATCTGCGATTTCTTATTGAAATCTTAATGATCATGATCTAATTATACATACCGTAAGGCCTCATTTAGTGACCACCACAATATTAAGACCTTGTTGTACGACAACTTATTTACGGACCGGCTTCTAATATCTCCCCTGTAATCAAAATTGCTAATTAGACCACTTTGTTATTACGGCCAATTTTTCGGGCTCCGAGGGTGGTCGCTGGGATTTCAAATCCTACACGGGACCAACGTTCCTAAACGAGGAAGCTGCCCAACCGCTTTACGGAAGGTTCTACTCGATTGAACGCTTGGGGTCTTCCTCCACCGTTAAAACTGAAACTAGTCGCTAAATGCCACTGACTGTTAATGTGACGTTAAATCCGAGAGAAAAATTGAATAAATGTTGCTTAGATTAAAACACTGTACCGTCATCGGAAACAAAGGACACATTTGATCTTTCAGAAGGTTTCGAGCTGTTATTTTACAAACACCCCATTCAAATGAAACCCACACATTATTAGACAGTTTCCGGGTATCCTCCATCGACCCATGCCACACTTTTGATTCATTATTACAATTCAACCTCTCCAGAGCGGCCCTCTCTTGAGCAACAACCTCCCTTCAACATCATGATTTTCCACTGTACAATTTAACATATTAATTTAACTCTCTAGAGCCAAAACCTCTCAACAACAACATAATTTAGCTTCTCTCAAAGGGTGTTGCTTCGGAGAGGTTGCACTGTATATGTATACAATATCTTCACCAACAAATGATAAACCAACGGATGATAAAGTTCAATAGTCGGTGATTTTAATTACTCAATATAACTAGAAAGTTTATTATCAATAATTCTCTTACAACTCTTAAGTTTACTAGCGTATCTCTTCCGAATTCTGGAGACGCAAAAATGCATATTTTCTCAAATCAGACCTTCCCGATTTCCTTCTTAGTATCAGAGAAACATAATGTTTGTTTCGACGAGCATTTTGGGAAAACGTGTGCGGTGGAACCCCTCTAAATCGGTCGAGCCCGGAATCAGGTCATTTGGCCAGTTTAGAGGGGATTTTCGAATTGTATACACTGGCCGTCATAACAAAGTAACCAGTGATGTTGGTATAAAATTGTTGGGTGAATTCCAATGACTTGTCAATGACTTCCATACCGTTAGGCCAGAAATAATAGTCATGTTTAGTGTTACATTATCAGAAATAACAAAGTAGGTAAGTCGAAATATATAGTCTTTTCTATTCTATTTTTCTGTGCACTGTCTTATGTGAGAACACGAGGCACGATCCGTCCCCAAATATTTTCGTACTTTGGATTTTACATTTAAAAACTTTAGGGTTAGCACCCAAAAAAAATAGGATTGATCGGATAACCGTAAACACGACTATTGTTTTTTGCTTTGACCTGAAGAGTATACCCATTGTTAACGTATTTTCCCTACAGAGAACAATACAGTAAACTTCCCTGTATGATTAAGACTATGGTTTCAGACGCCTTAATTGGCACTTAAACAAACGGATGTTACACGAATATCAACAAACTATGACTCAGAAAAAAAACATATTTGTTCTTAATCAATCTTATCGAGAGACTCAATTTTGAAAGTGGGATTAACGTCGTATAACAAGTTTTCTTATTGTGTCATTACATGCCGTGCGGTCTCTTTGAAGTGACTTGAAATTTTACTGTTTAACTACATGTAGTATGATTATACACGGTGTGTAAATAAAATCATGGCATGAATCATTGCGATATAATATATTTCAACTTGTACTATTTATTGCGGTCACAAGAACCTGCTACTTCCAACCACTGTACGATTTATTATGATGCTGTATAATTCAACTTGAACGATTTAAAGTGATTACCGGAACTTGACACGGTGGGTGAGCTACCTTCAATTTGGTGAACTGTTATCCATAAAAAGGCAGTGGTAATTACTTCATTTAAAACTAATATTAAATATTTAAGTGGCCTTGTCTACGTTTACTTTAATAAAAAAGCTTGGCTAAATTGGATACGATTTAATCATATATTTAATAACATATATGCCCTTGGCGAAATGCCATTTATTTAATCAACCCAATTGTAAATATATATATATATATCAATATCATAGCTTTGTGTTAATTCAGAAAACAACGGTTCAATAGTGTTAGTGAATTAAGCATGCCTTTGAAGGCTAAATTGGTTAATAATACCCGGTTGTCTCCTACCAAACTATTTAATCTGTATTAACTTTTTACACTCTTAAGGTGTATGAAGTTAAAAATATACAGCAAATTTTGTTTTGGAAATTCCCGATTAACATAAAGTTATTTTTAGATGTATTTATTTTCAGTATGAACTAACATTGGGAATAACCTTTATTTCTCTTTTCTATTTTTAGACATGGAAACATGTATTACACATAATTACAACATCGTAAATGAATTTCAAAAGCACTTAGTAGAACATTTTATTTCCGTAATTTTGATAAAAACACGTAAATCCAGGACTCGGAAACGAAAATAGTTACTAGTGTATCCACAATTTTGGTTGTAAGTTAATGACTCGGATATCAGGATAGTTTTAAAAGGCAAGTATACCTTTTACGTTATCACGATAGTCATACGTTACATATCATTGTATCATATGTCGAATGATTTGTCATATCTTAGTGAATGTCATGGGCGGTAGTTGCAATGAACCAGATCGTCGCTGGGTAGGTCACGTGGGTGTGTCTTCCTCTTTTTTCGATAAACATGAAACTGAAAATCTTAATTCATGCTACAAAAAGTATGATAAATCGTGACAAAGCATCTTTAAAAAGAGTTTCGTTTGGGCGTATTAAAAATAGTTATAAAGAGACTTGTAGTTAAAATTATGGAGTGATTGAATATTTCAATATGTTGTATGAGTTCTTTACACGAAAAATAAATGTAAAGATAAACTTGTGACTGCTATATTGTCAATTCCAATTGACATTTTTTTACATTAACAATCACTGTTATACATTTTCATCATCACTTAGATATATACCACAAATATCTTTCCTTTTTCACTTAAGCAAGATATAGTCAAGACAATGGAGCTTTTACATTCAAACATGTCTGAAAAGATTATATTTAGGCCATGCATATAAATGTTGGTTTGCAGTTATGCTAAAAACTCATTCAAATATCCTCTGACTCCAATTGTTGTAGCAGTTTATGACAAAAAAATGTTTCGCTCTCTGTTCCAATTTCTCGTTTTCAGTACAAGCGTATAATGTTAATGAAAAAATGCCTACCTACTTACCCACTGTTAAAAGTTGAGTCGCATAACCGCAAACCAATATTTTTAAGGGATGGTCTTAGTATATAAGTGTGTGGTCGTTGTTCGGCGATTAATTTCATTAAATGCTATAATAAACTGTGAATATCTTCTAGTGACACGGTTATAATGAATTTCCACGGATCCAAATAATTACTTTTTTATATCTATATTACGCTACATTCATTACAATGAAAATAAGAGGAGCGTGTTTCGGGGAAAATGAACACTTCACTTTAAAGCATACATTAACTTTGAAGAAAGCATACTTGATATTTCTTGTAAAGTAAATGAAAGAAATAATAGCTGATCTTGCATAATCAAAATACATTTACAATATATGACATCGTTCAACATAAAAAAAACTTAATATTTCACAAGTACAACTCTGTGGTTTTCCAGCCCTTAACTAAAAATATAAACTTATATAAAATACTTAAAGACCTGTGTGAAAAATTCATAAATCATTAACTGAAATTATCTCAATTAATTGAGAATAAAAATGCGAACAAAATATTTCTTACTGCATATTGCTGTCTGTAATTCCCCCCAAAATGATAATTTTCAAAATATACTTCAAAATTTACATGAGAGACCAACCTACTTGTTTCAAGTTTTTTGGCGCACTGAAGAAAAGGGTGACTTACCAGAAAGGATCAAACATGCATAATTATAGGAAATGAACAATCATATTTCAAGAATGGGCCCCAACAACTGATCTAAGAATAAGTTTTGCCAAATGCGATGAACTACCCTGGTCACCTTAGAATTATCAGTTTTGTTATTATTGTAATAGGATTGGAGGGTAAAGCTCGGTGAATCTGTCACTTTTATCATGAATTATAGTCCTAGTAGAGAAAGAAAGTTCACTCATATCCCCACACAAATGTCATGATGACTTCCAGGCTTAGTCTCTCACAGTAATGCTTGATAATATGACGACTGTCAATAGTGAAAATAGACACATTTCTTTCTGTGTAATGAACATACATACGTGTATTCTTCAATGAATAAAATCAGAGGTCAAAATGACTGATCATGACGATAAATATGTCGCTGCTCATTCATATTTAATTTCCACCTTAAATTTACCGTACTTAATTTACACAGTCGGACAAGTAATTATGACAAACTTCAACCACACGCTTTTAAAAGACTGATCAAATTTCTCCCTTTTCCGTTATTTAATGTTCGCATAATTTTGTCTCAGATTACGTGTTCATGTAACCAATAATTATTATATTTCGTGAAGCATGTATTTGTTTTATTTGACGTATTAAACAATGCATTCACAATACTATTAATTATATTTGACAATTCAATGCATATTGATATTTCTCATACAACTCATCAGCCATGCGTATAGGACTATCATTTCTGATGGCACCAGTCGTCTTATGAAGTACAAAATATCCATGGCTGTGTAACATACGTCTAACCTCTTACATAAAATCACATAATAGGGTTACATATTTCTCTGTATAGTCTCATCTTATCAGTATATTAATTATCTGATATTTCACACTGCGCTCCAGCACAGTAGGATACAATTTGGAGCCCTGTATATCTAGTTAGTGTATTGAATTTGGAATGAAATAATGACGATATAACCCATAAATGGCCAAATGGGACAGCATAATAGCAATGCTAGTATAAAATGAAAAAAATGCATTGGAAACAGAAAATTATGAACTAGAATATACCTTTGTACAAGGATTTTTCCTCTATATGAAAGTGTTTAAAATATCCCCTTAAAGAAGAAGGATTGATCTCTTACATTTGTTCGCACAGGGAATATTAGTCAAATAGTTTTTTCAACAACAGAAGTTCAAAGTTTTTCTTTCTATGATTTATTACCATTCTGTCGAGTGCCTGTGACGCGAAAGTTGGGTATAAACATCAAATAGCGACAACGTAAATTTTACGAAAACCTTATCATAACGACCGCTCATTTTTGAAGCGGCTTTCAATCACTCCCCTATAATTCAACTTGATAATGAGACCACCTCATTATTACAACCGATGTTTCGGATCCCGAAGTTGTTTTCATTATCGAAGTTTTACGTACTGTATCTTATTTTGATTTAAATGTGTATGCCTCCCCCCCGATCACAAAGTCCAGCTACTACCCTGTACACAGATTTATTCTCACACTGAATAGAAATTGGATATAACAGATTCTTTCAAAATGATTAATAGTCTATTCAATATTTTTTCCTTGTATTTCTTTCATCAAAGAGTCGTCTAAATGTAGACGGCATTTATCCAGCTCATCGATATTTATAGTAACTTACGTCATGGGATTCCCAATAATGTCTTTTTAACAAATCTTTTAGATAAAACTCCCTAATTTGCCCAAACCACCGAGTAGATGTCAACGGTTGGACTGACATCTAAGGTAAGCTAATCATTTCAAATAAGTTTGTTCATTATTTCTAATGTGATAATTTGCCTCTCGTATTTTGTTTATTGTATAGGACCATGTGGAAGATTGCAATGTTATTAATCAACATTTGCTTGTCGGATTCTCTCGTGATTCAGGTAAATATCCAAGTTTATGTTATACTTTTATTTTAAAGCCAATTCTCTCAATTTTTTCATTAAAGAACGCGTATACAAAGAGATAGATTGGGTCTACAGAAGTTACACAAATAATGACTCAGCGCGGAAAGTCAGTTTAATACAACAGTTTACTGCGTAGTGTATAACTGACATCACGTGACTCGCAGAGCGCTTAAATAACAGTGATGTGTGGCGCACCACACAAAACATTACATATGATATAATACAGAAACAAGTACATAGATTTATGTATAAGCAGCTGTAATCCATATGTGAGGATTTCTGTTCTTATTCAATTTACAATTAATGTAATCTTGCATCACCCAACTACACGAAAAAAATATTAGTCATTGCAAATTTTGGAAAACCAAGATTATTAAGCCCAAACTTCACAAAACTTGCAACCAGCCATTAACGTAACGTGGGACCTACTTGAAGCCGCAGTGTATACGTGGGTTCACTGCAGCAGTCCTCTACATAAATTTCTGTCCCGGTAAGAAAATTTACATTATATATAATATATGCATTATAGAGTAAGTGCATCAAAGTATTGCGTGGTGTAATTATCATTAAAAAAACTTATGGTCATATAAATATCAGACTCAGCCATAATTCTGTGAAATTGATAATTCACATCATTGATATATCATTATTTGTTTATTCTATGGCACTAATACAATCTATGTACATCTCAGGCAGCTACTGACAAACTATTACTGTCAAACTTTACCGGAAATTTATACTAGGATATCTTAAGGGTCAACTTTTAGGTCATGTGACATATTATACTAAATTCAGGTTAATTACAAAAGAAAATCATTGTTTTAATATCTATTCTATAAAAAATAGCGTTTTACTTAAAGAACGTAATAATTTTTTTCCATTAAATCACTCGATTTGTAAAAACAAATTTTGATCTTTATCTATTCCTACAAGGAATTTATTATTTGGAAATTTTTTGTCGGGAAACCAAAGATGAAATAATTCGTAAATTTAGATATTTTCAAAGGTTTTCCGCGTCTGCAGACAATTAATTGTACGTCGCTATTGAAACGTGTTGCGTATTATTTTCCATGTAGAGGAAAAATATTTATTGTTTGTAAAACGACTACATTGTAAGTTAACATATTGCAGAATGTGGCAGCGAAAGTTTTTATGACGGAGCAGCTGATGTCAGAATATAGAGACAAGTTGTCTAGGAAACTGAGTGACTCAGGTATTGTAGTGTTGTAATGAACATAATTGCATAAACAAGAAACTGCATTGATTCAATAAAAAGGTTTCTAAACGCTCAAGGGGCAAGTGTAGACTTATAATGGAGAAAATATTGTAGTTGTGCGGGCTGTATTTGAGCTAATTGGAAATAGTCTTTTATTATACATGATCATTTAATTAATCTTAATCAGCAATACCTATTGTAAAAAGTATTTTGTGTTCGTACTTCATATACTATATATTCATATAATAATCACATCTAATTCATACGAATATATATGTTTTTACGCAATATTTTTTGCGTTCATTACTGAATAATGATTAAAACATTAGTTGTATTTATATACACGTAGTTTGAAAATTACCAAAATTTTAAACTCATTCTCAATAGTTACGTAAATGTTCATTAATCAAAATATTTCTGTAAGATTACACGCATAGTGATGACTTAGATAAAATTTACACTGTATAAATGAATGAATGAATGAATGAATGAATGAATGAATGAATGAATGAATGAATGAATGAATGAATGAATGAATGAATGAATGAATGAATGAATGAATGAATGAATGAATGAATGAAAATTTGACTTTGCATTATGTCCATAAGCATGTCTTAATAAGCTTCCGTTCTGTTCTGTTCAAAATCTGTCAATTTCGTCTAATGTCGGTGGTCCCTTATACGGTCGCTTAATAATGATTTTTACCCAAAATATAAGAGGCCGCTGTTCGCGTTGAACCTATTAGTAGAGCAAAAACGAACGGGAAGAAATTTTATGCATCGGTTAATAAAATGTCTACTGAATACACGTGGTCACTTCAGCAAAGTGGGTTGCATACGAAATCATACAGCTGTATTATTACGTATTTTTTTCTGAATTACAGACATTCTAAGTGGAGTTACGACTGGAAGTGTTGGTGTTCTCAAAACCAAATGTAACGACCCTCAGGTAATATCAGGATATTGATAAACATTTTTTCACAAACATTTTCTCGAATTGTGTTGGTTCTTACATCGGCACAATATCAATGTGTCCTGTTAAACAAACGCCTACAGGCCTCTGCATGTATGATGTAAAGGCCCAGACACCAAGGTCACCATAGATTAAAAAAGTTAAGGAAATATGGAGCCGTCGCCGTGGTCCAGTGGTTAGTGCGCTGGACTTGTAAACCGGCGATCTGGATTCAAATCCCGGTCACGGCAGGGCATACATTCTATCTGAAAATTTTACAAAAATATCGGTTTTCCTCCACATGTGGAGAAGTTGCCGGCTCCATGTGGAAGGATAAGTTAGTACTGGTTAGTATACAGTCTATGAAAACTGGTTAGGTGAACCGGTCGCCGTATATAACTGAAAAAATGTTGAAAAACGGCGTTAAACCCCAGTGACAATTCGTCACATAAAAACAATAAGAAACAATAAGGAAATATGGTCCTCATGCCGTTTATTCAGAGATGTATTTGGTCATTCATGTCAATAAACGAGTGTGGCAGAAATAAGGTGACCATTATCCTACCAACCCAGGTTTATACTTAATATTCGTGGGTTTATCAATAACCCTTATATACAATTGCTTAGGGTACATACCACATTTACATTGGCAAGAATAGTTCAATATGCACCATGCAAATGACAATTATATAGTCTACATACGTCATCGAAATCTCAATTTTTGATAAACAGGATGAAGAATGTAAACAATTTATTTTGAACGAAATTGGTCACAATGCACGAAGAAAACGAAGCATCACTCACCCAATGGAGGAACCCTCCAGGATAAGTAAGTGCATCTGTATAACATTTATGTACATTTAAATGTGAAACTTAGTACATGGTTAAAAGTTTTCCGGAATTTTCCCGGGTCTGGACACTACTGGTTTTTATTGTTTCTGCGGCACCGAGGATAAGATATCCGTTTTTTGAAAATTTTCAACTTTCACCCTTGTAAATAAATCGTCCGTCCGTCCGTCCGTCCGTCCGTCCGTCCGTTCTTTTAATCATTTTAATTAACAACTATATTTCGCCTGTCTTCCAAAGTTTTCCGTTATAGTTCCTAGATTTTGTACCGGTGGCAACTAAATATAACATCTATTGGTAAATGCGCACACTTAATGCCTTATACAACATACATACTATTTATTCAGAACAATCCCACCGTATGTGCTCAATTAAGGCATTTCTTCGAGGCCTCTGAGGTCGAGTGGTTATGGTCTCCGACTGTTAATCACTAGCCTCTTATCGACGTTAGTTCGAATCGCACTCTATACTTATTTCACATGAGAGATAACTGTCCAGCTAGCTTACGGAAGGTGGACGGTTTTACCCAGGTGTATGCATGGGGTCTTCCTTCACTGTTAAAGCTGGCAAGTCGCCAAATGACCCTGGTTATTGGTGCGACGTCTACACCACTGAAAAAAAGGAATTTTTCTAGTATATTTTTCTTTTGTTACAGGGTTTTGTTTTGATGGGAAAACCATAGAGCCGTACGATCCTGAGACAGAGATCTGTTGCTATGGAACAATTAGAAAATCACATGGAGCCGAAGAATGTTGCAACAAAACTATTATTGACTCAACGAAACATTACTGCTGCAATAATGTAATACACAACAGGTAGTGCTTTCCATGCAATTAAGCTTTCAGTACACTTTCAAGACAATACTTAGGCCTAAAAATAACTTGTTTCCGCTTCCCCGACCGATCCTATTATTTGCCGCCAACCCTTTGATTTTTTGGTCAAATTACAGTTTCGCAAAATAAGAATAATGTCAGTCATATTCTGGAATAAAAAATAGAAATAAAAGAATAAATCCCTACGTACCGACGACCCTATTTTTTCAGAGCCTGGAGCGAAAACAAGCTATTTCTTTTTTACGCCTTTTAGTGTCCACCTCAAGATTTCTACCAGCTTTTTATAACGACCACGTATTGTCGGACCGGCTTTTAATAACTCCCCTAAAATTCAACTTGATAATAAGACCACCTCATTTTTACGACCGAGCAAGTTACGAAATCACTGACTGGCGGATAATTCGCGATTAATGACAAGAAATGGTAAATGTTGTATTTAACGGAAATGATGTTTATAAGCATTGCTGGTATCAACTCCAATATTTTGATATTGTATCTGAGATATGAAAAGAAACTGAACGTTTACATATTTGGATTATGCATACGGTTGTGAAAATAACGAGAGCGACCGCGTCCATACTGCTCTGGTAAGCCAAATCGCCTGATCGCATCATTGAATATTAAGAACTAGGTCAATCAGATTCAATGTCAACTTTGCAATGTCTTGCTTTAGCGTCATGTTGAAAGGTTTATGATTTTTGGCATCGTCAAGTGTCCCTATGTTTGTTGTGAGTGATTGTGGTGTGTTTGTCACGATGACTTGCGTTCGGCCGTAATCTGTATCATACAGCGGAATCTTTGCATACGGGCGTTTATTTGTACTCCGTGTTTACTTTCAATTCAACGGTGTTTCAGGACAGAAGGCGAGGCTTGCTGTGGTATGGAGGTATATGATACTTCTCATTACATCTGCTGTAATGGATATTTACAGTACAAGGCAAAGCACACGGAATGCTGTGACAACAAAGCTTACGACACTCGCAAAGAAATATGTTGTTTTAACAGAAATGTGTTTAACAAAACACAAGGGGACCAATGTTGCGGTATGACGGTTTATAATTCAAAAACAGACGTATGCTGTGGAACCAAAGTTCAACCAACATATAACGGAAACAGAAGAAAAACAGGTACTTTTAAGCATTGTTTTAAACTCATCATCACGAAATGTCATAGAGGAGGCTCGTTTACTTTCAGTGCAATATCCAAATACATGTATTGATGCTTGTATAAAAAGGAAGAAAAAAAAGGATTCTCATGAAAAGGTTTCATAGCCACAAAATAACAAGACTGACATGCTTGTACACCAGCATTTACATACAACTGCATGAAAAATGCAGAACCTTCGAAAAAAAAACAGCATAAAGCCGCCAGCATCTTTTACACTCATCTATTTGAAATTTATCACTATCACAGTGCACAGAGCAGCGTGCCGCGGCCGTGGTCCAGTGGTTAGTGCGCTGGACTTGTAACCTGTAGATCAGGATTCGAATCCCGGTCGCGGCAGGTCTTACCCTTATATGAAAATTTGACAAAAATGTCGATTTTCTTCCATATGTGGAGAAGTTGCCGGAATGTGAAAGGGTAGTTTAGTACTGGTTAGTATACAGTCCAGGAAAACTTGTTAGGTGAACCGGTCGCTGTGTATAACTGAATAATTGTTGAAAAACGGCGTAAAACCCCAGTAACAATTTGTGACATAAAAAACACACAGAACACTACGCCCGGCTCAGACAACCCATCCTTTTATAAAATATCCTAGGTATGCTATCTTGTAACGGTCTATAGGAATTACACGTTTACTGAAGCCAAGCTATCACACCAAGCAATCACATTAGTTTTTTTTAAACTTCAAATACCTCAATATAAAACATTCTGATAAATTTAAATGATTTTAGATAAACCGCTATTTCTTTATTTAAGATAGTTGCCAAGTTTTTGTTATTGTTACGTCAAATCGTGTTAATCAAATCACTTTTTAATCATAACATCATAGCTATGGGCTAGTGTGCTCTTAATATTTCAGATCTTTGTTGCGGAGAGAAAAGTTACCATTCGGAATGTTACAATTGCATTGACAACAAACTGTCACCAATCCACGGAGATCAGCTTTGTTGTGATGGAAAGGTACATCGTTTTTGTTGTCTTGCTACTGATATTAGAAAGGGTTTCCGTGGTCGAGTGGTTATGGTCTCTGACAAGTAATCACTTGCCCCTGATCACTGTTGGTTCGAACACCACAGGGCCAGTTTCACACGCCAGGAATATATCAGGCTAGCTTCCGGAAGGTCGATGGTTCTACCCTGGTGCACGACTGGAGTCTTCCTCCATCTTAAAAGATAAAAAGGTCGCCAAGTGCCCTTGTAAGTTGGTGCGGCGCTAAACCCCAAGAAAAGAGTGTTAGAAACGTGAATAGTTGATTGTTAAATTTGCAGAAACATAAATCTTGGAATGGGCTAAGAATTATAGCAATTAAAGCTTATAATAAGTCATTAATAAATGTTAAATTGTGTTGCTATTTTATATGTAATATGAAAATACGGTACAGCTATATTAAAACTTGATTATTACATATTTCTACATGCTTTTTCAGTTCAAGGAACGAGTATTTGGAAATGACACGGGATGTTGCTCGACAGAAGTCATCGATAAAACTAAAGATGTGTGTGTAAATAATGAAATACTTTCTAGAAGCACTAGCACAGGTATTGGTGTATTCAAACTTAGCTTACTTCTGCCAATTTTACTGCTCAAAGTTTGATTAAATTGTAGACTACAGAAATCCGCGTATTATTTTTGTTCTTTTATCAATACGTATTATATTGTACAGAATTTCCTCCTCAAACTCCAGAAATTCATTAACTCCGTTCCGACGCGGCACTCTCTTCAGCTCACGTCCTCTTTTTGTGTAGTTTTGAGTCGGATGGGGTTTGGTTTGTGGGTGGGGTAGATAGTATTTTTATGCAGTGATCTCCCTTTACAGGTGTCGGAGTTCTCTGCCATCACAAACTTTTTGCTTGTCTTATTTTTATCAACCTGTATATTTAATGATAAAACTATTTATAAGAGTGTGTTGCTTTTTTCGTTTGTTTATAACAAACGTTAACGTGATAATCAACTTAATGACTAAATGAATAAAATGCATATTCAATTTTACAGAGGGCACCACAGTTTACAATGCCAGTGTCTTTTACATCAATACAACACGAGATTATGATCACAAGTCTCCAGTAGTACGGACGAGCGTGGTTATAGTTATTGTCTGTTCAGGTAATACCACACATTATCAACATGCTTGAAAACATAAAGTTATGGTCAGATGATAAACAAAAGCATATAAATAATGATATGAAATAAGTTTCGATTACACTTAATGCAAATGCTAAGGCCTGAAAAAAAAACAGTCGTTTTCTAACCGATCTAATCCAAAGTTCGAAATATTTAAGGACGAATCGTATCTCCGAAGTTTCAGAGATATGCCTAAAACAGAAGTTTTGCGATTAACTTACCTACCCGATTTTGTTGGTCAAGTTTCTAGTAACATGGCTATTTTTTCTGGCGTGACACAAATTTTATTCAATGATTCTGTGGATTCTTGAAATATTATAATTATGTTCATTAGCTTATATGTTTGTGTCAACATTCTACTGCTTAATGTGGCTCGGTTAAGTCAGACATAAATGTTGCATTGTAACAAACGCAACTCTAGTCTGAACTGAATAACCAAGCTCCACCCAGAGTTGTCGTTCGTTATCCATCACGTACATGTAAGTTAGGGATAGCAACCGCAAACCCCGGACTGAGATTGCTGTATAACGTGTCTAAATTTAAGTTTAACCTCATGTGCTATTCTTTTCTTTGTATACCCTGTAGGAGACTGTGATTTGTACTTCATGTTTTGTATAGTTGTACGGGATTTAGGATGTGTGTTTTTCTAGGAATTTTATTCTGATCTGTATTCAAGCACAACTTTACTTTGAATTTTCAGCATCCGTATTCCTCGGGCTGATAATATGCTTGATAATCGCACGTCAACAACGCCATTTATGGAAGTGTAGGTTTCGTAAATTGGACGAGTTTACTGAACCTTTACAAAATATATTCTGCTGTGGATCTCCTGAATTGACCGAGAGTCATGTACCTTTATATGTCTCACCCCCTGAACAATGTAACAATGTTCTGTTTGTACCAAACATGAATAAACATACAGACGATTTTGATACATCTAAGTCTAATAAAATTATGATAATCGGTGACTTAGGCCTGATTAAGACAGGACCGAACATAGATGAAAACATCTATGCTAATTACTTTAAAAGCACTTGGACCCAAACATGTCCCAAAAAGGTTTCAAACCGGAGAAACATTTTAGGAAAGAATTTTGATTACACTGATCATCTGAACCTAAACAAAACGACGATGCAGATGCCACATTCGGAAGTAAAGTTGACATTGCCTCAAAGTACACTACGGGAAGGCGACGTGGAAGTGAATGCGTCTACATTTAGATCATTAACTGAGATACAGAAAAAATTTGACTTGTCCGCGGCCGAGAAGATGGCTTCACCAGCCGTTGAATTTGTATTGACTGGTATTACGACCCTAAAGGACTATGCAGTCGTTGTTATGCCATTTGTTGGCGCTGAGGAAGATTTGAGAGTGAAGAAATTCAAATCAGATGATGGATTGAAAACTGTTCCTGATACCCTGGATGTTCCTAAACAGGGAAAGTCTAATGAAGAATTAGACCTGTATTACATCGTCAAAGGTACATATATTTCAGTGTGTTAGTTGCCACAACCATCTACCCTCATCCATTTACATATTAATGTGTTGTTGTTTGATACTAATGAAAATAACGGCAAATTACACTATACAGTCGAATCTGTGTTTGCGGCCACCTCCGAATAAAGACCACCCTGTGAAAAAAGAAAAATCTTTGAAAAACCATCAATGATTATTTAGAACAAACTGACCACCGAATAAAGGCCATATGTCAATGAAGGGCGCATTTTGTCTTTTCCAAGGGTGGCCTTTGTTCACAGGTTTTACTATATACGTAATATAAGCTCAGATAATTTTGAGGCCCGTCAGGATTGCTTAATAGACAGATTGCAAAACTGTTGTTAAAACGACCACTTACTTTCGCACCGGCTTTCAATAACACCCCCTATCATTCAACTCAATAATGAAACCACTTCATTGTTACAACCGATTTTTCGGGTTCCGAAAGTGGTCTCATTATCGAGGTTTTACCGTATTTGTATTTGTTTCTTATTTTACAGGATCCTTTGTGTTTATATACACAAAATCCTTTTCTGGTTTTTATTGTACTACATGCAAACACGGACGTGAGCTGAAGCTACGGGCGTTTATTTATGGCTCATATAAGAGATTTTTGTCTCCACTACGCTACGAGGTTAGGACGATGTTGTACGTCGCTGATGAAATCATGAAGTTTGCTGATTACAAAGAGGTACTGAAATAGATTCCTTAAATTTTCAGGGGTAATGAAATAAATTCCACACTACTAACACTGAAAATCCTATATTACTAACACAGAACATCCCACACTACATTTTTGTACTATTTTACGAATAATACTGCGAATTTGAGGCTTAACAGCTTCTCATCTCAGTATTGTTACAATTTTCAGAGGATGAATAACAACGAAGCGTGTCAAGGGAGAATACTCAAGAAAGACAAACTTCTTAAATTACCTGACTGTCTGAATGATCGAAGCTACATTGAAGCATCAATAACTCCTACTGACAGTCATGATGATCTATGGATGCACAAGTTGCACCCTGTCAATGGAAAACCAATATACGACGCTGTTCAGGTATGCATATAAATAAAATTCAGGGCTAAGTTGAGCCACCCGTCGTGGGAAATGCACGCTATCCCCCTGTTATCGTAGCACTAGGGTATCATGTATTTTCGTTGGACTTTATTATCCAAATATCCGTGCGAAGTGCCAACGCTTCTGCGTTATTTACTTCACTGGTGTACCTAGTTGTCTCACTGTTAAGTTTTTTTCCTTCTCTGTGAATCGTTTCTCACCCTGCATTTCTTTCCTTCTTTGCGTTAATCTTCCTGCACATTGGATGGACGTACATGTTTCTTATTGTCTTGCCCCTTCTGATTTCACGGTGGTGTTATGTCCCCTTTTGTTGATAGCAATCAATCAAAATCTATAATAGTTATTCACAACCCCAAACAAAAATAGTATTGAATAAAGTAAATTACCTCATGGTATCTCTGGTAGCTTTGCTGTTATATTTGAAAATACACCACGTATATCTATTTCCTGATCAGGAAAGATGTATTTTCGCTGCATTTTTGTTTTCTAAACAATGATAGTGTTTTAAGATTTTTTAGGAAAAATATTTCATGACAAACCATGCCTGATAAATCACAATGAAAAAGTTGTTCTGCAATGTTCTGCTTTCAATCTCTCTGCCTGTGGTACCACGTGACCCAAATGTATTACTTATTTGCACATATAGGAAAATAAATACAATCCAGAGCCGTTTTTCCTTCTATAGCAGAGGCCGATATTCAGTGATTTCTCAGTTGCAAAAAAAACTCATTTTTCCCAAATTGGTGAAAGAATTTCCCCCAAAATACAATGCTGAAATTCCCAATATGTTGAAATATGATTCTCCCTATATCTTGAAAGTCTGTCTACCTTTTCCCAATTTGGCCGAAAGTCACATTTGAATTTCCCAAAATAAAAGGCTAAGGCCCCTTTCCAATTTTTGGAAAAAAAGGCCCTGCTATCTTTAACATCTACCAAGAGTTGCTTAAATATTTTTCTCGTACCATTATTGCAGAGATTACAATTGACAGATATTGTGGAGAAATGTGAGGATTGTTCAAATTGTCATCTGGCGCAAAATGAGATACCGTACTGTATTGAGTGGTATTTGCGTAACAAACAAGACGAACACCCGAGTTACACGTTCCAGTGTATCATTGATATCAATACAACTGGCGTCAATGAAAAAGTCCCTGACTTTATCGTTATTGATGAATTACAACTAAGACAAGAGGATAGGTATCCCGTTGAGGTGAGTTATGGAAACTTTTAAACGATGCCCATCCTATAAAAAGTTTATGTTTGCGGTTACGCGACCCAAACTTTTGATAGTTTTTTTTTTGTTGTTAACATTACATGTATATGATTTTACTGAAAAATGAAAAACTGGCATAACGAATGAAAAACAATTTTAGTTGAAATTGCTAAATATAATTTGGGGTCTATTTGGGGTGGATTTACAATGGTCGCGTAACAGCATACCGATATTCTTTTAACGACAGTCAAGGGAGGATGTAAGTAATAATGAAAATGACGTGTAATCAGGTAATCAGTTTTCAGTTCCTATTGACAAAGAAAAAATATCTAATTATTTAAATGATAATGTCCTGTCTTTAATATAACATAAATAAATTGAAACTAATCCATTTAGGACGTAAACGTCCGCCTACCTCAAAATAGTCATTTTTTTTTAAAATTTTATTGATATAATACTAATCTCAATACGGTCATTTTTAAATTTTATTCATCAAATACTGATTCAGTTTTCTGAACAACCAGGACCATGTTCTCGCCATACATAGATTTTAATTTCGTAGTATCGAAATTCATGGTAGATATTAGTAAATACCGGTTTATCCACGATTTCTTCTACATTCTCAAATCGTTACTACGACCACCTTGGGAACTGCAGAAAAATTATGAAATATTCTCATAATAAAGTTGAATATGTGGAAGATATATTAGAAATGCTTTAAATGGGTGGTCTTAGAATATTTAAGTGATTTCTAAGTGATATTTACTGTTTATTTTATTTAATTGCATTACAGGAGGATTTCAACTCAAGATGCATCAAAGGTGTTAAAGAATACATAGATTCTGGTATTCTACCTAGGCGACGAACTGCATTGCTGAAGATGCTTGTGTGAGTATTGTCATTTGGTGCAGTTTGTTTTCACTTTATGATTAATCATTGTTATTTCAATAAAACAAGGCATTATAATTATCTTACTGGCAATTTAGTTGATCAAATATTAATGTAAAATTCAAACAATATTATCTACCATAATCTACTCTTATTTTTTTCATTGGGATTAACGCCGCTTTTCAACAATTTTTCATTATATACGGTGACCGGTTCACCCGACTAGTTTTCCCGGACTGTATACTAACCAGTACTAACCCTTCCACAAGGAGCCGGAAATTTCTCTACATAATTCAACTTTGTCAAATTTTCCAAAAAGGGTATGACCTGCTGCGACCGGAATTTGAATCCGGATCGCCGGGTCAAAAGTCCAGCGCACTAACCACTGGACCACGGTTGCGGCTAATCTATTATTGAACAAAGTTCACGAATGAAATGCGAGCGATTTCTGTTCAATATCTTATATTAGGCCTATCCTCGATACATAACTCCGCTTATCTTTAAGGTTGTTGAATAGCAGAGTTTTACGACAGTAGCGGAAAAGCAGTAAATTCTTGTATTTGTAGATTACAATAAAGTAATGATTAAGCTAACTAACTGTCACTGTGATATGTACTCAACTATTATTGATAAACGATGTTCACTCATGTAGGCCTACAAATAAACTAAAAACTCCTAAAAATATCTTTATTTAGATCACAAACGAAATCGCAAGGACAAACCACAGAAGACATTTTCTTCCATTTACAAGAAAAATACACTTCAAAAGGTTTACTTGAAGCGGTAGCAACGGCCATGAAATCTTTGCGTATGTATGATGATATTGATAAACTGACAAAGATCGGTTTCCTTCCCCGTACTTTGTTATCAGACCCTATGCAGTCTGTGAGTGTGGATGAACCGCCAAATGTTGAATCTCTCGTATATCCTTTGGACAGACCAGCTGTCCATGGCCAAGACGATGCACAGTGTACAGCCGAGTACCAGAATCTACACAGTCAACCACATGGCGCTAATCTGGTTCCCTGCCAATGTATGGAACAACCGCGTCCGGAAGTTGACCATATTAACTTCACTTCACTGTCGAGTGGAGAATCTACACTCACGAATGATAAAATTGATCACAGGCAATCTAATGAGTATGTGTATTCTGAGATGGGGCCTGTACGGAGAGAAACGGATTCTAATGTCCAAAGTGTCGAGTCTGATCCTACTATTTGTCCTAAACTCCCTGTCCAAGAACATGCGTCAATGGATGAAACAGATGTAAAGCAAAGTATCGCTTCTTCTTGTACGTCCGTTGATTAATAAGCCAGTGCAGCTAATGACTGTTGAACGAAATGTCCTGGGTGCCTTACCTCGGCAAGATCCATGTTTCTCTGAGAACTGGTGATGCTGCGACCTCTCTATTACTCTCACCCCTCATTTGTTTGTTTAGTCACGTGACCGCCGTCTTGATGTTGATATATAACTTTCTTGTTATGTATTACATGTATCACATTTATTTTTTTAATCAGTCTCATCATTTTATTTTCATACGATGTTTTTATATATAGATATTTTATCAAATGTTTTAACGCTGTACATATTAGTTGCCGCTGTTTATAATTTAAGCTTGTACTGGATGAGTTGGCTAGTATATTAAGTATTGGTGATAAATACAATGCATTGGTGAAATTGTAAATACATTTGTATGTTGTAAATATACGATAGAATATATTGATAAGATTGTAAATATATTGTAAATATACGGTATAGTAGATTATATTGTAAACAATACAGGTGCGTAGGGATGTGAGGTTCCGCGACCATACTGTACTGCATATATTTGATAAATAGTTCAGTAGTGATGAAGATTTTTATAAGAATTGAACGATTTTCAAGCAATTTTTGTTTTGTAATTGAACAGTGTATAAGATATTAAACTATGTCAATAAATACTCATTTTCCGACTTGCTGACATATTTTTTTGTTTTTGTTTCTTTACTCTTTGCCCCTTTTTTGAAAGTATTCACAGGACTCGGCAGTTCAGTAGTTATGGCTTGTTTTTATATTTATTGTAGAATTATGATGTATTTTGTATTGAGTCGCGATAAAAAAGGGACTTTTGTTAAGAGTATTTACCTGTATTATTTTGAGTGTTACAATTTGCGCAAAAATGGACTATAAATACTACGTGTATATGTTGTTTTATCTACGCTTATATGTTTATAAGTCATTGTTTTAAATTTTAACCCATGTCTGATAAATTGTTGATATTCTTGTACATGTTGTAATGTTAAAAAATCTGCTTATTATCACCAATTTGTATTTTATGTGCAATGTAAAATATTTTATAATACAATGCAACCTCTCCAAAGCAACAATCTTCGGGAGCAGGAAAATTACATTGTTGTTGTTGTTGTTGTTGTTGTTGTTGAGAAGTTGTTGCTCTAGAGTGGTTAAATCAATAGTTAAATCGTACAGAGGGAAAATCATGATGCTGTTGTTGAAGGGAGGTTGTTGCTCTGGAGAGGCTGCACTGTAATTGTTATTCAAAGCTTAATGATGACGATGATGTTGTACAAAACGGATTATTTCATGATCTAGTACATGCCTTAATGTTGATAACAGTAATGAAATTTTATATAAACAAATTACTAAATAAATGTTGCATTATAATATATGGACAGCGTTTTTCATTTCTGTTCATTATAAAGTGTAATACAAGATTTAAAACTGAGATCTAGTAAGCAAAATACAATAAAACTTCAAATAACGACCACTTCATATTACAATCACCTTGTTATAACAACCACCTATTTTCGGATCGGCCTCCAATAACTCCCCTATAGTTCAATTTGATAATGAAACCATCTCATTGTTACGACTAATTTTTCAGGTCCGAAGGTGGTCTCATTATTGAAGTTTTACCATAACATGCAATGAGATTATACACGTCAAAACGTGAAATAAATAAGAAAAATACCATTGAACACGTCAGTATGTACATTAAGTACGAATGACCCTTACATACAATACGATAGCAATGGCGAATGTGTTTTTAAATTCTGAAATCCATGAAGGGAATGTTGACGATGTAAGCTGTCGGATAAGTAACTCTATTACACTCCTGTGATTGGTTTAACAACAGAAACAAAAAAACTATTAATAATTCACCAAAACAATTAGATATCAAAGAAGATTATAATTATAACATAAACGGTTATAATAAACGGTTTCCAACCGTCAGTTCGGTGTTCGCAGTATTTGTCTTTAGTACGATGGCAATACCCAGGATACGAGCTTTAGAAGAAAACATTAAGGCCATGCTTAAAAAAGTGTTGGTTTGCAATTACGACGCATTTAGATATCCCCTACACGTTCCTAATTCCAGCTTTTCGTTTTCAGCACAAGCATATGATGTTAACATCAAAAATCCCTACCGAACTATAGACTATTAAAATTTTTGAGTCGCGCATCCGCAAACCAATATTTTTACGATGACCTGATAAATAGTGTAAAGCAAGTCGACTCAGGCGGAAAAGGCGACACTGAAACTCAAACTCTTGTACACAGACAAAAGAATCCGAACAATTGGATTATAATGTTTTAGCAATCCCAAGTCACCATTCTGTTTTTGGACTATTATTCATTATGTAAAACATTTACTTGCTTGTAGTAACAATGCTGCGTTGTTCCATGCACAGTCAAACCTGTGAACAAAGACCGCCCTTTGGAAAGACAAAAGGTGGCCTTATTGACAGATAGTCTTTATTCGGAGGCCAATTTGCTCTAAATAATCAATGACGGTTTTTCAAAGAATGGCATTTATTCGCAGGGTGGTCTATATTCAAAAGTGGTTGCAAACATAGGTTTGACTGTAAATATATTGGCGAGGAATGTACCTTCATTCCTGATGAGTCAAGAATTAAATAATATCAAAGTTTCGAATGCACATGCATCGTCTTAAATTGATCAATATTATATATATTTATATATTAATTCAATATGTTTGTTTGTTTTTATGTGACTAATTGTCACTGGGGTTTAACGCCGTTTTTCAACAATTTTTCAGTTACATACGGCGACCGGTTCACCTAACCAGTTTTCCTGGACTGTATACTAACCAGTACTAACTTACCGTTCCCAAGGAGCCGACAACTTCTCCACATAAGGAGGGAAATATTTTTGTCAAATTTTCATAGAATATGACCTGCCGAGACTGGGCATTGAACTCGGATCGCCGCACGATCCAGCGTACTAATCACTGGACCACGGTCACGGCCACACATTACAACAGTGATGTATATATTTTGGAATACTTTGGTTAATGATTTAACGTGAAGAACGTTTGAAGAACATGCCTTGGGGAATGTTGGTCTAATCTTTACGAGAAAGCTGCCTTTGAAACCTCCTGATTAGCAAATTGCGTTTGTAAGAACTATGATCCGTAATGATGAGTCCATACATAGCGAACATTCTGCTGTTTTATTCTCATGTTTCAAAATTTAAACATGCATCAAAAAGAGTTAAGTTTGTTTCAAAATCAGTCTAATGGCATGGTCTAATTATCGATGAAGTAGTGGATAAGCCTTTTGTTTGTAAAACTGCCTTAAATTGCCTTTATCTCATTAGTGTAACTGGCTTATTCAAGTGTCAAATGTGACATGTCTACTTCCACGTTCTATAATCACTTCGCTTGAACTCTTAGACTCATCGATTTTACGATGGACATTCTGCAAGCGGTAATGGTGGTGCTATGGTTTCCATGGTAACATACACGCATAGCTGAGAACTGTTGTACCGCGATCTTTGGCGAGATACTTTTGTGCAATTGCTAAAATGTTGCTATTCGATAGAGAACAACACTACTAGATTCATAAATCTGATTGGAATAAAGCCTTTAACGCATTTACCCAGGATCTGCATTAGAGGGCTGGGTTTATTGAACATCGGTCAATCGGAAAGATAATTGTCGACAATTGGTCAATGTTCTACAGCGCTAATTGAAGTAAGTGGTCTAATTATTACGTTTCGATAATTTTTATAACCACTAATGACGTTTTGTCATTGTGTGATTCCGTCTACAAATTATATTAATGCTCAATGTGATGAGGGTTGTGTAATAGTAAATAAAATTACTGGTAGGAGCATAGATAGACGGAATTCGTCATCAGCCTTTTTGAACAACCGTCGCGAAAACACGAGACTTGAATAATGATTAATGATTACTAGTATCTTAATTGATAACTTAAATAATTATGGAAATATTGAATTTCACTGAATGATTTTAATTGATTTTAGAGTTGTCATTTCTTTTGTTTCTGAATGGGATTTCTCATTAAATATTTAAGGTCAGATCGATGTATGACTTTCTTTTTTATTCATCTGAATTTACATTAATGCGTGAAAACAAGGTAATGTGGAACCCTTCTAAACCGGTCGAGTCCGTGACCAGGTCATTTGACCGGTTTAGAGAGGATGCCAGATTAGAGAGGATTTTTTTAATTATATAGTAATGAAGACGGGATCAGAACACTTGGCCGATATAGAGGGGAAATCGGCTTATAGAGGAACCGATTTAGAGGGTTTCCACTGTAATTGTTTAAATAATGATCACCACAATAATGCTTTTATCCCTGTCAACATCAAATATTAAGAATGTATCTACTTTAATGCAGTATCTATAAACACTAATTAATAATAACATATTCCTCTGGTGGAACAAACCAATAATTAAGACATCATGAGATACCGTATCCAATTTCTGTGGGAACAATGAAACTCATTAACGCATTTCTGCGACTTTTTTCAAAACATATTATCTCTAGACATTACACTATATCAGATCCATTAGGATGTGTTTTACGTTCATTCCTTGAAATAGTAAAATAACGCAAATGTTAACACACTGGTAGAAATGATCTTACGCATTTTGTGTATTTTAATGAGTTTTTAAATGAATGCATAACTTGAAGGCTACAAAGCTAGTTGTCAAAAATCTAATCAAAACAAAGTTGTCATGTGCGATAAGTAACAACGGATTATGCGATACTGAATGCATTGTATTTTATTTCTAAGATTGATTGCCTCTTCAGACATTTTGATGATTAAGCATAACAAACCAGTGTTATATGTCGCTAAATTATTGCGACATCAAAATTTCATTTCGCAACTTTTTTATCAGCCCTTGTCTATTATCACTAGATTATTTCGTATACCATTGTTGTATCCGTCTCAGTTTCTTGTGAAGTCGATTGTCCTCTGGTTATGGATTTTATGAATATTTCTTTCAAGGACAGTTGTATTTTATACATTCAACTCTGTTCTGCAGCATGATGAAACCCGGGAATTCCCGAAGTGGGGACGGAGAAACTCGAGTTAGATATACTGCTTTAAACCAGAAAGATTGTCAGTCCAAATACGATAAAGACACGGTAACAGATGAATCTCCTTTGCTTGAAAACATTGAAAATTTAAGCATTAGTTCACCGCGGAAGAGTGATTCACCATCTGAAAGGTTGTCCAACGAAGCTATCAACTCAACGGAAAACAGTGAAACCCGGGGCTGTGTTCGGGAAGCGACCGGTGCGCAGTCCTCAAAGAAAATCGAAACAGGCAACGATGCTGATACGACCTATGGCGAACTCAAAGGTACAACGGATGATATGTTTGTTGAAGAGCCAAATAGTTTTGGTGCGAGACCGAAAATACACCTGTCCAAGTCTATGAGACTCAATTCTAAGTCACCTGAAGAAAATGATAGCGGTAAATTGGACATCGTTCGTAAGATGAGCCAGCCACTGTCCCCAAATTACATACCGTGGCAGAAGATAGGTCCGTATAAGGTACTGAAATTAAAGACTTGTCAAAGACTTTACGCAGCAACAGGCAGTGCAAATGATTTAGCTCTGTTCTTTCATAATGGAAGGTTCCATGCTATGGAGGCCTGGTGTACACACATGGGTAGGTAGAATTATATCAATATTTTGATTTTATTCATTACTAAAATCTACAAGTCTTATCCATTGTATAACAGCTTTATGTCGTTCGTATTTGTCGCATCACCAGTGGTGACAATTTCCTGGCTTAACTGTTATATCCGAGCCCAATTCGGGGCTTCGTGACTGCGTACAAATTTTTATTTCCACATGCTCTAGAATGGTATATATATTTAGAGAGATGTGTTTATGCCCATTGTTAGGTGTAATTTTATTGCGTCATCTAGATGACTAGCGATGGTATGCGTGCTCTTTTAATATGACAGCCAAAGGTTGAGCCGTGTTCATGTCCAAAAATTAAACAAACACGGTGCTGTTCATTCATCTGTTTTATAAATAAGTAATTGGAGTTCAAATGTATCTATGTTATTTTTCGTGTATCAATAAACCTTGAATCCGCATAGACATCTCGAAGTCACGAAAAATGCAAACACAAAAAAATCAAATTTATGAGGTAAGCATCATTCAGAAATGCTATGACATGAAAAATTAATTGCACGTGATTAAACTCAGTCTACATGCTGGCATTCTCTCACACATAACTCTCACAGTTACAGTTTACATACTTACATTCTCTCACACTTAACTCTCACAGTTACAGTTTACATACTTACATTATCTCACACTTAACGCACACAGTTACAGTTTACATACTTACATTATCTCACACTTAACTCACACAGTTACAGTTTACATACTTACATTATCTCACACTTAACTCACACAGTTACAGTTTACATACTTACATTATCTCACACTTAACTCACACAGTTACAGTATAATACTTACATTATCTCACACTTAACTCACACAGTTACAGTTTACATACTTACATTATCTCACACTTAACTCTCACAGTTACAGTATAATACTTACATTATCTCACACTTAACTCACACAGTTACAGTTTACATACTTACATTATCTCACAATTAACTCACACAGTTACAGTCTACATACTTACATTATCTCACACTTAACTCACACAGTTACAGTATAATACTTACATTATCTCACACTTAACTCACACAGTTACAGTTTACATACTTACATTATCTCACACTTAACTCTCACAGTTACTGTATACATACTTACATTATCTCACACTTAACTCACACAGTTACAGTTTACATACTTACATTATCTCACGCTTAACTCAAACAGTTACAGTCTACATACTTACATTATCTCACACTCAGCCTCACACAGTTACAGTATACATGCTTATATTATCTCACACTCAGCACACACAGTTACAGTTTACATACTTACATTATCTCACACTTAACTCACACAGTTACAGTATCCATGCTTACATTATCTCACACTTACCACGCACACAATTGCAGTCTACATACTTACATTATCTCACACTCAGCACACACAGTTACAGCCTACATGCTGGTATTCGGATAATAAATTTGATGCTTTTCTTACCGACTAAATCGATGATAAATATAGTAAATTAACAACCTTACAACATCGTGTTATCAGTGCCACAATAATCAATACAGATGTAGTTAATTGTTGTTGGTTACTTTGGTTTTCCATGTATGTATCACAGAAAATCGTGCTATTTTCTCAAAACCCACGGCGATATTTTTGTGATATATTGTGTTAACTGTTGCTAAGCAACCACAAATGTAATTCTTCTTTGCTTTATTCTTTAATATACTAATTTTGATATGATACTGACTACGTGGACACGTACTGAAAAACAGTTCTAACTACATGTATAATTTTATGTATACTGAATATATATTCTATGACATTATTGCAGTATATTGTATAATAATTAACTGTTTTCAACCAACTGATTCTTTACATTTCGTTTGTCATATTCCAATTTCGGTATGATATCAAGTAATTATCGATTTAATTTGTTTCGATTTTTTTTTCGTAAAATAGCTTTGCCTAGTTTTCATTTGCTAAAACTGGTCTTAGTGGTTCGAATCTATGTTCTCTTGAATTAGACGGTGTAGGTAAGCATTACGTCCGACTGATTTTGATTCAGTGTCAATTGTCTGGCAAGGATCATAGATAGATTTATATCGGCAGTAAATGCATACAATTCATCTAGAAATCTAATACAAAACCATGTGCACTAACACCAAGGATGACACAAACAAGAGCAAGCCCTTATTTTCATTGTGGTCCTTGTTTTTTATGGCATGACAAAGAGAGGCAAATACTTCAACAGTTATAACAGTAAAATTTAGCATGATTAAGAGTATGTTGCTAAGAATATCGTAATAAAACAATTAACGTAGAAAAAATACATACGCACTAAAAAGGATTATTATTCATGAATAAATAATAAAATAATACATTTCATGCATCAATACGAATGAATATTAAACATTAGTAAATATGTAAATTAATTAATATCACATGAGATCAAACAAAAATCAGACGCTGTGCCATGAATTTTGGTTCTATCAATTTCCGATTAAAAATTTTGAATTCAGAAATGCGTCTGCTTAATGGTAAATACTTTGATATGTCTATATGTGCCTGCATCTATTTGTGTGGTTTAATGTTTTCTATATACAGTCAAAATTATGTTTGCGGTCACCTCCGAATAAAGACCAGCCTGTGAATAAAGGTCATTCTTTGAAAAATCGTCACTGATTATTTAGAACATCTGTTAGTAAAGGTCACATTTTGTTTTCCCCAAGGATGGCCCGCAGGTTTCGCTGGTTTGACGGTACATAGATTGATCTTTACCGCTCAGCTTTGTGATAAATGACAGTGAAAATAGCTTTGTATAGAAATTCAATGCTATTTAACAGTTTAGCTGAGAATAGTACCTGTCTGTACGTTATTTGCTTTTCATAATGAAATCACGACAATTTGTCATGGTTTCTACAGTCTATTTTTTGTTATTACTACATAATAAACAGATGATATCTGTATTAAAGTTATTTGTCTGGCTCCGTTTGATGTTAAAGGATTTATAGCGACACAATGTGCAGAAATGAACGCAATACAGTAACACATGGTTATAATGAATTCGGATATAGCGGAGTGTCGGTTATACAGATTTTTTTCCGATCAAATCCTTCAGTGTTTCGATATAATAGATACAGAGAAACTTGGATATAGTGTAGTGAGCATATTGATACCCAAGGTTAAATTTAACCATTTTGGTTTACTAACCGTTAAAAAAATCATTTAAACATTTAAAAAGGGCTGCCATTTTGGTACTGGTTACCGTAAATGTTAAGATTAAACCAGCATCTTAGGCTTGGGTTAGATTTATTTGAGTTTTAACAAAAACAAAATTTGGTTGAATTTAAACAAAATTTTCTACAACAGCTAACCGAACATTTAACCAAAATTTTAACCAAAACTCTGATTTAACCCAGTGGTTAAAGTTAACCAATATTTATACAATTGGGCGCCGGCCGACCCTACATTTTGGCGCCGACACTAAAGTTTCAAACAGCAAATCATTCTAAAAAATGCAACCACAAAAAAAGTGGAAAGTGAAGTTTTATGAATTACCCTACTTTTGATTGTGTTGCAGCAAACAGTTATTTTGTATTACTAATTCTTTACTACAGGCTATTTATATATGGATATCCAAACAGTGTCGAATTGTTAATAAGTTGTAGAAAGCGCTTCTGATGTGGGCAACGGATTAATCCCAGTCAACCACCCAACCAATGTATCAAGGTATGTTTGAAATTATAATGAACAAACATTCAATTTTACTTCATTGCCAAATATGGTAATATTGTTTATTCTTCCAGGCGGCCCCCTGTATCAAGGTGACATAGAAGACTACAATGGCAGGAGTCACGTGATGTGTCCGTGGCATTCTTACATGTTTGACTTGGAGACGGGCAAAAATGAAATTGGACTTCAGGTAATAAGCTTATGAACAGCCTCCAGTCTTGGATGCTCCTCAAAATGTTGAATTATACAAGCATAACTCATTAAATGACCCCTTACGTACACTGTACCCGGCTTGACTTTCTTAATAAAGGAACATATACGACTATCGAACTATACTCCATCAAAAAGAATTCAAGCCTTCAATGAGCATGCGCACAATGAGGTTATCAATGTCCGTAAACCGTGGATTAAGACAATAAGTATGCATGTTTTATAAAATTGGAGAGGTATGTGTTAGACTGTTCATTGTCTGGTTTCTGGAGAGAGAGAGGGGGGGAGAGAGAAAGAGGGGGAGAGAAAGAGGGGGGGAGAGAGAAAGAGGGGGAGAGAAAGAGGGGGAGAGAGAGAGAGAGAGAAAGAGGGGGGGGAGAGAGAGAGAGAATAGAAAACCAAATTCTTGATAAGATCAACCTCAACTGGTTCCGCTACACTCAATTTCCTGTCTAATTTTAGTTGCTCAAAATTAAGGTGTAATTTGAATTTCGCTTGTAAAAAGTAAATTTTCATCGAATGTTTGATAAAATGGGCCAAAGGGGAAACACCGGATATCTCCGTTACGTCCGTACAATACCCGAAGGGTAAAGTCAATTTATACGAACACTTTTGGGTATGTGTACTGACTAGCAGACGTATGGTTTTATTTTTTTTATTTTCAGCAAAAAATCTACGACTTGAAGTACGAAGCTGGGTCCATTTGGATACGCTATCACTGTAAGATAACAACGGAACCAGTCAATAGAAAATTATCACATGACCAAAGTCAAAGTTCAACAGAAATTAACATACAGGAAGTAAAATCCAGGAAGAAATCAGTTTTAGACACGCCTCTTACATTGTCATAAACCACGCCCACTTAAATCCATATTGGTTAGAAATTTAAAACATACAGGATCTAATGACCTTAACTTATTTAAAAAGAAAATATTTCTCCCAACACAGGCTAGCCTTAAAAGTTCATTAATTATTTTTATCGTTCTGCCATTGGAGCGTGTTCACTAATATGTGGTAGAATCAAAATACAGCAAACATCTGTTTGAAAATATTTATTTGGTTAGGCTAGGAAGAATATTCATGCTTATAGTTACTTGACAAAAAATAAGGTAGGTCGCTAAACTTCTCTTTCTCTGAAGATACCTTCACGTACTTTAGAGATATGATTCATCCCCAAATATTTTCGTGCTTAAGATTTTGCTGTTAGAGAGTTTAGGGTCGGCCCCCAACGATGGGGACCATCACGACTACAGTGCAACCTCTCCAAAGCAACACCCTTTGGGAGACGCAAAATTATGTTGTTGTTGAGAGGTTGCCGCTCTAGAGAGGTTAAAAACATAGTAAAATCGTACAGTGGGGAAAAAGCATGCTGTTGTTGAAGGGAGGTTGTCGCTTAAGAGAGGGTCGCTCTGGAGAGGTTGCACTGTATTTAAAAATACCAAACGAACCAAACACGAAGAGACATAACACAGCAGTGATAAAAAAATACAAAAAAAGTCACAAAACTTCAAAAAATACATAGCAACTCAAAGTCGATCAACGACTGACATGATTGTCGATGTTGATTTTACAAAACAAAACTATATTGTGTTCTTAGTGTTTTACAGTGTACAAATTGTCATTTTATCATTACTATTTGTGAACTTGTTGATAAAATGAACATCAATCGTGTACGTTTTACCATGAGATTACTTGGAAATTTATTCTCGAACACAAATCAAGGACACCAATGGTTTTAAAATATGAACGAACGGACTCTTGTGAGCTAATTTGTCGATTGAATTTAGCAGTGTCTATCCTTATACATACCTAGACCACGAAACACACGCAAGGCTGTTCAATGACCAAGATTGACACAGCTGGAAGTGTGACAAATACGTTTGATGATACATTTAATAAGCATTTACCTATCAGTGTATGAAAAAAGATCAATTTGTATCATTGTGTATTTTTCTATTGTTATTGTCACCGCCTGTTGTGATATTCATTAGATGGCAATATCTACCATGCAGTGACTCGATAATGTTTTCTAATCCAGCATCGAATAAATATCTAAAGAGACATTTAGATGAAACATATCAACCAGTCATTTAAGTTGACATAAAATCTGATAAGAGATATTGGATCTCGGGTCTGAGACTAATATGTGAGTGTTAGGTTAATTTGTAGTCTGTACTCATTTCAAAACAAACATTTTCATGTATATGTAGTTAATTATCACGGATATTATTTTTAAAATAAGCAATACTTGACCTCAATACGAAGTTAATCACTCCAAGTGTGCCTTCTAAATGCTCTAAAATGTCACTAGCAGCGTGCTGTCAATCTCTAACGAAAGTTATTGCTACTTACCATTCACATACATCTCTGCCAACGTTTGAAAAGTGATTCAAAACATGTGACCGAGTCTCCTTCGGTTTCCACCGGATGCTCAATTGCATGTTTTTGTTTTCTTTTGTTGCCATGATTTTTCACGATTACGGTGTGCATGTACACTTAATCGCCACATTGAAGAGTTTCCATTTATCATTCCATATATTCCTTATTTGGAGTTGCTATCAGAACTACACATTTTCCGGTGCAGACATAACCTACGCTTGTAAGTTTTGAATAATTTGTATTAATCATTGTGATTGTAATAAATATACGAAATTTAATTACTGGTAGTTATTATATGTGTACCGCGGACAAATATGTGCAGTGCAACAATTGGAGATACATGTATGTGTGTTTGTATTATGAAGAGCGAAGAATGTATCATTACGCTGATTAATTGATGGTTATAATGATACCTGCATAACGTCCATATTTGATTAATTCAGAACGAAAATAAGGGTAATATCATATTTACATCCGTTTAATCATTCAAAGTCACGTGATTGATGCACGATTACGTCATACTTCTGAGCATATATGGCGTATCTCATTTACATGTAATACCACCATTGAGTTATTCTCTTTCATACCATCGTACCACATGTACCCGGAAAATTGAGACATCATGTTATGTGCATTTGATATGCATCGTGATTCAATTTAAATCTTCCATGCGTAGATACGTTGCACAATAAATCAGGGTTGTCTAATTACATATGTATTATTTTACAGTTTCTTGGAATTTAAAAATGTCAGTTTTAATACCTACATATACAGATTAACCCGGATGAACGGTCACTCGTGAATAAAGACCGCCGCGTGAACAACGGTTATTCTTTGTACAGACTTCATGATAAAATAACACAGATGTGAATAAGCATGCAAATAAAGGTCAATTGTACATAAAAGTCATATCCACCTCTTATTTTCATGGGCTTTGATCATGGGTTTGTCTGTATTTGCAATAGATTTTAATGATAATGATAGATGTTCGTGAGTGCCCCCTCAGCAGTATTGGTTTTAACACCGTTGCTCAACAATTTGTCAGTTATATACGGCGACCGCTTCACCAAACCAGTTTTCCTGGAACGTATTCTAACCTGTACTAACTTAACGTTCCACAAGGAGCCGACAACTTCTCAACATAATTATGACCTGATGCGACCGGGAATCGACCAATAACCACTGGACCACGGTCGTGGCCCCTGGCTTATCTGTTCCGCGATGTATGTCACATAATTACCCGTACACAATCATTGTTTTGTTTTCGTACTTTATAGTACAGTAAAACCTCACATTGCGACCAATATTACGACTACCGTGATATAACGCCCACTTATTTTCAATACTTTCAATAACTCCCATATAATTCAACCTGATAATGAGACCACCTCATTATTAGGGCCGATTTTCGGGTCCCGAATTTGGTTTTAATATTGAGGTTTTACTGTCGATGGCTTTTAATGGCCAGTTAATGACCGATTGATAATATCATAAGCCGCTGACTAAGCTATTGGTTAAAGATTTTGTAAGTGTGTAGATTTCATTTTTCTCTTACATGATTGAATACACACGAACTTTGATATATTACGATCTTATAAGTTTGAGTGGAGTACTTGAGAGAATTATAGACCTTAGTTTGATAATGTATTTGACACTTGAATTTGATGTTTATTCAAACTTGACTTTTATTGGATTCATTAATCTACATAAAATGTCATTTTTGGCACAATTCCCTTCTCAAGTACGCGATTCACTCATATCTTATGTATACGAGAATAGTAAGCTTAAATATCAATATTATGATTACAGTATTTCATTAACCATCTGCAATACGGTGAAATCATTGACAATCAGATTTACTGAGATTTCGGTTAATCCTTAAAGCGTCGTGGACACTTCGGTGGATTATGTTTAATTAAATACACGTATAGTATAACCCATGAAAACTGGATCCCTTCCGGAGTGGGCTTAAAGTTTTTTTTTCTGAGAATTCCGGTTTTCCGAGAACTATTGCTTATAGAAAAAAATGCTAAAAGAAAAAATGGGACTTGGAAAATCATTCGATTTTCAGAGAAATTCCGGTTTTCGGGAAGTCCGGTTTTCATGGGTTATACTGTATATACCAGACACAAAATCCTATGGAACAGATTAATACCAATATTGTTAAAATTTAACTTGTGTGAGCGCCATATAGGTTTAAACTGAAGAATGAAAAACTGAAGTCTAACTTGTATTTGCGGCCACCACCGAATAAAAGCCATTCTTGTGAATAAAATCCATTCTTTGAAAAGTCACCATTGATTATTTAGAAATAACAGACATCCGAATAAAGGCTACCTGACTATAAAGACCACATTAAGTCTTCCCTAAGGGTTACCTTTGTTCACAGGTTTGACTGTATTGGTGATATTCTAAATCAATCGAGTTGTTGAATAATTTCATTGACAGGTAACCAGAATGTATACTTTCCGCATGGTGAGTTTTAATTATAAGCGTTCATAAGATATTAATTACATATTGAAAAGTGATTTTCGCGACGCATGGCTGTGTACCATAATTTGGTTAAATGATCTTTTAAAGGTTTAAAGCCGTTTTAGAACTAATTTGCTGCTCCTTATTTCACATACAGTAGTAGCCTAGGGTCCGATGTACAGTCAAACCTGTGAATATAGGCCACCTTTGGGAAAGACCGAATGTGATCTTTATTGACATGTGGCCTTTATTCGGAGGTTTGATTGTTCTAAATAAACAATGGTGGTTTTTCAAAGAATGGCTTTTATTCACAGGGTGTCCTTTATTTGGAGGTGGCTGCAAACATAGGTTAGACTGTATTAAACTTTTCATGGACTCTTTCTTTTGATTGGTCACTTTTGTTGCTGAGCTAAAACCAGCCAATTAAATGGCTTGACTTTGAGGTTGGTATCTGTGTTCATTTTTATAACAAAATGATGTTTTGTATAATCATTTAAATTTAAAGCTATAAATGGAAAAACATGCTGAAGAATAAACCAAGAAAGAGCTATGGCTGGGACAATCGTTAAAACTTTGGTGTTATAAAACAGTGTGAACTCTGGTGTTATAAAACAGTGTGAATTCTGGTGATATAAAACTGTGAGATCTCTGGTGTTATAAAACTGTGTGAACTCTGATGTTATAAAACTGTGTGAACTCGAAATTTGAGTTTGAGCTCAAAGTTTAAGACTATAAATTGAGTCCAAGCTTATAAATATATGTACAGGATCCATGCTGAATTTTCGAGATTAGCCTAAACTTACCAATTTTGCAGTATTTTTGTTTTTCAAGGTACTCAATTTTGATGGTGTATTTTTGTTGAACTCATAGTATTGTTATCTATGTACCACTCTCACTGAACAGAATAATCGCTTTAATGATAGCCCCGGTATTATTCAGGTCCTGAGGTTACAAAACTTGAGAACAGTCTCCTAACTCAGATCTGAGCTCTGCAAGTAAAGCATTCTTGATTGAAAGATACTGCAGTTTAATGATTATATTCATTTTTTTCAGGTCATTTTAGCCGGAAGAATAATATAGGATTGAAATCTTCATTGTTTAGTAATAATTAAGTTAAAAACATCAAAGGATAAAATATGAAATTTGAGCTTGGAGACTGATCTCAAATTCCATAACTTGACCCAGACCATTTCATTTAAAACAAGAAATGATGTGACTTTCAAATATACAAAGTGCTATCAAATATGTCCACGAAACGATGTAAGACACCAAATCTAAACCCATGCCGTGAATATTTATAAACTTGCGAGTGGACATGGAGAATAGTTGGGGCGGTAAAACATTTTTTTCACTGGATTTAACGCCGTTTTTCAACATTTTTTTTTCAGTTACATACGCCGGCAGATTTACCTAACCAGTTTTTTTGGACTGTAATTCTAATCAGTGCTAACTTAACCTACCACAAGCAACCGGCAACTTCTAAACATATTGAGAAAAAGCCGCCGTTTTGTCAAATTTCCATAGAAGGGTATGACTTGCCACGACCGGTATTTGAACCCGGATCTCCGGTTTACAAGTCCAGCGCACTAACGACTGGACCGCGGTCGCGGCTGGTAAAGTGTTCAATAAATGGAAGCCGTGAACGACTATTCAATGTATGTAGTACAAGACAATATCTGCATTAACTATCCTATTCCGAGACTTTATATGGTTCGCTAAAAACTGTAAATAGAATATAACCGCACACCTCAAAATTATGTCGAATCTTTAAATGTTGTTTACATGAACAAAACGATTCACTAGAACAGTAATTATACAAGACACGACACTCGACGTTTATACAAATGAACCTCTATTGTACATTGTTCTTTACATAATCCAAAAGTATTCATTATTCAATATTATTTACCTGTTTTGTAATAATTATAAATGAATAAGATAATGCTGTTTTTTTTCTCAACGGTACGTAACAAGCCCCTTTGAAATCTTTAAAAATACCATAATGTATTTGAAAATAGATTTACTTTCAACACGTGAGCTTTTAATTTAATCTTTTTAATATCTCGCGTATTAAGATGATTGAACCGTTTTAAAAGCTTAATCGATCTTTTGATATCTGATTTAGTTTCGTTGTGCGGATTTTCATAGGAATACAGGAATTTGTCTAAGTCTCGTTATATTATTTAAAAGTGTTACACACTTGTTAAAACGATCGAGATTTGAAAATATTTGTTTTATCTCAATACGGAAATTGGAAATCTTTACAATCTTGTATTTTAAAATGTAATTGTACCAAGTTTCTCAGATATCGGACGGATAGTGTTTACTGGTTATAAAAAACACACTAAAGTAAAAAGGATATTATAGACTTATTAGACGTAAGTATATTTTTTATTCATTTTTTTTAAAATTTATAATGATAATATTAATTTAACCAGTATTTTAAACTTCTTTTAAAAAATCCATGTAGTTAGTTTAACATAAAGTATAATTTAATACGTATTTTTTTTATTTATTTTTCTTTTATTTCAAGATTATTTTACCTGCTATTTATTTCTGAAACTGTCGAAAACATGTAATTATGTGTATGTGAAGTACCTACCATTATTCGTCTCTTCATGTAAAATAAAAGACACTGGTGTAATCTAAGATAATATGAAATTAGATACACACATTGCCAACATTTCGATTACATGTATTTAACTTAAGGTATTTTTTATTAACGTATGAATGTATGAATATCTGTTATCCTAGACCAAATAAGGCCCTAAAAATAGCTTGTTTCCGCTACCCCGATTGACCCTACTTTTGCCGTCGACCCTATGCTTTTTTCGGTCAAATTATAGTTGTGCAAAGTAAAAATAATGTTACATTAGTAGTCATATTCTTGAATAAAGAAAAATAAAATAAATTAAATCCCTATCAACTGACCCTATTTTTTCAGAGCCGGTATAGCGGAAACAAGCTAATTTTTAGGCCTAATGAAAGTTTTTCTCAGAATATTTTTGTGATAATGATGATTATTATGTTCCCAAACTACTTAATGTGTATATGATCGAGGCTTTAAGATGATAATTATCACAGACATATCATATGAACACACTCAGTCCGTGGCTAGTACCAACTTCGTTACATTTGTACAATTATATATATAATTTATATTTGTGAAAAGTTTTATGTATGATATAACTTATCAGGTTCGTGATAGTTCATAGTTGCTATATGTTTCAGATTATATTACGAACAGATATGATAGACATCAATTTATGTCTACAGTTAATAATTTTTATTTGTGAAAACAAAGGGAAAATACTTATTAATTTATTTCAGCCAGTCCAGTACCCTTTCATTGATAATTTTATTATAAAAAGATGAGCATTTAAAGGTGACGTGGTTACCATAGCAACAATGCCACCAGCAACAGGTCTTCAGTTTTACCGGAAGAAGCAGACGGTAGATCACTTGGCACTTGAACGCCCACAATCATTACAAATCTTCAGAGACTGTGTTACCAAAGGATTGTTCAGCATTGAGAGAAGAATAGATTTGTTACAACAATCGTACTACGGTCCTGATATAGACATTGATCAAGAAATAAAGAAATGGCTACCACCCATCGCAAAGGTGCTGAAAGAAAACAAGATCAGTTTCTTCCTGTGTAAAACACAACTCGACGACGCCCTTATACAATTTAACAGGTCTGAAGGTGATCCTACGATGGTAGTTAACTTCGATAAAGAAGCTCTAAGGACCGTGTTTGATATAATAGATAGGGTTCTTCAGTACCTGAAAACAGGCTTTGCCGACATCGTAAAAGAATTGAAAACGATCTGCGATTATATGTGGAAATATTGTTTGAGTTTTTCGGGAGTTGAAGGGGATATGTATTTAGACACAGCTGTGAATTATGAGCGTCAACGGAAAGAGTTCTATGAAGCCGTGAATTTTAATCTTGACGATATCATTAACATGGCGGAACAATTTGAAACGACAGGCATGAGCTTTCAGGAGCTTGGCTTTGTTGCCAGAGACCTCGCAGAACGAAACAAAGCCACGCATGCGCCATTTCTAGTCATTATTCCTCAGGCGTTTGAAAATCTACGTCATGCTTCATCTGGGATGAGAAAATGGCTGCGAGCCGATGAAGGCTATGCCGATTTTATAAAAAATGATATTGACGATTTGGAGAAGAAGAGAGAAACGCAAGAGAAAAAATTAAGAGACATGCAAGTCAAATGTTCTAATACCGACCATAAATTGAAAACTGCGAATCGGTTTCTAGCTGATATTGAGGCCGAGGTGAAAACATTTCATAACAGAGAAATTTCATTGGCAAAAGAAAATGAAACGCTTACGAACGCATTTAAAGATGTTTTGTTTGATTTGGACATTAAAGCAATAAGACATGAAGATATGAAATACCGAATGGACAGCTTAACAGACTTTGAAAAAGAAAAATTTATCGAACTTGAAGATGAAATATCGCATTTGAACGAAAAGAAACCGCAATTAGAAAGGAAAATACGTGAAATAAATAAGAAGATTAATGTTGTAAAAGATCGCCGGGAAGTCATGAAAAAGCGTGAAACAGATGTTGCAGAGGCAAAAGGTAATTTTGATCATATTTTGATAATATCCAGTATGTCATTTTTTGTGCGTCTTTTTAAACTTTAGGGGTCCAAGGTGGCTGCCCATTTGTAAGTGAAGCTCAATATTGTCCATCCTATTTCAATTTTACTAATGAAAACATGCGTACGTCAAAAACAGGAATAATGAACTGAAATACCTTTAAAAATCAATTAGCTACTTGAAATAATTGACAAGAAGCATTTCACCTAAACAATGAAACTATGTATACGTAATTAATTAGTAATTTACCTGTCCCCAGGAAATGACACGCCCCGTGTCAACCGATACTGACTACAATGGAAATACGTAAGAAAATTATTAGCTTGATGTTTCAAAGCATTGAATGTATATTAAATAAGCTACGCAGTTGACACTGCTAAAAGGTTGTTAGCAGAGTTCATCGGTGTTTATTAATCATTACAAATGAATAGCCACACGCATTGCAATGGGGGCAATATTAATGATTAACTAATTTTCATAAGTATGAATGTTGCTTTCATTGCACAGCATGTTGTAATTCGAGGGAATCGTTTTCCATTACTGTGCAAAACATGTAAATGGAAGAATTGAGTTTTATCATTGGTCTCCCGTTGGTGTCTAATTAATCGTTATATTCATTCAAGTAATATCAATATTTAAAATTCTTCGATTATCTGATAATATTTTGAACTTACTGACTCCATACGGTGTTCTTTAGAACCAACGTATACATGAAGACAAATTTGCAATTACTTTAATGCGGTGTAAATTATGCATTATCTACACAGCTTGTTCACGTTCATTTACATCAACTATGCATTGTACATGCGTAAGCTTTTAAATGTATTTTTAATAATATTTTTAGTAACTCGTATTTCTTAAATAGAGATATAAAAGTAGTTTCAACGAAGGTGTGTATCTCAATGAAAAGTTAGCACATGTATGAGGTTCGAAACAGTACTTCGATATAGGTCAATTAAACGCGGAAGGCAATCTGTAGTTTCGCATATACGTATCTGTGTATGTCGTCAGGCCATATTTATCCTCCACAAGAATAAAACCACTAGCAAAGTCAGCTACATATTCCCCTCTGATTTATACTCCTCTTAGTTTCCGTTGCACATAACAATTAATGAATTTATGTGGTTCATTATCACGTTTTTATGAATCATTATCGTCACGAAATATGATATCAGACTGTTAACATTTGCTCTTCAAAGCGGAAGTGAGGAAGATAAAAAAAGAATTCCGGAAGTGCGAGGTCGAATTGGAGCGTATTGATGCAAACTTGTCTAGATTGAAAGAAATTTATCGCTACAAAACAACGCCGGAAATCCTGAAGAAAATATTTCATGGAATGCCATTAACTGCTCGTCATGTGGCGAACAAAGGGAAGAAGCCGATCTTAGGTAAATAGAATCGTAAAATTTGTATCTTATTGGAGAGAATCTTAGTGACTCTAAACATTAGATTACTAAAGGTACAATTTACATGAACTCATCTAGAGGCACGCGATAGCTTAATAAACACATTATTTATATATCTTTAAGTGTCTGGAAAGCCATAAAATTAAAAGATTTTTTTACCAAATTATAATGGATTAAATTTCTCTTCTTACGCTGTTAACTGGCGTCATTATCTGAATATCATGATCTGTAGGCGTGAAGGTGTCTCAGATATCAAAAATAATTGATAATGATGCAGAATAGGCCTCAACTTCAAGGACATTATTCGAATATAATTAATATGAATCCATCACAGTAAGCAACTTCAGTAATGCGTGCATATGTACGCTGAAATGTTTTTAAAAGAGATTTTGCAATGATATTTTAATGGAATATACACTTAACAAAATTTCTAAAAGGCCACCAAATTGAGTCCGATTTTAAAAATATTATAGTTTATTATTACATGTGTATGTTTTTAGGGTGACATCTTTTACAGCTAAATTTCTCCGTTACTGCCCATGAAATTCAAGGAAAACATTGCAAATTGAATGTAATAAATTTAGACAAATTGCGTTTATTGTTTGTCTTCCAATTTATCAAAAATATACATTACCGTGTAGAAATTATATTCAGCATATTGCATGGTGCTAATTTGCGTTTATAAATTGGCTTATGTTGTTTCCCCGACTGCGACTATTTTACAATGACTCGCGAAATGACAATCCGTATTATTTTAATTAACTCGCAGCGCTTCTTCCCTCTTTTCCGTTTCCTGTCAATAAGGAAATTAAAGATCATAAATGTCGTTTTACTTCCTTTGTAGACAGACTAGAAAGATGCTGCAAGATCACAGCGATGTTGATTGATCATGATTGGTCCAGACTTTACCGAGCCTTACCGTTTCATCCAGCACGTGGGGATGTTAACATATCTAATGACATCGATGAAATCGGAAAGGAATATATGAGACAATTAACGGAAGAAATGTGCAGGTAAATATGACGCATATCGTATACATATACATTTCATTTGGCGCGTTCCTCGAATGATGTATGTCGATAGGTACTGTCTGGTACTGCGATGTATAATTAATGTATTTTGTTCTAATTTTGTGGCACCCAATATGTTTGGAAATATATTGGTTTGATTCTACAATTTCGGAAAATGTCCGCTGATGTTTAACAAGCATATATTCAAAGCAGTCGATATTGTAATTTCCTGTCGATCTTTTAAACCAATATGACTTGCTTTTTGTGTGTAAAATTAGAACATAATCGAACACTTGTACTTGCAAAACATAAAATTGGGAAGTGGTTCTCTAAACTATACAATAAGAATATACGAGTATGTATTTATCCATTCTTGTTTGAAAAACGATATTCAAGGGTCTGAATTGTACACGTACCTAATTTTAAACTTGGTAATAGCGTTTACTTGTATTTTTGTGACAGCCAATAATTTCTCCGTTAAATTATACATAGCCTCGTAATTACCTCACCTTAATTGATATTTCGTCTTTCAAATCTGTTTCAAAACGTAATTAAAACATAATTACCACCATATGCTTTCTTAAAAAAAGTGTCGTTGTATTATGAACGAAAATAGTTCGTATATTTCGTTACAATACTAGGGCATTGATTATCAAGGTGTTACTGATTTCAATATGTCTGGCGCACCAAACAATCATGCAAATTTCAGAAGGTGTTTGCAACACGATCGGTTGTGAATCTAAATTAACCCAAATCCAACACAGTACAATTAAGATATATATTTTTGTTATAACAGGGAGCTTGGGGACTTATAATGCATACATATATTGCAGACAGAGTCTATGGCGTTGGAGACGAATGCACACACGAGCGAGCGTTGAGGATCTGAAAAAAGCTCTTCAGTCTGTAAGACGAAAAGATGTCATAGAAGCAATTGATGAAGAGTTAACAAAAATCGCAAATAAACCAAATATTCCTTCCCCAGCATTTAGAACTGTTCGATTTCCAAAGTTACAAGTTCATTCATAACGATATACATATGCCGTATTCTTATTAAACAGTACAACACACAGATATTGCTCACTTGGGTTCGTCAACTTATCCTTCGTTTCAAAATAAACACAGACTTCATTATGTGCAAATTTTCCAGTTGGATTATACTATAGTGAAAACAAACGAATGGAAGTATGAATGATATTACATAACTTCTTATTTTATAGAAGACTTGCTGTCTCCCACGTCTGTCTTGGTTTGACCCCTTTTTGGGACCCAGCAGTAACAGTTTTTGTACATCCTTATTCCCTTCATTTTCATATTAAAGGCAAAAAAAAAAAACAAAAAAAAAGAATTTGTCACATGCAAACTATTGTAGTTTTCAGTTTTTACTAAGATAGGGGAACAAGCGAAGACAATATGCTTACAAAAACAGCAGATTAATAAAATCCTGTTATTGAATATTTCACACAGTATGGTAGTGTTTCCAGATAACAATAAGATTAAACTAGATTTAATTATACTCCATATGCTTGAATTAAGAGTAAGATAAAAAAAATTAATGCTTAAGAAGATTTAACACATATTACCTAAACAAGATTATTGCAAAGCTGTCAGTATAAGCGACGTAATATAAATGGTTCGTGTACTACAGCCAAAACCTATGAGGTCAGTGGGCTAGAAAACATATCTAATTGAAAAAGTGATTATATTTATATAAGTTGTTTACATAATATTTAATGCTATATATTTGCATTAATCAGATAATGAATGTAACATTAAATGATCATATTATGTTATTAATTCTTAATTAATGGTCCGGTTGGACACAGATAATCCTCGAGATAAATGCCCACTGTCCGTGAAGGCCATATTCCTTCCCCCTTCCTGTGTGGTCTTTGATTTTAACCCTTTGCTTCATAAGCATATTTTGGACTCTTCCAAATTCAAAGCAAATATACAAAACATCATTTTTTAAGAAAACTGCGTTATTTCTCTCTGAAAGAGTGGAAAACATTGTGGCAAAAAAAGCCATTACTCATTACAAGCCATGGTTTCTTTTGCCATAATGTTTTCAAAAGGTGACTGCTTCAGATGCTGGAAAATGTGGTATTATGAGGCAAAGGGTTAATGCAACCTCACTTTAGATGTTTGACTTTACATGATAAAAATCAGTTTCATTTCTTGACCATCAAATACGCTGAGTCAAATTTCTGAACATCCTTCTTGTATTTATAGCACTGGAAGAAAATAATTAAACACCCTTGATTGATTGCTGGGTGGGCTTTGATATATTTAATCCAACATTTACTTTAATCTTTGAATATTTAATTTATTTGTGTACATCAATTAAGTAAGTATTATAAAACATACCAAGTAAGGCATTATGATTTTTGTTTGTTCATATGTTTGTTCGTTCATGATGGCTCTACAAGATAACAAAGTTTTACAGTATTTAAAAAATATTATTAGAATTCACTCTTCAGAATTTTTGATAAAATACTGTCACTACGAGAGAAGGCCTAAACAAAAAAAGGTTTGTTTCTGGTTACATGCCCAAGAAAATATGGGTTGGTAGGTAGGGATTTTTTTTCATTTATGTTGTTTTACATATATCAACAACACTGTAGTGAAAATTACAATATAGCACTAAGATTTGGATAAAAACTTATGAGTCGGCAAGTAAAAGATGGTTCGGTCGGATAACCAGAAAAAAAACAAATTTTTTAGGCCTAAGTAAGGACATTAGATTACAGGTAAAACAATTAAGACTGAACAAGTGCATTTATATTTATTCATTCAAACAAATTTACATTAAAATAGAGTCAAAAATCATGGACATAACATACTGTCACAGAAAGGACATCTTTCGCTATCTCCAGCAAGCCATGAACAATCTGAAACATACAGTGTACAGTGTTACATTGTAATAAATAAGAAATCAAAATGTTTACTAACATTATTCTCATCGCTATCTCAAAATGTTCATCACTCAATCTTCTTTCTTAACCCTTTGCCTCATAATACCGCATTTCCCCGCATCATTGCCACAACGTTTTCCACTCAGTCAGAGAGGAATAACCCAATTTTCATATATAATTTGATGTTTCGTACATTTGCTTTGAATTTGGAAGAGTCCAAAATATGCTTATGAGGAAAAGGGTTAATTCAGCCCCCTCTCAGCAGGTGCTTCCCATTATTTGAACCCAATTTTATTTTTGCACCACTACTTTCCATTTTCCGTCTATATTGTGCCACAGTGTATGTAATTAATTTCATCAATTTAAGTGTTCCCTGAATCAAAATGTATATTTTACAAACACACACACACATACACACAAACCCCATTAATATTTTAAAATTCCCATTCATAAGATAAATTAGTAAATTACACAGAATTGAATCTAACATTGAAGTAAGTATTGTAAAACTAGGTCATGACTAATATCGGCTATTAACACAATATTCAAATCAGACAAAAACACATGTTGTCCATTTAGTATGAAACACATATTTATACAGCTTGGACAAATCAAACAATGGACAAAAAAATGAAAATTTTAATCATAACATATGATATTGTGAACCTACGAGTCTAAGGAGTTTAAAAGTTCACTCTTAGTACAATTCTCAATACAATCAATTACCCACAGCTGTATAAGGGTCATGAATTAGTCAATATAACACACATAAAAACATTAAACACACTTCAGTTGGATTTCAAAGTTTAGTAGCATTAGAACACATTTAAATCTGACCCCAAGTTGTGTGTAATGTTTTCATAATTACAAGATTATTCACTCAAAGGGTGAAATAGATTAAACAAAAGGATGAAATACATTACAGCACTAATATACAATAATACCACCATTTTAAATATCAAGACAAGGGACCAGTGACACAAACTTTTTTCATCAGGTTTAACATTGTTTTTCAACAATTTTTCAATTATATATGGCAGCCAGTTCACATAACCAGTTTTCCTGGACTGTTTACCAACCAGTACTAATTTGCCCTTCCATAAGGAGCTAGCAACTTCTCCTTGTATGGAGGAAAACTGGACCACAGTCACAGCTTCATACAAAATTAATTGATAATATGATTTAACAAGATTTTGAGATCAACAAGCATGAAAAATTAATGCCTGCTGTAATAATTAGGGATGGGGATATTTATAACCAGTCAATTGAAAAACATGGAAAAAACAAATCAAACTTTTGCTATGACAAAGATTGATAAAAAATTAATTGAAAGTTGACGAGTTGAAATTGTGAAAATGGATCCAAATACAAGGTACAGTGATTAATAATTTTCAGCAAATTGTATTAAAGTTGTGATTGATTATTTTTACACCACATTTATTATAATCAACTTACAGACAGATACAGAAAAAATTCAGTAGTTAGACCACCTCACTAACCAAAAAACAATCTACAGTTAATGTACTTAACATTGAAGTAGATTTGTTATCAATTTGAATATAGACTTAATTTAGAAAACTGGTTTGAAATTCATTGATACTGTTTTAATATTGAAGTGGTCTTAAACCCTTTGCCTCTTAATACTGTATTTCCCTGCATCTGAAGCAGACGACTTTTGAAAATATTGTGGCAAAAGAAGCCATTGCTTGTAATGAGTAATTACTTCTTTTGCCACAATGTTTTTCTCTCTTTCAGAGAGAAATATACCCCCATTTTCTTAAATAAATTGATGTTTTGTATATTAGCTCTGAATTTAGACCAGTCCAAAGTATGCTTATGAGGCAAAGGGTTAAGTGAGTTTATACTGTGTCTGTATGAAAAAGATGCATACAAATCTACCAGTTGTTGACAATATGATAAATGAACACGAACTATTACCATCCATGATGTTGACTAGGTTGTGACATACTTGGCAGGAGATGTATTGTACTTCCTCAACAGGTAAGAAAGTTCTGTTACAAATACCTGCAATGTCATTAGAAAAAATATACCTAAACGTGACTCATTTTAAATAACAATATATTAGTAAATTTCAGAAAGCAAAAACTATGAAAAATAATACCTTTATCCTAGCAGGAATATTTTATTCTTTTCATATGTAACAAAATGGACACAAACAATTGTAAGGCAAGACATAAAAAATTGTTTGTTTCTGGTAACATGCTCATTAAAAATAGGGTAGGTAGGTGGGGATTTTTTTTATTCTTGAAAGTAGCTGTTGAGATTTGTTTGTGCTAAAAGGTAAAAACAACAGAGGATGTAACTTTCCTTGGTCCTAATAAAAAGTCTAGGGTTTCAGGGAAAAATTAGGGTTGGTCAGGTAACCAGAAACAAACAACTAATTCATGCCTAACATAGGGGAATGAAAGTCTGATTCAAACTCAGAAGGATAGATAGTTTTGTAACAATAATAATAATAACGTCTTTATTTTGTGTGGATAAACTTGGTTTAAAACTAATTTACAGAATGGCCCACAGTTATTATAATTACATGGATATAGCACCAAATGAACAATTCAGAACAATGAACTACATGTACATGTATTTTAAATTACCAGTTTTTTCCAGAACCCAAGTATTTCATTACTTAGAGGATAAAAAATATTCAGTTCAGCATCTATACTGGCCGTCAAAAGAAAGTAACCAGTAAGTGATGTTGGTATAAAATAGACAAAGCGCAAGTAATCGAGATGAATTTAATTCTGGAATTAGCAGAAATATTCCATGATATGGTTTATTGTTATCCATTATTGACCATAAAATTGCTGTATACCGTTAAAATTTCAAGGTCAGTATATTAGACCAAAATAGAAGAATTTTTATGACGGTTACTTTCTTATGACAGCCAGTATATATATAAACAATGGGAAAAACATGTCTAAACTAAGACTAAATTATCACTACAAGCTGCTTGTATAACTTATATGTTCAATTACACTGTTCATCTCTGACTTACTGAATAAATGTCCGTTATGGCATTTCCAACAAGACTGTAGCAGTTCCAAATCTAGACATAATTAAGGATATAACTTAGACTTCAGCTCCTTTAAATAAATTTAATACAAGGTAAATATTTACGTCATATGAAGTATCAATGATCGCGTGACTGATGTTTGTTATTGATCTATTGTGTTATCTATCAAATATTGTGGTCCATGAATATATTGTCTGGTCCAGTAAATATTTCAAATTTGTCAGGCAGCCAGCTGGTCCAGTAATGATTTGCTGTTTTTTACATACATAGGTACAGATGAAATACCCAATAACATCAATCTATTTGTTACAAAAATATAGGAATCAAATGATATTAGTTCTGGTATTTAAGCTACATTGTCACGGAGACCACTTAACCATTTGCCTCACAAGCACATTTTGGACTCTTTCAACTTCAAAGCTAATATACAAAACATCAATTTATTTAAGAAAATTGGATTATTTCTCTCTGACAGAGTGGAAAACTTTGAGACAAAGAAGCCATTTCTCATTACAAGCAATGTCTTCTTCTGGCACAATGTTTTCAAAAGTCATCTGCTTCGGATGTGGGGAAATGTAGAATTATGAGGCAAAGGGTTAATTGATACTTAATTAACTAAAGTTTATAATGAGATTTTCAGGAAAAGGATACTTTCATTGCAAACACAACATTTGAAGTAGTCCACACAGACATCACCAGACAAGAATTGTTTCACGGCCTGCCTTGTCTCCGTCACATTGTCATCACTGACCAATATTTCAGAATGTTTATCAAGGAATAATAACATTGCACTAAGTATCGATCTGTCTGTGTCTGAAAATGTCATCCACAAATTATAGGACTTTGAAAGTAGCTTTAGATGAAGTTATGCTTATAACAACTGTTATAATGGACAGATAATAACACATAACAGACAATATATTCTGATTAGCAAATGCGGCTTTTAAATGTCATGTACATTGAGTTTGAACATTTTCAGAAATTCTAAAAGCATTTCTTTAAAAAAAACAAGGAATCCCCGAAAATTTAAAAAGAAAATATTTTTTTTTTTTTTTTTTTTTTTGGAACTGACAAAAGCCAGTCCGCTTATTTCCATATGACAACAACTAAAAATAATTTAAGCAATACAAAAAACTGTTTGACATTACATAGTATACATGTGTAAACCAAAGTAGAATTGTGCACAAGTCATATCGTAAGCACAACGTTATATAAAGCTGTATGAAAACGTTTATCTTTTAATGTATAGTATAAAAGTACACATAAAAAAGACTTCTCATATAAATGTTCTCGTTTCAACTACGTTAGGTTTAAACTAAAAAATAACAAAAAAAATTATAAATAACAACATGTAGCAATCCCAAAGGTCTAGAAAATACCTGACCACAGACTCAAAATTAACAAAAAGAGAATTTATTTTCTAAAATCCATAAATTTACAAAACACTGAAACCAGTATTTAGAAAATCCAACAAAATTTGAATAAGAACAATCACTAAATGAGTCCTATGTCCCTGAACTAGCAACACAACAGCTGAGACAAGAAAATTCAACACATAATGAATAACCTTGAATTCGACCTTGACCTTGGAGCTTAGGATCCGCGTCTTGCATGCAACACATTGCCTTGTCTTGGTGAACATTTGTGCTGTGTTATTTCGAAATCGATGCAGAATTTACAAAGTTATGGCTGAGACACGAAAATTGGACAGACAGACGAACGGAAAGACAGACAAACAGTGCAACTGATATATGCCACCCTTCAGGGACATAAAATTGAACAACTTTAGCAGATCTGAAACAATTAAGTATGAAATATAAGCTGATGTATTATTTTACTGGTACATTTACCTGACATATTATCACGAGAAATTTTCTGTGAAACAATGTTCTTCCATGATTCAATGACCCAATAGGCAGATATTAAACAAGAGAGTCGATATACTTCATTCTCATATTTCTCAATACTGTCTTTGAACTCGTCACATTTCTGAAAAAAAACATACTTTGAGACACACTAATGAGATGTTCATTAAAGAAAAAATGCATCAATTACGCTTGAAATCATCTAAAAGAAAAGATTTGCGATAAAAAGTTAAAAGATTTTCTGGTCTTTTGAAATATTGGAAAATGAATAATGCTGAGGTTCTTTGATAGTGTCTTTGTTTGTATTAAATTAACTATTCAGACAAACATTAAAGACAACAAAGTAGACAATACATTATGCTAAAGACACTATACAGTACAACTTCTCCAGAGCGGCCCTCTCTTGAGCAACAACCTCCCTTCAACAACAGCATGATTTTTCCCACTATATGGTTTAACTATTAATTTAACCTCTCTAGAGCAACAAACTCTCAACAACAACATAATGTTGCTTCTCCCAAAGGGTCTTGCTTAGGAAAGGTCGCATTGTATTTGAATGTAAGGATCATATGACAAAATGTGGAATCTATAAAATATAACATGAAAACAAATGAATTGTGAACCTGTTTAGTTTTTAATTTTACTTTTTGTATCATCTTCTTAAACCTGAAATAGAATATAAACTGAATAAATCATTTTAACCAGAAATTTGTTTTAAGAAAACATCGAGTAAAGCAAAATATTAGTCATAAATAACAAAAAATTATACATTTGATTAATGCGCCAGTTCTTTCTTTAACAAACTAATTGAAATGTAAAGCCAGTTTTATTGGCATTTAAGCAGAAACTGATAATATAAGGATTTATAGCTGTCAAAAAACTTGTCACAATTTTTTGTAAGGTCTCCCATGCTAGTTTAATCATTACATGTGTTTATATACAAGCGTTTTCATATGATGCAAAAATACCGATTCCCATTGTTGATGGGAAAATTGATTGTTTAAAAAATTTATGGAGATATTTTGGATGCACGTAAATCTGATGCTTGTAATAATGAAGTTTTACTGTACCTTGTTACTTGGTTAAATCTCAGATTGGAAACTTGAAAAACTTCATCCTCTGTATTCTGGTTTTCATTCTTATCAGTGAGTATGTTAAGACGATATAACTCTAAAATATCTACCCAACTTCCCATAGGTTCTACAAAAATGGAACAACGGACATTAGTTTTGACTTGGTCAAATGTCAGTAAGACTTTTGTCTGTCTTAACACAACAGTCTACTTATTGATCCCAGATGATTTGTATAAAACCTGTTTCAAAATTACTTTCAATTATGACCAGGTTTCAAGTTTGACGGAAAATTGATTTTCAGAGAGTAAACTGGTCAAATTTTCAGGATATAGGAATTAAGAATTTTAAAAAAATTGTCATTCCAATATGAAAAAATTCACCTTCATATAAATAACTTGTAGTTTTAATCATGTTTCCACATTTTAGTTAATTCTTTTATCTGGCAATACATATTCCCATGTGTTAACTTTGTAACTGAAGATCAATTTTATTACTTTATTTAACTTTGTCATGCATCAGGAGGTGTGTTTAACCCTTTACCTCATAATACCACATTTCTCCACATCTGAAGCAGACGACTTTGAAAACATAGTGGCTCTGAGCCTAATATTACAGAAAATACAAACCTGGGGAAGTCATCAAGCATTTTTGGCAAGAATCACGACAGTTACTTCCCTTTATAAGATCATCCACACAACGAATATAGACTGTTGACGTGACATTTCTGAACTTTGGATCAAGATGATCAAAGCTTGGCCATGGTCTAAAACATGAATATATTCATTTCAAATGCTTTAAAATAATCAGGAATTAGTAGTTAAAAAAGGTTAATAAATGATTCAAACAAACGTCTGCCCATTTAGCACAACTGATAGAGCCTTATGTCTACAGACTTATACGTTCAAATCCAGAGCACAGCACAAACTCTCTGTGATGATTTGGTTGAGGACATTCTTCCACCATCACTTATCATTCATACGGATAAAATGGCAGTTACTTGTGGAGGATAAGGGTATTATAAAAGAGTCCATGAAAACTGGTTAGGTAAACACTCTGCCCACATATAACTGATCTTAAGCTCAAAAAAAGGCATAAATCCTAAACATATAAAATTTATCATATTTTAAAACTAAAATTTGTTAATCTGAATTCCACTGACTAAAGCAATGAAAGAATGTGGTTGTTTTTACTGAATTTGTATATATAATGAATGTTACGAAGGGGTTCCATGGTCGAATAATAATCACTAGCTCTTCACCACTGTGAGTTCAAATCCCACCCAGGACCAAACTTCACATGTGAGGAAGCTAGCTTTCAGAAGGTTGATGGTTTTACCCAGGTGTACAACTGGGGTCTTTCTCCATCAACAGAGCTGGAAATGTTGCAAACTGACCCTTGTTGTTGGCATGACATTAAACCAAAGGGAAAAATAGCTTATCTGTTTTACATCATTTGATGTAATAAGCAATTTTGATTCTAAGTTAAAAAAGGTGCATAACTCCAAAAATATAGCTTTCAGAATGATGCCCCTTGTCTTGCAACTGTCCCAGGTCGTGGTAATCAAGTATTCCGATTGTCATCTTGACATTTTTGTAAGTGATTGAGTAATGGGCTACATTAAAGTTTTCGTATGACAGCAAACGACACAGTGATCATAATAGCTAGACTTTTTCTTTGAAACAGATGGGCTAAAAACGGAAGGAGCTGTGTCTGTAGTCCAGTGGTTAGTGTGCAGGAGTTGTAACCCAGAGATCCAGGTTCGAATCCCGGTCGTGGCAGGTGATACCCTTCTATGAAAATTTGACAAAAATGTAGATTTTCCTCCTATGTGGAGAAGTTGCTGGCTCCTTGTGGAAGGGTAAGTTAGCACTGGTTAGTATAAAGTCCAGGAAAACTGGTTAAGTGAACCGGTCGCCGTATATAACTGAAAAATTGTTGAAAAACGGCGTTAAACCCCAGTGACAATAAGTCACATAAAAACAAAAAACAAAAACGGAAGGGTTATGAGAGGACCACAAACTTCCTGAGCTCCCTTCATACAAACAATAGCTCACCTGATCACAAATGCTGCGAAGACTTTGTTAGGTGATAAACAGAACCCATGACAGACATATGGTGCATCTGCAGGTAAATCTAAAGGGATTCTCTCACTGTGTAGTTGTATTCCTTAAAGGAAACATTCCATTCCATTCCATTACTTATATTTTCAATGCTTTACAAATTCAATTCATAACCAATCATAAAATAATCTTACAGAGGGCTTTCATTTGACCCTTAAAACAGCATTTTGACTCTTGAAATCAGTAAAATACAGCTTTTGACTTTTGAGAATTTGTACCAATAGGTCAAATTTACAATAGAATTTGAAGGAAATTTTGTTAACTCTTCGAATTATCATCAGTCAAGGGTCATTTTTGACCCTCAACTTTTGACGTCCAGTGAAAAACCCTGGTTACAAACACAAAATGATCTTCCATCCCCATATTACCATCTTAAACATTTTAAAATAAAAACGAGCTAATCAAAGCAGAATAGTACTACTTTCGTATCTATGCATTTTAATTAATCTTCAATATAATTTTGACATTTTTTATTCAGAACATTTAATCTATCATTAAAGCAACATTATTAATAAGTTTAGATTGAGCATCATACTAGTGAGACTGCAAATGTGACAAAACATCATACCTTCTTTTCCTGAGGAAACAACTATTTTCTGTACGACAGCTTCAAAACTTATCATTATAACTGAATCATTTGTCAGAGGATACATACCTAGAAATATTCAAGAAAACATTAACAAATTTTAATGCTAAAACTCATAAGTGAGATCTGCATCAAATTCTAAGTTCCGACTAAAATTTCAATCCTGTTCAAGCAGGGATTTCCCTGATGCAGGTTTCTTACGTCCCTGACGCTATATTCAGCCGAGGGACTCAGAGTGACCACTGCGTCCTCAGGACCCCTAACGACTCGGAATTTGCCCTCGGAATTTTCTGTGTGGTACCCCAAAAAATCCCAAGGGACCCTTAAAATGTTGGAGATGGGAGTCCTGGGGGCCCTTGGGTGAAAAATCGTAGGGAAAACCCTGTTCAAGTAGGAATGCTAACTTAATCAGACGCCAGCATGAAGTCATTCAAACTAGTCATTAAAAAAAACGATGTTAAATAGTGCATTGAAAAAACAACATACAGTTCCTCATTTAGAACTACAACCAAAAAGCAGAACCAGTATTTCATCATTAAAATCTTTTATATAGATTATCATAATTATTCATTAACAATAAATAAACATCAAAATACCTTTCTGATCATTTCTCACTTAATGCAATGGAAACCAATAAAAAATAAAGAAAAAAAACTTATCATCAAAAAATCTGATGATTAGAAAAAAACCTACCTTGCGATGGAAATTCATTTTCAAGAAATAAGTGACTTTGTGAAATGACTTTACGACCATCGGAGCTCAGCTGAAATGCAAGAACACAATGTTCCATGCTCACAACAAAAATACAAGAACCATCCTGAAATTGAAAAAGCAACATTCTTAACATATTCTGAACAGAAACAGCTACAGCAGAATACAATGCTCTAAAACCTGTTAAAACAAAAACTTGGCAAACCGAACAAAAATCCATAAACTGTAACACCTCAAGACATTAATAAGGGGAAAATAAGGTAGGTAACTCAAAAAACTTTCGATTTTATTTTCAAAACACGTTTTGAGATAAAGTAAGCTATGATTCATCCCCAAATATGTTTATGCTTTGGATTTAGCTATTAGAAACTTCAGGATTAGGTTTGGTCAGGGTCTGCAGTTATAATACTTGAGATTAGTGTCCAAGCTCAAATTTCATATCTAGTCTTTTACTGTTCAAAGTTAATCATGATCAGATGATAATATTATTATTGATGCATTATTCTGACAGTATAATTGACCTGAATATATATTTGAACATTAGTCATCTCTATCTTATTAGCCATAATACTTTGAGAACAGAATTGAGATTAAAGCTCAGAGATCGTTCTCAAGTTTATAACCTCGGGGCCAGGTAACCATAAACATTTCTATGGCTTAAGCATACTTCAAAATGGTCAATAACACAAAGACTACTGACTTCAAACAAATGCAGTACCTCATCATTATACAACAAACACATAGATGAAGGCTTCATCAAGGATCTTTCCCCATACAAACAGGTACTCTCAGGTGTTCTACTCAAATCATTCAGATCCAAATGTAACCCGTGAATTTGGCCAGCTATATTACCAACAATAAGCATTCCTGAAATGTACAAGAACAGTGTGTAAAAATTTGTAATACGGATATAAACAACTAGTTATATCCAACAAATATCTATGGTCCCCATTAATATTCAAAACAGCAAAGACCATATTACAGGTCGATATCTACATTCAATATACTCTGGTGATTCTGGTTTTTGCTAAATGACAGCCTACAAATTACTGCAGCATTTAGAAGCAAATTTTACAATTCTTAAATAAGTCAAGATGAAAATTTGAAAATGCAAAGAAGACAAAACATCATGATATCGTACCTAGCATACCAGCCTCATACATACTAAAACCACTCTTGTATCACAGTTTCTTAACAGTCTAGCATCAGATCTATTTTGTTAAAGCAGGGCACAGCAAATTTTTTCGGCTGCTCATACAGCAGAACAACCAGCTAAGAATTTTAACTAGTTCCGCAGCAATTTTAACTCAAGTCAATTTCTACTCGTAATTACGAGCAGACGAGTGGATTTGTTGAGCCCTGCAAAGAAAACTCATTATTAAGACATATATACATTAAGTACAATGATCGTACACTAACCAAGTTTAGAACACCACTCCAATGAAACTATCTGTGATTCATTTGGTCGTATAGTGCATAACATGCAACAAGCTGTCCTGCAATGAAATGAGAAACGATTATATGCAAAGTAATATTATACAACTGAAATAATGTGAAACTTTAGGGAGGTATAAAATGCTAGTTTAAATGGCTTTATCAAATGAAAGCACACCAAGTCTGATATATTCTAATGTCATAGTAAGCAGTTAAACAAACAAACTGATAATGATAAAAAAAAACAACAGAAACATTTCCAATTAACATATTGTCCAGTTCATTAAGTTTGTAAGTTTATGCTGTTTTTTTTTCAAGCAGGTTTAATATAATTTAAGTCAGGGCCTTTTTTCAAAAACTTGGGAAGGAGCCTTAGCCTTTTATTTTGGGAAATTCAAGTGTGATTTTCAGCCAAATTGGGAAAAGGTAGACTGACCCTTAAGATACATCAATAAACAATGGCTGATCTGGCACTTCCCCAAAATGGGAAAAAAGAGGCTTTTTGCAACTGGGAAGTCACCAACTTCAGCTTCTACCTGTAAGCTGTTCAAATCTCTTTTAAATAACAAGAGAAATTATCAATCTGAACAAACTTACTCATTATCACATGGTTGACTGACCTTCCATAACACAACATCACCAAATTTAGTACCAACAGCTAGAACCAAAAATTTCTTTCCACTGTCAGATTCTGTGAAGACTTCTGGGTACCATTTCATAGCTGAAATTGAAAATTTAATAATGCACAACTTTAACTAAAATCAATTTGAGTACAACATGAAACTTATGTACAGAGAGTGGCAGAATGGAATCAAACAAAAAACAAGTAAGTCAACTCTAGCATCACATAAATTAAATTTCAAACTTTCATTCATTCCAAGAGTCTGAGGCATGGGCAATTATGTATCCAACTCATTGTGTAGACTCTACAAGGCCACAAATACCTCATTTTCTTTAAAACTTCATCTCTTATTCTAACAATGAATAAGAAATTCCTAAATTGACAAGGTCAAAAACTTAGCAAAAAAGTGTCCTGACTAAATTCTGAGATTCTTCTTCAGAATTCATCTTTAACTAAAAAGAAAGCTTGAAAAAATGAAATGATAACTTCAAGAAACTTAACCCTTAGAAGAATTTATTATTCCATCAGGTATTAAAAGTACCTACCTGTCACAGCTTGACTATAGCACCAATCTTTATATGGGTAATAATCCTCCAATGTTTTGATTTCTGTCCTAGTCTTGTCAATTCTTAACTCAGTTAAATCACATATCTGTGAAAAAAGAAAAAAAAATAGAATGAAATTTAACATGTATAGTCTTACAATACAAAGACACATTTTCACCACTTCATATCTACCAGCATTACATTTTGTTTTAATTTACAATGACAGCAAACAAATAACAAATGTGCCAAAAAATATCAGTGGAAGTCTGATTTAAAAAAGTAGTAATGCAATGGCTACAGCTACATATAATAAATACAGCTGGAGACTTACATTATGGCTTACATGATGCAAAATATTACGTACTAGTATTTATAATTTTCAGGTATGAAAACTTGTTTATTTTTCTTCTTATCAGACTAAGATTTAGATAAACCATCGCTGTAAAATCATAACTCACTCACCTTATACCAATGATAGAGTGAATCTTTCTGCCAGAACAAACAAAGTTGATGATCAAATGATAAGGTGGCCAGAATGCTCCTAAAAAAATGTATAAATGAAATCTTAAAGTTCATCTAAAAAGGCCACACGCACAGAGTTATGAAAATGAAGCAAATTTGATCACTTCGCAACTACTTTACTTCCATGTGAAATCTTATGGATTTGATAGTTTTAGATTATTTTCAACTTCCAAGATGTTCAATTAGGCAAAAAATAAATATTGACTAAAATAAACAAACAACAAGACACTGTGACATAACAATGAAATGTGTACAGAATAAGAACAAGATGGTCTTATTTGACATACTGATCGACATATATTCTTTTATTACCTTTCACATAGTCTGTATGAAATTGGAGGAGACCACTCCACTTTACAATAACCAGTATGAGATATACTATCAAAAAGATATTTCATTGGATTTAGTACTCTATCAGTTGATACAATCTTAAATTCCTCTGAAAACGAAATAAAATAATATTGCTTTCAATCATTATTGATTCATTAAATCATTTTTTATCATTTTTATTTACTTTAGGCCAAAACAAAATAAGACCTGTTTCCAGTTACACGCCCAAAAAAATGGGTCGGTAGGTAGGGATTTTTTTCTATTATGTTTTTTTTACATATATCGGCAACACTGTTGTAAAAATTACAATACAGCATTAAGATTTGGATGCCATAAAATCTTATGAGTCGGCAGGTAAAAGACGGATTGGTCGGGTAACCGGAAACAAACCTTTCTTTTTTTGTGCCTTATTAGTTCATTACCTTTGAAAAAAATAACATTATCAAGGGTGTAGAAATGTTTTCAGCCAGTAAGCTACTGAAAGAAGAAGGAGAATCTGGGAGTTCTAAACAGTACTGTGTCCATTGTTTCGAAAAAGTAGCCAGCAGGAATGCTCAAACTATGACAAATAACCGCTTGATTTTTCTGGCTTCTGGCTCATTACTACACCCCAGCCTTATAAACTAGCATATAAAAAATAATGAGTCATTTTTAAATGGCATTGTATAGTGTTACAAAATATACAGATAATATCATTATTGCATTCATTTAACAAGAAAAAGAGCTCTCATAGTAATTAAATTATGACAAAATGAAAACACTAATGTCTTAATGGTAGTTAATCCAGAACACTAAAATGAGAAGGCAAGTATTTAATTCAAAATAATAACACAATCCAGATAACTCTTTACTTTTTACCTCTTGGAAGATCATTTATCATTAGTATATTATAACTTTGAGAAAACTGTGGAATGTCCAGTAGTTTGGATTCCACAGGAATACTTGATTGCAGAAATCCAACCTTATTCTCAGCATTCGTGGAATCGCAATTCATAGTCTACATAGATAAAAGAAAATAAGGTAAAAATTTAATAAGCCAGCTACAGTAACTTTGTCAGATATGGAATATGGTTTATTTGTTAATCAGATTCTAGAGAATTTAATATTCTTGATCATTTGGGTAATGTAATTTTCATAAATATAGGTATTTTTTCAAAGTAAAACGGTACTTCAATGTCTTGCGAAATGAAGCCAAAACACATTACCAAGTGTTTATTGGCAGAGTAGTAAAGTAAATTAAGGGTTAGAAAAATTCTTGGTCAGGATTTTCCTGTACATGGAAAACCTGTGTCTCTGACACAACTTTTTCTTCCAGGACCCATATTTTCAACTAATACGTGTCCCTGGGACCCGTAAAATAAACATTTCTTGAAATCAGTGTAAAGGCGATGCTTATTAATTTTAAATTAGGGAGTCAAGCGATTTTACTTGTTACCAAAAATGGCATCAGGAGCAACCATTGACGAATCAGAATTGAAAACAACTCAAAGAACACTTCATGGTTTTTGGGCATGTCAGTCCCAATGTCTGCATCTAAAACTAAAACATGATTCTATATTGGGACCCCCAAAAATGTACCTGGGACTCCCAAAATGACAAGCATGAGAGTCATGTGACTCCCAAATAAAAAGCATATGGAAAACCCTGCCTTGGTCCTAACCAGGTACTGAACCCATCACCCCTAGCACTTTAGATGGACATTCAACCACGTCGCTGTAGTGTTAACCCAACAGAAAGGCTGTTGAAAGAGGCTAATATTCCTACAATCACCACAGAAATGAGTTCTACAATCAGACCAATAACTTAACGTCAAAATAATTGGGAAATGCGTATACTTAATACGATGACAGTAATCAAATAAATGTTTAACACAAAACTCACCAAACATCTTACGAAAGCATCGGTACTAATACTGATTCTGTGATCATTTGACCATGTAATAGACTGCTGGCAAGAAATTTTATCAAGAAATTCAGCCGCAACCGCCATTTTGAATACGCTCTCATAGATATTTTATAAGCTGATATTTGATTGGTGGATATATGTATTTGATCCAATGAAATTTATTTTAACAAATATCAATACAACCGGTGCTTAACCGGAACCACGCTTTCGTGTTTACTAAGAAAGTGTATTCCCCGACCCTTGTGCCGGGAAATCAATTACTCTTTTCATATTTACAGCGCTTTGACCAGGGAATACACTGTATATACACCTATACGCTGCCTTTTGACTATTTTTTATATTAATCTGGTCCCCTTTGTCTCTGCTTGTACTTTGGTGCACTGCAACGTGGATGGAATGGGGACCGGTAAACTGTAACATCTGCAGAGGCGCCGTGTTATATACATGTCAATCTATTGAATTCTGCCTGTTGATACTCTGTAAATTATTGTTTACAGTTCATTCACTTGCCTTTTGTGACATGTCATTCGCATTTAATTTTCCTGACCCTTCTGCTACAGGTAGAGATTATATTTTACTCAAAATTTGTTGTTGTCTCAGAGATTTGCATAAAATACATTATTACTTAACGTACCTAAACATATTCGAACCATTTCAACTCTCGCCAAACTTACAGCTTTAAATTTATATACGCATTATACTATGTTGTTTTGCTAGAAAATGAGGCTAGTTACAAACCACTCTATGCTTTGCAAAATTGTCATAAAAATCCATGGATCTACCATCAGTGAGGAATTTGAGGAAAAATAGCTTCTGAAGTTATCACTATGGTCAGAGACTCCCTGCTATGGTTAACAGGTTTTAAGCCTTCAAAAAGCATCAGATCATTGTACCATTGATCGCTCAGCAGTTTTTATTACATTTTATCTGGATATATTTTACACGTCTTGAACTCTATTGTGTATAATTCTCCATTTCAGAGGGAGATGAAAAACGGGTGGATGACAGTGACAAGTCAACTCCAGGAAATGATGATGAATTTGTTGAACCATTCCAGGAGATATTTACATCAAAGAATAATCTTGTATATTATATGTTTCATGTTATTAACTGTGCATCATATTTAATTATCTTGTGTCTTGGTTATGTCAGTTTTATTGTACAGTTTATATAACTTAATGAGTTACGTTGTTAAATTTGACTGTTCATGCATGTTTGGATAAATTCTAACTTTGGATTGGTTTGTATGTACAATGTAATGTGAATTTTATGTTCCCAACAAAGTGTTATGTTATTTTCTCAATTTTATGTTTAAAAAAATAATTTTGGTGGTACCAGAAAAGCCCATATTTTGTGTACTGAAATAGCCAAATTATTCCTGTGACTTATTAATTTTGCTATTACTATGTTACCATGTGATATATAACCATTTTCAGTGTGAAGACATTTCTACAGTGAGTTATAAAGTCTCTGATGATGTTTGTATGAAATGTCTTGATAGTCAAGCTGTAGAGAAGAGTTTCTCGGACAAACCAGAATCTGGTTGTTGTATATCTAAAGCTTTACAGCAACATTCAGACTTAATACCTAATGTGTATGAAGGTAAGTATTTTGTTTTTTACTCACTTATCACTGTCAGTGGTAATATGATCATTTAAATTTGTGAACTAAGGTCACAGTCAGTTTCCTGGAAAGCAATTGATATGACTAAACAGAAAGAATTCGATAAGAACTTGCTTCATAACCCTGTACATTTTTACAAAAGAAAAATATGACACAAAACCTTCATGAACAGTTTAGCTTTATTCTGAGGTTGATTTGAATTGTTTGCTCAAAACTTTTCACTGTATATATGAGGTCCTTTATTCACAGATAGCCATTAACCCTTGTTTGACTGTACATCAAATAAGCACCATTTACTTAGTAAACTTTTCTGTTCACCTCCTGTATGAAAAAAACCTTTTATATGATACATGTATTATCTTTGTCTATGAAAAGATCATCTACAGTTGTTTTCCTTTATGTATATTTTCTGATTTTTTTTAGAATTTAATTCTTGAATACACATTTACTTCAGGAATTAATGTCTTCAATGCTCTGTTGTAATGAACATTAATGTATATAAGATAAATGTATATCAAAATATCAAGTAGTAAGTAATACAGTTCCTTAGTGCAATGATCTTGAATTGGAAATACTGTGAAGGTATGTTTTTGCAGAATGTATTTACCAGCTGTTTATGAATTTGTGTTTATTACTGTAGGAGGTATGAAAGTTTGGGAGTGTGCAATAGATTTGATAGAATATCTTCATAAAATAAACTTACAGTTTGATAAAAAGAGTGTACTGGAGGTAAGCAATGGACATTTTTGCAAATTTTTATGTCAAGAGTAATTAACACTGACACTTTTTTCACTGGGGTTTAACATCGCACCAACAGCCAAGATTTGGCTTCTTTATAGTTCAAACGATGGTGGAACACCCCATGCATACACCTGAGTAGAATCACTGACCTTCTATAAGCTAGCTGGACAGTTTTCTCACATGTGAAATTTGTCAGATCCTGGGTGATTTGAATCCACAGCAGTGAGGGGCTACTGATTACTAGTCAGAGACCGTAACCACTCAGCCACAGAGGCCACAACACAAACATTTAATTGTCAGTGTTATTACATTTTGGAATATGTCTTATAGCAATTTCTTTGTGCACAAAAAACATCCATAAACATTTCTGCAATGATATTTCTTCTGGAATCTACATTTTGCAATGAAAGTACAGCTTAAAACTTGAATGCATCATAGGTCCCATAAACAATGGTTTTTTTTTGTTTGGTTTGTTCATTATGCATTTTGTTTTCAAATGTTATTTTTGTATTTTACTAGCAAAAATAGGTTGTTAAAACTGTATTTGAGCTTGGTATGTAATAAAAATTTGTATTCCCATAGCTTGGTTGTGGTGCTGGACTGCCTGGTATAATGGCTATGATGAAAGGGGCAGAAAATGTTCATCTTCAAGACTATGTAAGTACACAATTAATGTTCAAGAATATTTCATGAACATTGTTTGTACTACATACATGCTATGACGAGTTCATTTTAATTCTGAAGTTCATGAATAACAACTTGTAGGTGGCATTAACAGTAACTGATACAACTGTACATTGTCTGAAGTGTGTCTGAAGTGGAAAATCCAATAAAATTATATGACTGAGAAAAAAATACACATATATATAATCTATATATGTCTGTTAATATTGGACAGCACAAACAACTATCATGCAGATATCTGGTGTTAGATTCAGTACTATTTCAATTCTTATTTGGGTTCTTTGATGTAACCAATGTGTCACATGTATCCTTTTCTTGAGCTTATGTATGTTACATCATTTACAGTGAAATGTATTCACTGAAACTGTGTCTACAATTAAGTTAACCTCTTAGATAATTCACCATTCCAATGATAAACATACAGTCATCGAAATATCCCAGTAGTTCAAAGACCAGAACAAATACATATAGATTTAAGCATGAATAAAATTAGTTTATTACTTATTAAGAGTGCTTGAATGATGAGTTCAGACAATCTTCTTCATATTTTATCCACATGTTGTCAGTGTTAGATGATGTTGATGATTCTATGTTACATCTGTTATTATTCAATGTTTATTAAATTTTTTTCAGAACAAGGAAGTGATTGAAGCTTATACAATACCAAATTTAGAATTAAACAAATCGGATATGTATACCTGTTCATGTAGATATTTCTCTGGTGATTGGAATAATTTCAGGAAACATATGGAACAAGAAAACATAAGGTATTTTTTGTTAAAGAAGTAAATAGGTCATTTTTGATATAACAAACATTTTAGTTTGGTGATGAAAATTTAACAATCTCGTTATTTGATCTGTACACTGTATGTCTATTCTTACATGTTGAAGTTTATGGTCAATACATACCATATTTGACGTTTGTAAATTGCAGAGTTATCCTTGACACCCATACTTCCACGTAAAAAAGATAAAATCTAAGTAAAAATACTCTAGGTCTATAATTATAGACTCTAAGGTACCATACATTTACTACATCTTCAAATTATTCATCTATTAGTATTCAATTTATACTAGAATCTGCTTCATCTTCACACTTCTTAAATGAGCTTGAGGACTTTGATGTAGCAATGGATATCGTCCGACCAGAGAATTGAGGATGCAATATTCGAACGTTGGTTGATTAATTAATGAAAGCTGAAAGTTTGTGAATTATACATTGAATAATTATTTCATGTTGAATTTTTGTAACAGGTATGATGTAATACTGACAGCAGAGACGATCTACAAGACTGAAAATTATAGAAAACTTACACAAACATTTAACACATTTCTGAAGAAAGATGGTGTTGTGTATCCTTTATAAAAAAATAATTTGTTTGTTATAATGATTCATTCTGTCTCATTCTGGCATCTTTTCATTGAATTTGTGTACATTGTGGGTAAAATTTGTGAAAACAGGATATAAGTTTGGAGCCAAAAAAGATGACAAACGTCATAGGTCCAAGATTATGAAACTTGATATCAGTTTCTGAGCTCAAATCTCAAATTTTATCCTTTGATGTTTCTAACTTTATTATAACTGAACAATGAAAATTTCAATCCTGTGTTACTCTGCCAGCTAAAATGATCTGAAAAACCAGATTTCAAACCAGAATGCTTCATTTACAAAATTGAGATTTAAGCTCGGAGACTTTTCTCAAGTTTTATAACCTCGGGCCATGGACTTGATCCGTCTTCCCATTTTTATTTAGCTGTTGCCTCAATGCCTTACCTCCTTATACCAGTTGTGATGTTATTCTGATTATGTATGTATGAATTTTTTATGGCATTGATTAATTCACTCACTGGTAGGGGAAAGATTGTTCACAAAAACTGATTGTATTATTTTTAAACTTTTTATGTAATTTCGAGCAGTGTTCAGTAAAATTTGCATGAAGAATAAGTAACAGCACTGTTTATGTATGGAAAACTTGTTTTCAAGAATTATGCCTACCTCTAAACTCATTGAAAACTTAACTATTTACTCAGCTATGTTGCAGCAAAGTCACATTATTATGGTGTTGGAGGTGGAGTCTGTGATTTTGAATCTTTTGTCAACAATGAAGGATTATTTGATCTAGAAATATGTCTTACTATTGAAACTGGTGAGCATCTGATAGCTTTTAATCTAATTCTTAAAGGCACATAAATCGCAAATTCCTTTTTTATGTCGAGGTACTAGTAAGCAGGAATTTGGTGAAAGAGGAATCATTAAAACATGTTTTGACTGTATTTTTTAACTGTATGCTCACAGTCTTCTAATGTTTTGCTGAAATCATGTAATTAATTGTATATACAGTGCAACCCTTTCAAAGCAACACTGTTTGGGAGAAGCAATATTATGTTGTTGTTGAGAGAAAATCATGCTGTTGTTGAAGAGTGTTTGTTGTTAAAGAAGGGGCCACTCTGGAGAGATTGCACTGTTACTGGACTGACAGTAACAACTTTGTCCAGAGAATTCACAACAACTAACTGAATGTTGTATGATACAAGTGTAGACATCTCTGATGATGTTGGGATTGTGGATGACCTAAGTTCTCTCTCATTTTGTGTTCTTTTCAATTTTTTTAATAAAATAGTCGTTCATCGTGTTTTTATGTCAGATTGACACATGAATGTGGAAATTAACTTCAGTGAACACATATTATACAGATTCAAGCCAGATGTATGTATAGGTTGTTCTATGAAAGATATAAATTAATTCTGACGTTGAATGAAGAGACCATTCCATGCAGAAACCACTTTCAGCTCATTCCAAGGTTGGTCACTGAATATAAGTTGTACTGTACATGTTATTTCTCTTACAGGTGTTCCGAGACAAATTTTGAAGTTAACAAGAAAAGACAGCATACCTTGAAATCATTTGTATCTACTTTATAGAAATAAATAATACTGTGTAAAAACTCTCCATGGTCATTTTATTTTCTAGTGGTACATCAGTAATAAAGAAAAATATTTGAATGGTTGAAAATTTCATTGGAATTCATCCATAATGATCTAATACATCACTGTAGAGACAGTTACTATCCTGAATTTCTGTGTATTTCATATACATATGTAACGCTTCCTTGTGTCTTTATAGGTAATACCAAACATTATTTTAATTATCTCAGTTTTATCTCATCATTTAGATATCGAAATCATAAGAATAATTAGCTTAAAACAATAAAACATGTATCTGGTTATATAATTTATTTGCATATTTTACAAACAATAATTTATTCCAACAAAGTCTTCACTAAAGTATGACAACCCAAAATAGAATAACATCAATGGCATATTTCCCATAATTCATTGGATGAAAAGAAATACCAATCATAAAATTTAACTTCGTTAACTTCTGAATTTTGACGCAAAATATTAAAATCACGCAAAAATCTAGTTTTAACTTTGATTCCGAAATATAGCACTTACAAATGAACAAATGTTCAATCCTAATCAGAAAAAAAGTAGTATGAGTAGTATATATATACAATGTATATATGATGACACAACAACTATCCATTACCTTATTTCAAAAACAGATTAACCTCAATTTACAGTGTCTTTGCCGATAGCTAAATCCTTCACAAGTTAATGTATAAATTCAACAATGTTCATCCATTGTCTAGAACACCACTTGAGGTCTGAAATGTGGCTGGAATTTGTTGGCTTTCAGACCAGACTTCATCCATGCTCTGTTCTTCAGTCTCTGTACAGCTGCTATATCTTTACATCGTCTCTCAGCAACAGGTCCTACGTGCAGTAACATAGAAAAAATAATTACATATATGTTACCATTCAAAGCACATGACTTGCATACTTTTTTTCACTGGGTTTAACACCGTTTTTTAAAACTTTCAGTTATATACAGCAACTGGTTCACCTTACCAGTTTTCCTGGACTGTTTTCTAACCAGTATTAACTTACCCTTCCATAAGGAGTGGGCAACTTCTCCACATATGGAGGAGAATCAACATTTCTGTCATACACCTGCATACATATAATGATATGACTTTTCTACTCACTAATCTGATCAAGTTCACACACATCAATTTGTTATAACTAGAGGTATTCAGATTTGTCAAGTTTTCTGTACTTTGGCGCACAATTAGCTATTTATGTTTTGGATCCAATGATACACTTAAACAATAGCAACCTTTTTGCATTAAAATTAAATAGACAAGCAATCATCAAAACTGTATTAAGGAAAAATGGAACTTGACTTAACTAAAGAAGATTTCAGAAATTGATGTCAGAACATAAATACTGAACAAGATTATATTTGACACACTTAAATAAGAAAAAGATAAGAAATTGTATCCAATATGATAAGACAATTAAGAATAAAGTACCTTAAATCACTAGTTTAATAATTAATACACCCATACAGTGTAATATGCTTGGGTAAGATCAAGTTTAGCAATTACGTTTTTTACAAACTTGAGGGGTCTCCAGGGTCAAAAGCTAATTGTTCCTGACTAGTAATCACTAGTCCATTTCAGCTGTAAGAATCCCACTTGGGACAAGACAAATTTCATCAAAGAGGAAGCTCTCCAGCTAGCTTACAGAAGGTCTGTGGTTCTACACAGGTGTGCGCCTGTAGTCTTCCTTCACCATTGAAGCTTAGAAAGTTGCCAAATAGCCATGGCCGTTGGTGCAACATTAAATTCCATAAACTCTAGAGAAAAAAAATCAAACCTGAGGCTCCAGTCCATCCAAGGGCCTTGTACTGTGCTAACATCTTAGGCAATAATGACTTCGTTCTCTCCCCTGATCTGGGATTAATATTCTGTTTGTAATATCTCTGTAATGATCTGTGACCAATTGTTGCACCTAAATATCAATGAATCCATAATAATTAATCAACATGTAGTTTTTATAATACATTAATTATCAAGTCACAGATGAACTTTCAGCGATGAACTATGACATCACCGATATAATTTCAAAGCTTCCAAGGTACAGACGCAAATGATAAATAAATGAGCATGCACAAATTAATAAAAATAATACTTTTGTCATCATTTCAATTTCTGCACTTTTTATTACAACAGTCAGCTGTTCTGGTATTAAGGCTCTCAAAGGTAAAGTTAAACATTTCAGTTACAATAATTAATAATATAGTTGATAATATGATATCTTTGTATCAGGCACCATTTCCTATCAATACCGAAACTGTACACCAACAAAAAAACTAAATGAACTTTTCTGTCAAATGAATAAAAAGTAACACAGTACAGTTCAGTTGACTAAGTGTAATTCACTGACAAATCATGTGGTCCAGTAACCTCAGAAACAACAGACATTATCAATAAACTATTCAATATTAGGCGCATTTTTACTTCAAACGCAGGACTGATATGAACTTCACCATGACATTATGAACACAAAACTCGGCCATTATGAAAAAAACACCGCCTTTATGAAAAAAAAACTTGACTGTTATGAGATTCTGTCAGCTTGGCTATTATGAAACTGCTGCAAATATTGTATAGTTAATTAATGTGTCTAAAACTAGTATTATGAGGCATGTTGCATATTTTGTCTGTTTATTTCGTATTGCGCCATCATGTCAGAATTCATCCAACTAAAAGTTTGGCTGAGAATTTTACAATACAAATTTTGTAACAAAAGGTTGAATGAAACTTTAAAGGTTTTAACATAGTAGAGTTATGCGAAAAACAATTTAAAACTTGTATGTACTAAATTTTTTTCAAAAATGCTAAGGGCAGCCTTCAACATCAGGCTAATATGACAGTCTTCAGCCAAATAACAAGGCCAATATGAAAACTCTTAATTATTTAATAAACAAAAACAGAACCCAACCAAAGCTGCATAATGTGGTAAATATTGCAAGTGTGCAGCAAAAGTTTTGATCACTTTACCTGAAGGAAGAACCAGCTCATAACCATCAGCAGCCAGTGTTTCTGGTAAAACATCTGTTTCCATATCTTCCTCAGTTCTATCATCAGCACCTTCAGAATCGTGGTCCGGGTAACTACTCCTGCGAAAATAAAAACACAACACAAATTATGTCAATAATCCATAATTAGCTTGTCTGAAGATGTCAGAATTACTTACCTGATCCACTTCGCAAGTCTAAGTCATAGGACCATATCATCAATTACAGGCTTCTAAAAGATATAGAAGCTTTGTTATACTGATTTCAAGAGTCAAAATGCTGTTTTAAAGTTCAAATGAATGCCATGAACAATATCAAAGGTTCTGTATGGTACATTGTCATGTATGTTTTAATATAATACATTACCAAGGATTACTTAAGTATCTGGAATAATCATCCTACCTGTGATTATGTATTTTTTTACCTGTAATCATAGAAGTCAGCATATTCAAGGATAACATCTCCTTCATGTAATATCTTACAATGACCTTTATCCAACATATGTTTCTGTACAGCTTGTGTGGAATGGAAACTTTTACCTTTCTCATTACACCATAAGCAAACATTTCCTATACCAACCTTTTGCCCTGTTAAAACAAATATCACATTATTTAATCTTTATCTGTCTTGAACAATAGAAGCAGAGGCCTCTACAGTTGAGTGGTTATGGTCTCTGACTTAAAATCACAAGCCTCTCACCACTGTGAGTTCAAATCCTACCCTGGACCAGATTCCACATGTGAGGAATCTGTCCAGCTAGCTTACAGAAGGTCAGTGATTCTACCCAGGTGTAAGCCAGGGTCTAACTCCACTGTTGGAAAGTCACCACATGACCCTAGCTGTTGGTGTGATGTTTAACTCCAGGGTAGATGAGGAATTCATATAAATGCAACAATAAGTAGAACTGTTTCCAGGGTTTTTGCTAGACGTCAAAAGTTGAGTATAAAAAATGACACTTGGCTGACGAAAATTCAAAGAGTCAATAAAATTTCCTCTATTTTATTATAAATTCAACCCTTTGATACAAATTCTCAGGGGTCAAAAGCTTCATTTTACTGATTTCAAGAGTCAAAATTCTGTTTGGGGGTCAAATGAAAGCCTTGTCTTGTAATACTTTTAATGTTTAATCCAATTTCTTCCAATGTTAAAAAAATAATTCTATATTTTACAACCCTGCTGACTTATGAAGAACAAACAAATCTGGTATTTCTATTGTAAAGGATTATCTTATGGAGGCAGTCATTCCTTAGTCTCACACCAAAGACACTGCTTATGTTACATGAAAACATAAGATTTCTTAAAATACTAATTCAGAAATTTTGCTAAATTGATAACCTTTTCAAGATTTACAACATATTCTGTTCTCAATACATAGCTAATTAACTAAATGATTATAAGCACACAGATCATACATTTGGCAAACACTTAAATTTTATATTGTATTTGAATTGTACAGCACTTTTCACTGATAGGCACAGTACATGAAATCATATTGAGAAAACAAATGCATTCAGGGTTTTTTCCTTCTATAGCAGGGGCAGTTTATAGGTCTCTTCCCCTTTGGAAAAAATCTTTAAAATCATGCAGTTTTCCTCTAAAATTCAGTACACATCAATTTTTGTCTTCCCCATTTTGCAAAAATACAGTTGTTATTTCCCCCCAAATTTAGGAAAAAGGTACCTTCCCCTACCTGTGAAAAAAGCCCTGGCATTATTCAGTCTTAATGTTTTAAAACAAGAGCACAACATACCAAGATACGTGATAAGTCCTTCAAGATCTGAGATATATTCAACATCAGGAATGAAGAAGCTGTGTTTGTCAGACATATGTTTCAGATTATCTTCTAAAGACTGACCGACAATAGAACAAAACAAGCATTCCTCAATACCTAAACCATCTTCATCACCAAAACTATCAACAGACTCCACTTCACTATCTGTCTCTGTAATAATAATAATACTGCTGGAATTCTTGCCTGACATTTGGTCAGGCAAAGTTAGAATTTCTGACCAAACGAAACTCTGTCTGACCGAATGCATTATAAAGAAGTGATAAATGCTGTAAACTGTGCCCGACTGCCGGACATCTGGTACACGCCGAAAAGTTATTGGACCTGCTCAAAATTTGCCAGACATGTCCGACAGTCTACCAACTTTCAGGAAGCCTGAAACCACCAAGCATAATGTTGCTGATCAAATATATATCAAACTGATACATAATTTGTCTTTTTGCCTATTAAGCTAGAAAAAGAAGTTTAAGATCACAGTACTGTCACTATTTTTGGTGACGATCCATAAGTTTCCAATGGCGAAATCAAGAAGTATGTAAATATTTGGGGATGAATTGTAACTCAAATTCTCACCAAAGAATGTTGAGGGGGGAAATTACAGACGTTTTTCAATCTACCAATCCTAATTTGTTTTGGTTAAGTAACCCTAGCATTAATAAATGCATGTCATGACTTAGGGTACTATTTGGATGATAAAACATACTAAACTTAATTCATCAAAACTTACTGAGTATATTCATACAGTACAATAAAGCTTTCAAATTCATAAAGGTACAAAAAATAAAAATAAAAGTTTGGAATATATAATTCTCCTTATGAAACTGAACTGAAGTCTTATCATAAAATAACAACTTGATTAAGCAATAATCATTTTTTTCCATGTTCCATGCCAAATATGCAATGAACAATTTTGAAGACTCCCTGGATTATCTTACAAAATTTGTTGATTATGACATGACTAGTACATTTTCAAAGTCAGGAATAATATTTTTATGAAGTACGTTTTTAAAGTGACATACTCACCAATATCATCCATATTATCATCCATGTCATCATCAACAACACTACCTCCAGCAGCTTGTTTAGATTCCCTCTTCTGAGATATCTATTTAAATGTTTGAATTCCATGAAAATGTTATATATTGTATATTATTTTGTCATTTACAAAAAAAACAATACATTAATAAAGTCATGGTTCAAATATGATTATAACTGAAAATAACAAAGGGTAACTAATTAGATTTATAATTTTGTCAGAAGTCATAAATAAATGATATCCATTGATAAGAAATAAAAATAATGCATCCTTATCATTCATTTAAATTGAATTTAACCTCAAGAATAATCCTTAAAACAGACCTATCACTGAATTGTGATTAAATACCCCCACAAAAAGGGGACAGACCATGCAACCAACCAACTGACCAACAAACAACTAGAGTGATTCAAGTCTACCCCAAAAACTTAGTTTGCGGGGGTATAATACAGTAAAATCTTGTCATCTCAAGGCGTCATCGGAACAGACTCAATGCTCATGATAAACATGGTGTTCATGATAACGAGGCATTAAATTTTGTTAGTTGGTTGAAAATTATACACAACTAATAACCAAAAAATTGACAGGACTTTAAAAGAACCTCAAGATAAGTCTGGTGCTCATGATATCTATGCTTGCAATAACAAAGTTTTACTGCAATATTAATTATTACTCACATTGGTTTTCTTCTTGTTGGACTTCCCACCACCTTTCTGTTGTCTTATTTCTGTCTCTTTGTGTTTCTTTGACTGTAAATGATTCTGCATAGCATTCTGGGAGTTGAAGTTTTTGTGGCATACTTCACAATTCAAACTCTCTTTTTTTTCGGCAGCAACCTGAGGATATATATACTTTGAAAACCCCTGAAACCCCAAACAGTCATACATGTAAGAACAAAGCCAATATCATAAGAACAAAATGTATACATAATCTACACCGTTATGGCATAATCAGATTTCATTGACACATAATAGCAAATACAAGGCACATTGTACCTTGTTTTGTGAGTACAAAATGCAACAAAATAATCAACATCGTCAGGTTAAGTACATGGAAATATAGTTTTCTCTAGAACATAAAACAAATGGCTTAATTCCAAAGCTAGTTTAAGTAATTTCAAAGAATACAATTGAGACAAACAGAAAACTGGCATAATTATCATCATTAATGTTTAGGACACTGTTTAGGTGCAACCCTCATTTTTGTACTGGACTTCTTAAAAGTTTGTTTAAGTCAAGAACCAAGCTTACAAGAGCTGTCAGAAAGTAACACAAACCTGAGATTGTTGAACAGTAAGAACTCTCTGTTTAAAGTTATCAGCACTGACTGGGGGGAGTTCAGCAACTTTTCTTTTTAGGTTGTATCTATGCCAATCTGTTTTATAGTGAGCCCTTTGTGTCTCGCCATCAGCAAACACCACACGGCAGGCAATACATGTATATACCGACATCTAGAAGTTCAAAATGTTAATTATAATTATTTTAAAACAACAAGGTTTACACTAGATGCCAAAAGTTGAGGGTCAAAAATTACCCTTGGCTAACAATAATACGAAGAGTCAACAAAATTTTGTTCCAATTTTATTGTAAATTTGATCACTTGGTACAATTTCTAAAGAGTCAAAGGCTGTATTTCACTGATTTTAAGAGTCAAAATGCTGTTTTAAGGGACAAATGAAAACCCTGATATTATTATTTTAAAATAAACAATTCAATATTATATAGCAAACCACAAAAGGTCATAACTAACCTTATTACTAGCTGTGATAAAGATAATGTAATATATAATGGTCTCAGCTACAGAACAAAATTTTGTTTATTCATTAAGCATCACACAAAAATATAGATCTACCAACAACTTTTGACAGACATAACAGACATCTATTTCAATCTGAACCCTGTGAACTATTCAATACAAAAGAAAGTGGTATTTACAATGCTCACAACATTACAATTTATATAACCACTAAGAAAATGTAAACAATCTTACAGGTTAGAAAACAGAACAAACGTCAAATCATAGGCTCGGACAAAAATGTTACATGAAATTAGCCGACAAATATTTTGAATAAGAAGAGACACACAAAAACAAGTAAAACAAAACGAAGTTCCGAAAAATAATTAGTAGTCAATAAAAATTGTTTCACATGTGCCATGCAATACTTATATGACAGTAATAATATTCTCGAGTCTTTGGACAAACAGGGGCCGTAGGAACGCCAATAAACAAAAAAATAAATAGGTACCTAATAATTCTATAAACTTACACCAATAAGACTTTCTGATAAGTCTGGTAAAACCTTAATAATAATGAAAAAATAACTCGCACTCACGATCTAATTTTCGACGACAGGTTAAACACCGCTAAATTTATATGGCCGTATTACATCCCGGTCTGATCCGGTCCCGGTCTCATCCGGTCTCTTTCTATCGGATTATAACAGTGCTTGTTACCGGTAGTTGCTATGGTACAATAAAATTCAGCTTAATATATGTCTTGCACAAATAGACTCATTTATTATGTATACAAAGTCATATTCTAATTTTAAACTATTCCGAAATAGTTCATTACCGTTTCCGACCCAAAAGTGTTTAGGCATTCAATCTACAGTATCATCTTTATTGACAAATATTTACCGTCAACACCCAAAAACAAATTTGCGAGTATAATGCTCATTGTGTTATGTCGGCATAATTATCCAATCAATTTATTAATTGTTCTTTAATTTTTATGTTTATTTAATCTTCTATTCGTTGGGAAAATATCATAATTATCGTATATAATCTGAGGAAGCCTTTATTCCATTATTCATTTATCACAAAATACCTTTAATAACAATCGATTTATATAACATAACCAAACTCCCTTTGATTATCATTGCCTGAAGCAATGTTCTCCAACATGCATGGGGCCGGGAATGGAGAGACCGGGTGGGACCTGGAATTACGAGGCGAGTACCTCCCAATTTATATTGCATTTTACATGTATGATACAATGAAACAAAAAAAAAATTTCGTAGTGATTGAATTTTCGCTTCCGTTTCGAAAAATTCATCGATCAAAATGAATGAAGACAGCGATATTCAAGTTTATCATGCGTGATAATAGTTCTTTTACAAGTACATATATATGTATGTATATATGTTATATATGAGAAGGCAAACTTTTGTCAATCTCCCACACTCCCGTCATGAGAGCGTTCACTTGTAGATCTATGTCATAATAGTTCTGACCAAAAAGTTATCTAAGACGTTGCTATCGAAAAGGTATGGCTACAAATTTTAACATCTGTATTGATGTACTGTTAATTATGGCGACCAGTCTATAAAATTGTAAGATATAAGATAAATGTTTTGAAAATTGATAACAAATAAAACTCGTTACAAAAAGGTTGATTTATTACTGATGCCAGGATTAGATATACAAACAAATATTTTTATTGAAATCATTTGATTGTGTAAGTCACATTCATATTATATCATTTTGTCTAATTGGTTTCATTGCTCATGCAAGTAAATGAATGTCTTAAGTTCATACAATATGCATGTACATCATTATATTGAACTGGTGCAGTTTTATCCAACATTTTGTTTTTGTTTGGTTGTTAAATTCACATTATGTATTTCGTTTTGCTTCAAATTCATTAAAAAATAAAAGATACTAAAACTATTTTATGTTGCAGTTTTGATTAAATGGAATTCATCCTTTGGTCCACTTGTGTCGGTTACCTGTATAAGTTATAATCTATTCTGTAACATTGTAGTGGCTATGGTTTTCGACGAATCTGAGTGAAAATAGTGTCGTGTTTTTTGAAGTTCGCTTGTTTTATTTTTTTCAGGATAGCTAGATAGGTTTCCGAACCATGGGTGGACATTAAACATAGAAGCGATTTGGTATGGCATTAAATCAAATGAATCTACGGTCATAGAAGGGTTTATAGAAGGCCACAATCAGAATAGGAAGAGTAGTAGCCACAATGGATCCCCTATCATCACAATGAATCCGTCTCTTTGTTCAACATCGATATCCAGCATTGGTTATTGTCAATGATTTCGTTATTAAGTTCGTATTTACTTTTTAAGTTGGTAACGCTAACAACGAAAAGTTACCGATTGTCGCAGAATATTCATAATTATAACAGGGCTGTATATATAATATATGTGTTTATTGTAGTTTGTCAGCCCGACCAGCTCAGTTGGTAGTGCAGCTGACTTGCACACAGAAGGTCGTGGGTTCGAGTCCCGCATCAGGAACTTTATTTTCTGCATCCTATGACAATATTAAAGTTGGCGCATCCATTACATTCATTATTTATCGATGACCGCAGTATTCTCGTCATTACGTTTGTACATAAGTTATTTGTATAGGTCACTGATGGCCACAGTAATTTTGTCTTTAAGTAGGTATATTAATTAACTAATGGGTCATTGATGCCCATAGCAATTTCGTCTTTAAGCTAGTACATCAATTACGTTCATGAGTTCCCAATGGCCGCAGCAAATGCGTCATTAAGTTGATATATCAGTTATGTTCATATATATAAAGAGCTAAATCAGACATGCTACTTAATCGGTCGTCATTTTGAACAATTCAGGAGGAAATGTTCATAGAAGAAATGATAGCATGTCATATGTTCTTAACAAAAAACTCGCGCCGCCGCGGTCGTGGTCCAGTGGCTAGTGCGCTGGACTTGGGACCGGGAGATCCTGGTTCGAATCCCGGCCGCGGCAGGTCAGGCTCTTCCATGAAAATTTGATTAGGAGATCCGGTCGCCGTATATAACTGAAAAATTGTTGAAAAACGGCATTAGACCCAAGTGACAATAAGTCACATAAAACAACAACAAAAAAAAACATGCGCGCTAACCATAACCAAATGCATGGAACTACCATTATTCTTCTTCATACCTCCAATTTAATTGATCCATAATTATTCGGTCAATAAATGGATATTTCTATCACAAACTGTGATTTTCCTTATTAGAAACATTTTGTTATGGCATCGTAGCAGCTGATAAGAGTCAGTGATTTTGCAATTATTTTCAGGTCGTTGGATCATTTAAAGATTCTTATTTACGGTGTAAGACAGGATTATGTGAGGAAACATACCCTTGGCTAAAATGTCAAAGGCAAATTCTGAGTCCAAAGGGACCCCGAGGATGCGGTGGTCACTCTCAATGCGAGTCCTTCGGCTGAATATCGTGTCAAGGACGCAAGAAACCTGTATCAGGGAAATCCCTGACTTTAGAAATACTTATTTAACCAAGGCGTCAAAATATCCAGGCTAATAGCTGCTAAATGGGATTAATTTTCATTGGTTCATAATATATGGTGTCCAGCTCGTAACGTTACAAAATAATGGGCCACAGTGCTGGAATCTAAACCACAGTGAAAATTAGGACAGTTTCGGAGTTTTAGCTTAGTTCCTATTGTTTTATCATTAAATCCTATCGTAATACTGGCTCGCTGTGGGGGGCTGGCAAAATAGCTTTTTATTGTGATAACTAACACTGTACCCCATAATCGACTTTACTTTATCTAGGAGATCTAGCATGATATCTGACATGTTGTGAATCGCGTTGGTACAACATCTTCATCATTTATTCTTCATCATTTATGTTTGTATTAGTGTTTGTATATACTTTGACTTTTACACTTTAACTTTTGTAAATCCACGTGACATGTTATTTATATATACCTATATGTTGGTACATGATAAAATTTTGTGTTGCAAGGTCGCGTTCGACTAAACGATATTGACGATTTTTCGGAGGAAAAAGATTAAATACCTGCTTCATGGTTTTGAATATTTGACAAAGCGCTTATTGGTTTTGTGGAGTATAATGTATTAGCTATCAGTAGACACCAGTTATTAGAAAATTGAGCGATTCCTTAAAAAGTTACGTAGTTTTAAACAAACTTAGTGCAGAAACTGTCATTTCGGAAGTTATAACCTTTGTATATGTATATATATGATATATGTGTTTTTGGTCCGTGTTGCTATTTTAGGCCTAGTACACCATTATACTCCATCCCTTTAACGTGCTAGCCCACAGTGGATTTCATAGTGTTTATAGTGATATTCTCCCATTACTGTTTTTATTCATTTTTGTAGCAATATCAATTTCTTTTAAAAGTACTAAGAAGTTAATTAGTTATGTGTATGCTGGCATTGTCATTGCCATAGTCACCATAATATACAGAAAAAACATGTGATAAGAGTAATAACTTTAATTTCATAAACAATGAGCAAAATTACTTCATATAACAGTATAAAACAAACAGATCATGCATTGCTCTTTCCCCTTTAAAAAGTGTTGCTTTCTTCAAAGAATCACCCTAAATGTACACACATGCTAAGTAATGGTTTTAACAATGCCAGGGCTTTTTCTTAGCATTTTGGGAACATGACCCGACCCCTAGAATTGGGAATTTTTGTGACATTTTGGAAAAATTAGGAAAAAGTCACACTGTATAAAATAACTAGAAATAATCAAATAAAACTAAAAAATAATAAATGTCTCGTTTATTTTGTTTTTAGATATTGATAACATTGTTATTTGAATGATTTGGACATTAAATAAACACTTGAAGTGCTGTAAATTACATTATTCTTTCATTTTTTTTTAATTGGAAATTTTTCCCATGCAATTAGGAAAAAACATGCTTTTTGCCATTGGGAATGCGACTGAATATCAGTCGTCAAAACTGAAAAAAAAAACCCTGAATGCATATGTACAAATACTCAAACACTCAGTAGTAGTATACAGGAACAATTAGGGAAATATCAGACACTCATTCTGAGATATAACATATTTGAAACTAATAAGATGAAATACAAGTAATTAAATATATGACAGTTGGAGTTCATCAAGTTATATAAGTCAGTTTTATCAGACATTATCAGAAATAAAAATATCCATCAATTGGATATGTGCATATGGTAAAAATATTGACTTAACTCTCATCAACAATTTTAATGAATGAATTAATTAAAACAGAAATTCAATTACACACTTTTCCAGACTAAGAATCAATAAAAAAATACCTTATTGACAATGAAAATTATACCAGAACAATTATACCTGTCAGTGTATTTTTACAAGGACAAATAATTGACATTTACTTAAACCTTCATCATAAATACAAGTAATCTAGAGTAGTCAGTACAAATTAGTCCAAGTACTATATTATAACTACATAAACAATTCAAACAGAGATGATTCAAATCTCAACAGGTTGAACACAAGAAAATCTCACAACAAATGATTTGTATACGAAGCGTATATACAGCAAAACCTAAGTATTAAGGCCATTTTTGGGACAAAATAAATCAATATTATAAATAAAGTGGTGGTAAGGTGAAGGTTAACAGTATTTGGCATCTAATTTGTTCAGAACATTAAACAATAATTGGATTTGCAAATTTGATTGCGTCATTTAAAAATTTTTCAAATTGACTGACTACTTAGATGTGATTTGAAATATTTCTAATCAAATCTAACTACCAAGTGGATTTGCCAAATTTTAATTATGGAAAACATTTGATTAAATCAGACTTTGATTCATAAACAAAAACTAGAAGATAATCACAAAGACAGCTTTAAAGAATCATGGTACAGTTAATACACTTAAGTCTTTATCTGTGTCCAGAAGTAATCACTAAGACAGTCATTAATCTTATAAGATAGCCATTTCAGAGAATGTCTCCATCCAAACACAGGATATGTGACCAGTTTATACACAATAAAATAGTTTCATACTGGCACTATTGGTGAAAACAGTCATAAAGAACTTAAGAGGAAGCAGTGTTATCAACCACATTCAACAATTTGAATGATCCATCAGGAAATAGTAGAATCTGACACTGTTCAGCATTTTCAGGTATTTCCAGAACTTGTTCAACATTTTCCTCGCATTCCACTGACTGAGCTGCTAGAGCTTCAGTTGCCTCAGTTGTTTCCTGTATAAAAACATTATGTTGTTCTTCAGAGAGCTCAATAACTTCCAGAGGCTCTTCTCCATCTTCACCTTCTAGCATTAATCGGTACTCATCTCCATTTTCCAGCTTTATAAACTGTCCTTCAGCAGATGTAAGATCATTTTGTACAATGTGAGGAATATTTTTATTTACATTACCACTTGTATTTTCAGATGGTATCTTAATGGTAGTAATATTGGAGGAAAGCTTAGGGGGAACTAACTGGATGATTTTCTTATCTGAATTGGTTAGACCATCGGGCAAGTCAATTTGTAAAACATTGACTTCTCCATCATTGCCAACCCCAGATCTGTTTCTAGTGTATCGGATGCCTTCATGAACTCTTCTTTCATGTTTTCTAGCTTTCTCCCTGGATGGAAACATGTCACCGCAGTATTTGCACGGTCGGTTTTCACCCTGTTTGTGGACTTCTAACATATGAATATGTCGACGTTGTTTGTGACTAAATGCTGCAGGACACAAATGACATTTGTACTGCTTCTTTTCTACAAGTATATAAAAGAATAAAAATGCAAAATTCATTAATATCAGGATTTTCACTACAAGTCGAAAGGTGAGGTTCAAAAAATGACCGTGATTTTATCTAATTTTATTGTAAATTTGACCCTTTGGTACAAATTCTCAATAGTCAAAAGCTTTATTTTACTGATTTCGAGAATCTAAATGCTGTTTTAAGGGTCAAATAATACAAAATATATTTCATAACCCTCTGAATTTTGCAGAAGTTTACAATCAGCAAAGTCTCCAGAGAAGAGCAGTATATATTCACAGAACTCATTTAGCGTAGTTTGCAATGTTGTTCATGAGTAGCAGAACTTAACCCTTTGCCTCATAAGCAGATTTTTGACTCTTCCAAATTAAAAGTCAATACACAAAACATCAATTTATTTTAGGAAATTGGGTTATTTCTCTCCGACAGAGTGGAAAACATTATGGCAAAAGAATCCATTACTCATTACAAGTTTACATTCTTTTGCAACAATTTCAAAAGTCGTCTGCTTCAGATGCGGGGAAGTGTGATATTATAACTTATAAGGCAAAGGATTAAGCAGCGCAATAGCCAGGAGCAAAAGATGGATTTGGTAGTGCAAAATGATCTCATGAATGTAAAGAAGAATAATTTACTGGCTCAGGCAACATATTAAAAAAATTAGATTCGAACAACTGTGAAAGTGATACCAAGTATTATGATATAATATGAAAACAAGAACTGTGCTTTATTTTGTATATGTAAAACTATAACATAGTTACATACATGTACCAAGTATAATATACACATACCTTGATGGGTGGTAAGGTGAGCCCTAAGGTACATCATTGTTGTAAATCCTTTGCCACAATAAGGACACTTTTTATCACGGGGTCCATGAATTTGTTTATGTATCTCCAGATAAGCCTTACCTGAATAAAACAACATCTACTTTATTTGAGCCAATGAGATATAATTTACACTTTATCAAGGGTGTATTTAATTAAGCCAATTAATGACATTCGTTTAATAAAGTTTCATAGCTACATGAACAATTCAGATGGAGCCTTCATTTTAAATTTACGACAATAATCCACAAACGCTTTAATAAATAATCTTATAAGGAAAGATTTTAATTTTTACTTTATGAAATTAGACTTAAAAAAATCTCAACTTAAGATCCAACAGGCAATAAAACATGTAATCTGGTATACTGATATAACTCAGTGGTTGAATGACATCAACCTATAAAAAATTACACTTTCCATTATCTTACCTCTAAAATTCTGACCACAAATGTCGCAGGTAGATGTTTCAGCATAATGAGTCTTCTTTTTATGATCTACTAGATATCGTCTAGTCTTATAAAACTTGTGGCAAATATCACACTCCCATTCTTTTGTATCTTTATGAACTTCGATATGCCTTTTCATCCTCGAGGTTAAGACAACGGCACCACAAATTTCACACACTTCGGTCTTTTTTTCCGTGGGCTTTTTCAAGAATGTTTTTTTTCTTGCAGCTTTTCTGGCAACAATTTCTGCTTGTAGAAGCTCTACTACTTCCTCTGAGTAATATTTGTCATTTTTCTTTAAATGAATACCTTTATGGGACCACATAGCATACAAATTCTTAAACTTTTCGCCACAAATGCCACATTCATGAATACTCTGACCATGGACTTCTAAAACATGATTTTCTAGATGTTTGTCAGTTTGAAAATATGCTAGACAAGTCTCACACTGGTAACACTTCTCTTTATTGTGTTCTAACAAATGTGTCATCAGACTGTCATGATTTTGAAAATGCTTAGAGCACACTTTACAGTCAAGATTTGTTGATTTTCCAACCAATCCCACATCCAACTCTAACTGTTCACCATGAATAGGACCATCGCTAAGATCTACCACACTATCTTCACCAGATGTGTTTTTTGCAACAATGATAGGAGCCCTCTTCCTTTTGAAAGCAACTCTCTTTCCATTTTTTACTTTCCACTCTTCATACTGTTGATCAGTAACTTCAATCATAGGGATATCATCAATTGAACCAGTAACATCTTTCTTCAGTACATGCAATGTTGCATGCTTCTCAAAACCCTGTCTCCCTTTAAGAAAATCTCCACAAAACCCACACTGGTACTTAGACATAGTGTGTACAGACCTCATATGATCGCCAAGATGTCTTTTACTTTTATATTTCTTTCCACATTGAAAACATTCTACTTCTTTCTTACTTATATGAGCAAAGCTGTGTTTTCTTAATGCTTTCCAGTTAAAATACTTTCCACAAACACTGCATGGGTACAAGCAGTTTTTAACAACATTACGACCACTGATCTTTACTTGTTCTTTAGTCTTTAGACCATGTCTTTTAAGATACTCTTTTTTATCTTTCAATTCAATGTATGGGTTATAGTCAACATCTTCATCCTGAAAGTCTCCGAAGTCATCATCACTGTCATTATCATCCTGGAAGTCTTCATCATCGTCAATTTCTGCCTTATATGTTACCTTATCATTTAATCCACCTGTTTCATGAGTACCATCTTCTTTACAACCTTCTGCATCAACTCTATTGTTCTTTCCAGTTGATTCAGCATCACTTTGTGAACATTTATCTGTATCATCAGCAGATTCTCCTACATTTTTCATGGATTTTGTTTGATCATCATCCTTCTGCTTCTGATTTCTTGTTGAAATACGTTGAGATATTTCACTCTTCTTTGATATACCTCTAGTCTGATTGGTTTCCTTGGCTTCAGTTTCGTTTTTTACTTCAACAATTGTGGTTATTTCCGTACCAGTAGACTTATTCATAGTGTTTTTGTTTGTATTAAGCATAGAATTATCTTTACTTTCTTTCATTCTGACACTCCTGTCATTCTCTATGTCTGACCTCGGAGATCCCATTCCAGCAAGAGCTTTGTAATCAACGCGTTTAGCAGAGCCAGATCTTGAACTTGATCTTGTACCAGGGGATGAAATTTCTTGAGTAACTTCTGTCTTCAAAATAGGCTGGTGTGAGCCTTTTACTTTCTTAGTGTATCGTGACTTTGATCCAGGTGAGCTTTGAACTTGTTCTTCAGCTTTAACCTTCATTTTACTATTTTCATTGGAAGACTTCTCATTGCTTTCTTCATCGGAACGTTTCTTCTTATTTCCAAGTTCAGAGTCTGTCACTAAACTTCTTTTCCTTTTATTGTTTGAGTTACCAGACATAGAGGATTCGGAAGATTTAGCATGGTGTACTTCAGGTACACTTACGTTATAAACTTTTTTATTTGGTCTTGCAGTATGATCAACGTTGCTGTAATGATAATCAGAAATATTCTCCTCCAACACCATATGATCATGCAAGAGGCTCATTGATGGAAACTCAATCTGGCAAACGCCACACTTAAAAATATTCTCATCCACTTTGTCATGTACATTTAGTGCTTTTAACACTTCATTCTTACTTGTCTGAAGGTTTTCAAAATCATTGTGTGTCTTTAAATGGGCATAGAATGGTGAAATTTTGTCGAATTTTTCAGAGCAGATTCCACACACAAATGGACAAACCTCTTCATTGGAATCATCTTTTTCTTGTTCCTTTCCAACCTGAGTTTTAGATGATGAACATTTTGGTAAGGCCATTTCCCCATAGCTGTGTTCTGATGCAACATCCAAATTGTCCATGACTGTTTTGATTAAGCATCTATCTGAAGCATCTGAAATATCAAATTAAATTATACAAAATAATGATACACATGTATGAGCTTTGCACATTATACCAGTGACTTTTTCCATCTTTGTGTTCTTTAAAACAGACTCTACCCAGTTGAAAATAAAGACATCTTATCCCAATTCCCAACCTAAAAATTCCCAATTTTGGCATCACATCGCACGTTTTTCCCGACTGGACCAGACCTGGATCCTATCCAATTATATCAAAAAAGTAACTGTGTGACAAGCAATCTGATATTAAAAATGCTTGTACATAAAACACAAAATAAGGTAATGTAAAGTTAGCCAGGTCATTCAAATGATGAACAGATGATCAACTGGTTCATAGTTCATTTTCTTGTTTTGATGACATTTTTATGATTTTTTCAGTAAATCATCAAATTTCATCATGATCAGATGCAACGCGAATGAAAATTCCCAGTACAACTGGCATTGTTTTGGTGTTCTGTATTTAACGATAAAATGTTTGGTCTAGATGAAAGCAAGTCTAGTTGATTCAAGGAGTTACTGGTTCACTGTGATGAAAAAAGGAATTGTCTAGCTCTGATAAATGTGTTTTTGGTCCAAGTGGCCATCTTACTAAACAATTACACACCATCCTTCAATATGCTAGACCCTATGGTTAGAAGTGGTCTTTTTATGTATATTCTTACAATTTATTAAACTTTCTTGTAATGAGGGTTCCATAATTTTTTATTAACGCAGAACAATTCCGTTACACAAATGGACTAATAGAGGACACAATAAAAGCCTTTACAACGATATAAAGAAATAAAAATTGCGTAAAAGTAATTTGGGTGATAACAATAAATTGAATAATAAAACATTCCCCACCCATGATATAGCTGCCTAAGGCCCCGCAATGCAAATAGGTATTAAGGTACAGATCAATTTCCGCCAAAACAGAACGACATGTTCATAATAGGGTAACGATAGATGTATAAGAATATAAACTTTACAACAGATAAAGTCTAAATGATTTTGTAGGGATAAAACGTTATTAAATATGAAAAAATGCAGTAAACACCGCATACCGTAAGAAAATCCCTTCGTACCGCCAACTAAACAAAATGGCGTCGCAGGATGAACTGCATTTTGGTTTTAGCTAAAAGATGTACCTACCGTTCGTTCCGCATATTGACTAATCAAAGTACTGGAGGTGCCAGTTGAATGTTTTTGAGAAACTGGACAATTCATTCCAAGATGATTTCTACCACCAATTCATTGGAAAATTCGTCGTAAAACTTAAAAATGTATTCAGTACAGTAAAAGCGATATTCAATTAGATTTAAGAAAGGAGATGATCAAGAATTAATGAAGTTATTATACTCGCACTACTATAAATGTGCTTTTCTCAAGTATCAGCTCGTTGTTCACCACACAAACTTTTAATATTATAAATATAGTACAGCTCAAGCATCGTTATTTCTTTCATTGTTATCCTAAAAACTTTATTTTACTTTTTATTTCACGCAATTTGAAAAATTTGAACGAGATGTTGAAAAAAAATACTAATACATGTGTATGTATCTTAAGATGTTGCATAGACTCATACTGCGTTTTGGCATCTTTTTACCGTGAGTTTTCATTGAAATGTTTATTTTCTTTTCTTTAAGCCTTCAAAATTAACTGCACCCATACTCTTCATTGTAAATTTAGATGGGCAACAACTCACAGGACTTTCATCGCTTTTGAAAATCTCACGTTAAATCAAGTTCAATCATGAAAACTCGTAAAAATTATACATTGGTTGCCAAAACCTTTTCGCTCTGGACAGTTAAAGATTTACAGTTAATAATTTCGGACGTTACTGGTATAAAACGCTAAAGAAAATATATACATAACATTTTGTTCATATGGATTAAATACTTATGAAAATTAATGTTTTTATGGTTTAATAAAATTCTCTTTTTTTCACCCTTGATCTGTATGAAATGTTTACAATGTACATATTTTGGTTTGATAAATTTCAAATGTGCCCTTGAAAATACCTTGTTTAAGACAGATCTGCTATGTTTTATACATAAGGATGGAACTGATTATTTTCATGCTACATGTTGTTGAATGTAAGCTGTGTGGTGTTTTATGGTGGACATGTATACAGACTTTGCAGAGATAGTACTCATACTATATATAGACAGCATGCACGATAATCGTTACAATGTCCATCGATAGTCGTGTTAATCTTATTTTATGCCTGTTGTGTATTTAAAGCCTGTCAACGATGTTAACATGTTTGTGGTAATAACATACATTATAAATCCGCGCAAGACACCATATTTGTATACCACTCAAACAGATCTAATCTGTATAAATCATACATACTTAACTATTCTTTATTTAATTCTGTAATACCGGACTCTTGCTGATTTTATTTATAATTCTTATGTGCATAGTGTAAGAACTATGTTGTATTCCTGTCCTAGATGATGTATTGTCTAGTCATGAATATTGTCGCCTGTTGATGAAGTCGCAGTTCTAATACACATACTTCATTTCTTGCCAAGCAGGTACATGTATGATGGTGTGTTGTACACAATTCGCAGCTGATTTTTTAAATTTTATTTTGAATTTAATCATTGAAAGGACTGGACTCGATACTGAATATTATCTGAGACCATTATGCGTAAAACTATAATTTCGATATATGTATAATGGTCTCAGACATAATTCATAATTCCGAATATCGAAATTATAGTTTTTGATAATAATTGTAATAAACTGTCAATTCAAGATTTATTAAAGATATGAATATTGATTATGTAGACTTTGATTTGATTTCCAAAAGCAAATGAACTGAACTGAATTGTGACAACTAAATTTATATGTACATACGCTTATTATGCAAATTTATGCTTAAATTTGTGAATAATATTAGTAATTCTAAGTTGGGTTATAAAATTTCAATACACTTAAGGAATGATGGTTGCACGGAGATAACCATTATGTATCTAGATAAGCTACCTTTTTAATTTTTGGGCAAGAATGATTAAATGGATAAAGTAGGATAAATAGGCATTAAGAAACTATTATAAAACTCGGAAGCAAAGGTAAACAAACTCAATGCCTGGCTTCATACATGTATCACATGACTCAAGATCGATTGGCTCCTCTTGACCATCTCGGCCACTCAGCATGATATATCCACTGGTATATGACTGATCGGTTTTCCATTATGCTTGTTAGATTTGACTATGCCGACCCATCCTTATTAAAATTCCCTTGTTACGAATATAAATTATGCGACAAATTAATTGTAACATGTTTATGATTAGAACAAGCTAGCGCGTGCTGGATCTATTATAGTTTAGAGGAATTAAATAAGTAAATAATTCCGAGTCAGAATTACCAACAGATTACTCGTTCATGTTCTATTACATGTTTTTATAACAGATCTCTATGTAGCCATAGATCTAACTACGGCTGGTATTTTTATCTTCTGCACAAAATTCATCTATATTTTACCCAGCTGCGCAATTTTAATTTTTATCAAAGACACAATTGTTTCATGACAAGCTGTCAGCGAACAGAGTATTTTTTTGTACGAAACATTACTCGAACAAACAAGTTTTGTTTAAGAAGTGATTCACGGTTTGCTGACAGCTGATATTGTTTATTTGTTACCATGGCGCCGCGTACCTGGTCGCTCAACTAACCAATCAAATCGGCGGATTATCTGTTTAGCGTGAAACAATCACTTCCGGGTAAGAGGTAGATTGTATTGAATTATTGATATTTTTACATGATTTTGGATTTTTGTGTCGATCAATTTCGTTCTCGGTGATGATGACGGATTTAGATGAATATATTTTTGATGACGATGGAAACCCATTGCTTCAATGTCCTAATTTTCCACAGGAAAGAAATGTATTTGCCGACGAGCCAGATTGTAAGGATATATTTCACATTAAGGGGGACGGATTTGATGTGACTTTATCCTTAGCTAGAGGTTTAATTACTTGGACGAATGTCAACCCAGCAGGTAAAAAAACTCTTTTCAACGTTTTCACTTGATTGACAATGCATTCTGTATTTTTCCCCATAGAATTGTGTATTCGTCGATGCACAGAGACCAAAACAGAAAATTAATCAATACGATATGTTTACACTGTACATGCAGTTCCCAAACTTTAAGTAAATTCAATTCAAGTTGTTTTCTGTTCCTAATTTATTTTCCTTATCTTACATCTGGTCTGAAAGAGAATTAATTGTTTGCCATTACTATTAATGATTATAAAATACACTGTATAAATATACCAATGGAACATTTTGTATTGTTTTATTTGTAATATATTTAAACTTGTATATAAATACTTGACAAACAATTTTACTGATAAAAATCCCAGAACAAATGTATGATGCTTTACGTATTGATTTTACTAGACACCTGCAAAACATACAAACAGTTTAATAAGGTTAAAACCGAGCTATTTAAAAATCATTCATTGCTATAATATTTGTGTTAAGTAATGAATTTAGGACATTTGATAAAAGCCTGTCCTGATCATTATGTCAAGTCATATCTTGTCATATCTACAAAATCAAATCTTTTGTTGAATATATACCTTGTGGTTAAATGCCAATTTTTATGTATACCACACTAGTTCATCAATTATCAAATACTTATGACAAAAAGAGTCTTTAATTATTAATTTTGCCAGTCTCCATATTCCTGCTTCTTATTGGTTGATGATAAGCCAAGTCTTAAAACTGACCAATGGCAAGGCTGCATTTTCAGACTTCTGTCCAGACTCCTGAGTTTTATATCATGCACTCATGTGTCCTCCGTCCTCTGACTATATGTTGTTGTGACACATTTATGTAGACAATTATTCAATAAAAGTAGATTTAATATTATTTCAGTAATAGCATGCTTCTTGAAAGTTGCCAACCGTTCCATGTCCGATAAATTTCGAGCAAGCCCAATAACTTTTGTGCGAGTTCTAGACCACATGTCCAGCAGTCGGGCACAAATTACAGCAATAATTTTATCACTTACTTATAATATATTTGGTCAGATAAAATTTCATTTGGTCAGACAGGAATACTATCTTTGCCGAACCAAATGTCAGGAAAATATTCCAGCAGTTTTGAGAAGCCTGTGATAGATATTTGTTGATTACTGTCACACACTTTATCTTGTTTATTTGAAAAGTGTCTTAATATCGTTTAAGGTAAGAAGAAAGGGTTATTTAAAGGGAAATCTAAAGGGGAAGATCGTCGTACCTTGATGTTGAAGGAAGTGTTTGGTGTTAAAATAAAACGAAAGAAGTCCAATAGCAGTACTGATGAAGAGGGCATGAGCATAGGTAACTATTCACTGCAAACACTTGCTTTACAACCTACTCAATATTAAGACCACATAATTATAATAAGCATATATTTTCTGACCAGTTTATAATATTCCTTTATATCTCAACCTGAAGGGGTCATAATATCAAGGTTTTACTACATATTATCAGATGCTCAGAATTGGTCTGTTTATGCACAAATGAAATGAAGATAACATCTTTATGTCACTAGAGACCAGTTGTTACGAATGGTTAAAATCTCAGATATTCTCCTCAAGTCAAAAGTCATAAACATTTAATCTAACACTGACATTGACTTTTCAGCATAAACATACTGCGCTCAAATAAACGATACTGCACAATACTGTTTACTGTTTTGTGATGCCACCGTGTAAACAACTAGCATCAATGTCTATTCACTCATGCAATTGCATGTTAATGATGTTTTAGAATGGAAACAGATCTTGACATTTTGTGCACTTCTGTGTCATATAGCACGATTTTTCATTCAGGAAAATACAATTAATCACTCAGGCTTATTGGCCTTCGTGATTAGATTACTACATGCCTGAACTGAAAAACATGCTATATGAAGCTATAATGCATGCAATGTCATAACGTCGCTGCGCTTCCAAAATCTCATAAGTCAATAATTGATAATTTTCAGTAAAGGCAAAAAACTGTTTTATTTGTTTCCTTTTAGTGACATGTCAAAATTGCTTTCACATTTATGATTAATAACCATTGTTTTGAAGATGACGATTTGCAATCTAATCTACATTGCACAGTACAGATCATAGCGGACTTACGCGCATATTTTGACTTATGAGGTTTTGGAAGCACAGCGATGATAATCTATTTCCTTAGTATAGTCTCTAATAGAGGCGTAATTTCATTTCTTTACTGTTTGGGTCACATTAAAAGATAATATCTATATGTGCATTCTATTTTGGTAAAAACTTTACTTTATTCAAATGCTATATTACAGGGTTTTCTCTGCATATTGTTGAATTATTCGGACCTAACACACTAAATGAGAGATGTGTTGTATTTGAACATCCTAGTGATTCTTTGTGTTCGATGTATGTCAGAAAGATACAGAGCTTCCTCGAAGGTAAAAAGACTTTTTTTCTTATAAAAAACGTACCAGTCCTATATTGATAGAATGGAATTTGAACCTACCCAAAAATCATTAAAATGAAAACTGACTCATGAAATATTGGTCTGATGAATGGAATCCAATACTGGATTTTAATTAAACTCCTGAATATCAGTGATTAAATTACACTTATGATGGAAACATTTCACTGCTTGATTTACCTTCTCTAGGCAACTTATTGTTTTGATAAAGCCAAGGTTTTAACTTTATAATTGCAGTCATTTACCTGTCATCTCATTTACAATACTTGACTCGAATACATGTGGTTGGAATTAATTTTAATTTCATTTCTTTGATTTTGCATTCTGTTTTATATACTGATTACAGGGTTTAGCAAACTATGTTGCATTTTCATCTGAAGGAAAATACGCCTAGCTGACTTAATTAATCTTATGATATCGTCTATTGCCACATACTTGCAGGCTTGTAGAAACTGTTGGAATACTTGCCTGACATTTGGCTTGGCAAAGATAGAATTTCTGTCTGACCGAATATATTATAAGTAATAAATGCTGTAAATCATGCCTGAATGCCAGACATTTGGTCCAGTACTTGCCGAAAAATTTATTGGACTTGCTAAAAATTTGCCTGACTTATCTGACTGTCTGGCACATTTTGGGAAGCCTGTACTTGATAAAATATGCATGTTAAAACACCAAACAAAATCATTATTTGCTACTGTATTGCCTTGATTCACCACTACACACAGATTTCGTGGTTCTTATCAATAATACAGCAGTCTTCATGCTTACCCATTGGCCCAAAGCTTAAGGCTAGTCGATTTTTGTTTACAGTGACTTTTTATGCAAATTTGAGAAATGGTCCAGGTTTGATCCAGTTGGGAAAAAATGGACATTGTGATGCCAAAATTGAAAATCTTTAGGTCGGACATTGGGAAAAATGTCTTTATTTTAGACAGGAAGGGTCAGTTTACTAGACCCAAACAAAGAAGGAAATATCACTGATTTGGACTTGCAGACTTTCTCAAAATTGTGTAGTTTGGCTTTTGATAAATTGTTTATTTTTAATAGTCCACTTATTCTTCAGGCTAGTGCTTTAAAAAAAATAGATCATACACGGATACCACAGGGGGCTAGCACATTGAAGGAATGGTGTATAATGGTGTATTAGGCTTAAAATGCATATAACACATCCTATATAAAAATAAATAAAAAACAGCAAGAATGTCCTTTTGGATGGATATTTTAACGGATTCTTCTAATTTTGTTTTTCTTTTCAGAGATGCACGGAAGACCGAAATCCGTAAAATTGTTTCTACAGACGCATGCAGGATCTAAAACCGGCAGTTCAGTGTATAAGAATAAAGTGTTACCCATGTTCCAAGCTGCAGATATCAATGTAGATTGTGTTGGTATGTTGTTAAAATATTAATCAGCAGGAATGTATCTATGCTCCTATGAGTTGCTATCAATTATCACATCTGACCTTGCTGATGGAAATTTGAATAATTCATATTGTTAACTATGCATATTGTATCATGTCAGTTTATACCAATATTTGTGATAATACACTGATTCATTTTGTAATTGATACTCTCTATCTTAATGTCCCTCGGTCAAGTTTTCTGATTGAAAAATATTTTCGGGAAGATAAAATGTTGATTTCAGTAGTATACTGATGATATGGTGTTATGTCTGAGTTGTCCCAATATAAGTAGTATTCATGAAAATGACAAGTTTATGTACATACTGTTGCTTAAGTGTTTAAACTATTTTTTATCAAAACGATAATTGGCAGCATGACTTTGAACAATGCACAAAGTTGTTAGTTACATAAATACCCATTAAGAAATATTTTCATGATAGATAATTATGCATACTTCACTTTTAAGAAATTAGAAAGTCAGAACCTAACTGAAATGATTTTGGCTTAAAATTAATTAGAACACTTACTGTTCATCAATCATTATGGTATTGTTCACTGTTTAAGCTAATATCAAGGGGCTCCCATGGTCCAGTGGTATTGGTCTCTGACTAGTAATCACTAGTCCTTCACTGCTTTGAGTTTGAATCCCACCCAGGACCAAATTTTGCATGTGAAGAAGCTGTCCAGCTATCTCACGAAAGGTTGATGGTTTTACTCAGATGTACTCTTAGGGTCTTCTTCCACCATTAAAGCTGGAAAAGTCGCGGAATGACCCTGGCTGTTAAACCCCAGTGAAAAAAAACAATTAAGTTAACGTCAGTTATATGTGTAACTATTTCTATCTTTTTTTTCAGAGGTACAACACAATGAGCACATTAAACAAGAAATGGTACATATTAACCTTGATGACTTTGACTGGTAAGTTCTTCATTGACTTTTTATGCAAATTTGAGAAATGGTGTGTTTATCAGTTCAATGAAAGTGTCAGGTTTTATGCATGAGAATGGTGGAATTGGTATTTGTGTATTTATACAAAAATTACGTTGAAACTGTTTGTCAGTATTGATGGAAACTTCTTTGTTTGACAATCAAATGCTTTTACATTCATAAAACATGGGCTTGAAGCCAAATTTCAAAGGAAAAGTGTTTCAATGAGAATCAATATTTAGGCCAATAAATTGCATTTACTGGCTTTGTTAGACTGTCTTTATTATCTTTGTAGAAACGATCTAGCACAACAAAATAATAATTATTTGAAAACAAATCTTTCGGCAATTACTGTTTACATTTTGTAAATTAATTCTTGATGAATTCTGCACCATTTGAAGATTTAATGTGCTTGCCCCACATTTAAGACGAAGCCAGAAATATAAATATGATTACTGTTACCTGACTGACCCTATATTTTAAGGTTTTTAATGGCAACGTGCCTAGTACAGAAATATTTCAGGATGAAATGTACCTCTTATTCTCAAAGAAGTGACTTATCTACCCAAATTTTGTTTGTCGAGTAACCCTACACATAACTAATTGTTTCTAGCCTAGGTAAAAATTGCTATTTTTCACAACAAGCCTGTTGTAAAATAACAGAATCTTACAATTTCGGATAACCGGTTATTAAGTTTTATCACACACACACTGTATCTTATATGTTGCAGTATTGTCGCAATGGGTGGGGATGGTACAGTAAGTAAAGTTGCCGATGGTTTGATGTCAGCGTCACAGAAGTACAAAGATATAGAACAGAAATATGGTTTCACGCCAGCAAAGGCTTGTCTTCCTCTTGGAATTATCCCTATAGGTTTGTTTTCTACCACCATTTCATTTAAGGCTTTATTATAATGTTTTAAATTCTGTTGTCATTAGTCAATCCTGTCCCATTTAGATTGAACATTTTCTGTTACCTATTAGGTCATGTTGTTAAATACATTGGTCACAGAACTTTACGGGATGGCAGAGTGGTCTTATGGTAATGCGCTTGACTGCCAGTCGAAAGGTCGTGAGTTTGAATCTCAGCTTTAGCTTCCAATATTTCAAGGACATTTTTCAGTGTCCCCCACTCCACTACTGAGTCCATAACTGTGTTAAGAAAATCACAGGAAAAGGGCGAGGTGTGTATCGGAGTTTTACACTGGGCACATTAAAGAACCAGGAGGCCTATTTGAAAAGAGTAGGGATATATAGTTCTCCTGTATCTTCCTTCTCTCTGTGTTGGCTCTGGAAATACCATAGCAATGTACTATGCAACATACAAATACAATCAAACATTTGTAGTTGCTAAGAGATATAAAAGAAAATAATTTTGGAATTTAAAAATAATTTGCATCATTTACTTGCTGCATATTGCTTATATTTAAGAATTTGCCAGTTCAAATGAAATCTGTATCAAATAAATCTTATTGTCATACAGGTTCAACCAATGATATTGCCAGATCGGTCATGGGTACTGACGATATTGTGAGTGCTGTGTTATACATCATAACGGGTCGTTCTACGCCTGTAGACATACTGTCTGTTTATAGAGAAGACAAGTTTATGCAGTGGGGTTTTAATTGTCACTATGGCTTTGGCGGAAATGTGTTAGCATTCAGAAAACGATACAAAGCTATTGGGAAGAGAGGTCTGGAGCCTGCTTTTATCAAAGCACTGACTAAGTCTAAGTTAAGGTATGTTATGTTCAAAACCCTGTCACAGCAGGTCATACTTTTCTATGAAAATTTGACAAGAAATGTCGATTTTGCTCCATATGTGGAGAAGTTAACGGCTGCTTGTGGAAGGGGTAATTTAGTACTGGTTAGAATACAGTCCAGGAAAACTGGTTTGGTGAGCCAGCTACTGTATATAAGTATAAAATTGTTGAAAAACAAAGTTAAACCCTGTGAAAAAAGTAAGGTATGTTATTGCTGGCATATACAGTGTATTCATAATTAAATAGTATTGAACATTGTTAAAACTGAAGACCAGTCTCAGCATGCAGTATATTCATTGGTTGATTTAAAAATGGAGCTGTGAATCAACCAATCAGATTCTTGAGTTTTGTGACTGGTCTCCAAACTCAGTTTTATAACTTTGAACCATAATGACCAATTTTCGTCATTAAATTTTGTGATGGTGGTTGTTGTACAATTTTAGGATGAAAAGATGAAATTTAATTTGGGAATAGACTCATCCTTAGTGTTGGGTGAAATAATTTATGTTTGTACTGCAACTTTAGGAGCCTAACCATAGAATAAGATTGTATGTGTTTTTTGTTGAAATTATTTTTGGAAAAAAAAACAAATGATTTTTTTACTGCAGTTCTTAAACAATTATATTATGTGTGATATAGAAATACTTTTTAAAAAATGGCAAAATAGTCTTTTGACATTAAATGAGTTTATACTCATGTTATACATAGAGATTGTGTACTGTAGAACTTTGATATTAAGACAACATTTGGGATTTAGGAATAAAAGTCCTTATTTTGAAGTGGTAAGATTTTACTGTATGTACCAACCATCTGTATATCAGTGTAGTCAGAACAATATTTTTTCCAGGGCTTACAAATGTGATGTTGAGTATATACCAGCTGAAAGTCTACCAGAAAAAAGTAAATATGTGCCATGCTTTAGGGGGTAAGTTGATTGATTGATTGATTGATTGATTTGATTTGATTTGATTTGATTAATTGATTGGTTTAATTGATTGGTTTAATTGATTGGACTGTTTGTAATAAAACATTTCTACAATAGTATATTAGGGGTTCTACAATATTTGAACAAAAATGACTTGACAAAATCTGACAGTTTACTATAAAATGATCCTACACTTACATAACTTTATGCAATTACACCGGTGTTTAATGCTGTCACATCAAAGTGAGTTTATCTGTTTGTTTTTTACTTTGACCAGAAAGTTGAAATTCTTCAAATACATTTTAGATTAAAGATCTTTATTTCATAAAAATGGTTCAAAATGATAAATAATTTTGTGATGGATTCAAAAATCCATTTTTTTGCATACATGTACATAAATATCACAAATTGGTTTGGCCAGAAAAAAATTTGTTACACATGTTTATTTCTGTATGATATATTTGTGTATCCAGGTGTGAGATATGTTGGAATGAACAGATTGTGGATGATAACGGTGTCACTGAAGACCTTGTACAAGCTTTTGATCCACTAAATGAATCAAACAATAGTGATACTTTAGTTGGTAAGTAGAAAACTGATAAAAAATTTTTTTGTCCTGATACAACATGGTCAATGTGCGGATTTGTTCAGTTTGTTTTTTGTTTTGCCCCATGTGTTGGCTGTATTTCCATCATATACGACAATCAGTTCACGTAATCAAAACTCATGGAGTAAAATTTCTGCACCTCCCCATTTCTCTGCATTCAAGTGACTAATTGCTTCATTGAATTTGAATCTGAGGTGGTAGGTAAAAAACCTTGATACTGAGATGCCATATTAAGGAAAAAGTCACAAATGTCTTCTGCATGACTCTAATTTGTGACTAGGATCGTCATTGTGTTCAAAGTATGGTTTATATTATAATAAACAGATCATATTTCCTCTGTTTAATGCTCTTTGTTATCAACTTATTCATGAGTAAAATGAAGCCAGCCTGAAATCCACACAGCAAATTTATTTGCCTTTTCCTGACTGGATGGATATTCCATAGGTTGACCCATAGGGGGCTAGCACATTGAAGGGATGGTGTTAATGGTGTATTAGGCCTAAAATGGCCACACGGACATAAAACACATATATCATGTATATATTTATACATGATATACAGTGTATGTGTTTTTTGGCCTAATTCACCATTATACACCATCCCTTCAATGTGCTAGCCCCCTATGGGTCAACCTATTACCTCTGTGAGCTATGCCTAAATCAGGTAATTCATCCGCACAGTATTGTCAGTAAGTAGCGTATCAGTAAGCAATAAATATTATTACGTACTCCTGACGATGTGATTTCAGATTTGGCCGAACATGAAGATACTCCATACCGAACGAAAAAGCTTGATTTCTTGAATATCAGTGTGTTAACAAACTCGGGACGTTCTGAGATGGCCCCTCGTGGAATGAGTAAATTTACACATTTAAATGACGGAGTTATTGACCTTATACTGATAAAAGAGGTGGAGAGAAAGGAGTTCGTTAGACTTCTAAAACGTCTTAGCAATACAAAGAATCAGGTGAGTTTTAAGAATGATGTAACCTACGTATTTAATAAAGTTGTAGATTTGATTGGTGTTTGGCTGCAAATGTTTAAAGTTTTTTTATGAAATAGAAGACCACAGAAGGGGTGGGGGGCTCAGTGGTCGACTGGTTATGAACTCTGACTAGTAATCATTTGCTGTTTACTGCTGTGAGTTCAAACCCCGCCTGGAACCAGGCAAATTTCTCATGTGAGGAAGCTGTCCAACTAGTTTATGGAAGATTGATGGTTCATCCCAATTGTACACCTCCACTGTTAAAACTGGAAATGACTCAGGCTGTTGGTGTAACATTAAACCCCAGAAAAAAGAAAAGTAGACAACAGAATAGTATATTATTTTCATAAATAGACAACGCTGTAATTAAACATTTTAAAAGTGTGTGATAGCAAGCTTTTATTGTCACAACTCGGTGGATCTGTATTAAATCTCACTTTACTTGGCTTAGTTCATGACAGTTCTTTCAAATGCATGCCCGATTCCGTACACAATTGTTTATTAAAGAACCGAAATTTCTGTAAATTCTTTCATCTAGATATACAGTGACAAATCTGGCGAACCTTAGCTAAGTGTTAGTATTATTTCATTGTTATTGATACAACTATTATTACAATTTTTATTCCAGTTTGATTTTCCGTTTGTGGAAGTCATCCGTGCAAAGGAGGTTAGATTCCGATTGCGTTTACCGACTGGATTTAAATACAGTGACAACAACTTCAGTGAAATCGATTATGAAATAAATCGACAGAAAACTCAGATGTGTAATGCCACAAAATCCATGGAGATATTGGAGCTCAATGATTTAAGTGATTCTGAGAATGATGAAAAAAATGATTCATTTAGTACAAGTGTTCGGTCTAATACGCCTACTTCGAAAAAATCAAAACCAGCCCCATTTAAAAAGTCTAATAGTGTTCAGCAGTTTTCTAAGAAATCGTTGAAACGAACAAATACTCAGACTTCAATAGAAATGTTCAATTCTGAGGAATCTGATATTGATGATGACGACGATGATGATGATGATGATGATGATTATGAAGATAGCGAAGAGTCAGGGGAGATAGTTGTAAGTTGTTTAAGCCTCATCTCTTTTATGTTAATTCTTTCACTCTATTTCCTTATGCATTTCGAACCTTTTTCAATTTTCACGTGATGGTAAATTCAGATTAACTCCCTTTATTGATTTGAAAATTGATTATCTGAAACCATGCTTTATCCGAAGTCAAATTAAGATCACATTTATTCAGATAAACAAGATTTAACTGTAGCTGTCAACTATCTTTTTAATACACTTTGTATCAGAAATGTTCAATTGATTTGATTTAAAATACTTTATTTGTCATAAACTTTGGTTATTTACTTATGAATTAGTTTTGGTTATAGAATTTGAGCAAATTTATTGCATCGGTGAATAATCAGTGTCTGAATAAACAAAAATTTCAAAATTTACTAAATTTTTATATCAAATATAGGGTGAAATTTGAATTTTACTTAAAGATCTGTGATATACAACATTTTATTTCATAATTTCATAAACTGTCTACTGTCTATGATGCGTATTTATACTTCAGTCTGTAAACAAGATGGGTGTTCGTACTGTGAAATCAGCGTCAGCTGGTGACCAACGTCTCGTCGGTCCCGCTTATCGACCGACCTTCGCTGAGCAAGATAGAGCAAAACGAAAGAGAAGACAGCAGAAGAAGGAAGAAAAGAAGAAAGCCAAAGAAGAATTAAAGATGAAATCAGTGTGGAATATTGATAACGAGATAAAATCAGAAGATGTTCTGAGCTTTAAGTAAGTTTGATTTGATTGTTTTGTCATCCCTGAGTTTAGAACACAATAGTTATGTTTAGGGTTACTTGACTAAAACAATTAGGGTAGGGAGGGTGGAAGTTTTTTCCATTTTTTTTAAACACTTTTTGTTGATCTTACCTTATAATTTATCCCTAATTATTTTTGTACTTTGGATTTTGCTGTCCACAACTTTTATTGCAAAAAATAGGGCTGGTCAGGTAACCATAAATATGACTATTTTTTTCTTTCCTGATGGAGTTGCTGATTATTAATAAAATAACAAAAGTCTTGGTTTCCAAATAATAATTGGCTTGCGTAATGGAGTTACTGGTTAAAGTTAGCATCATGCAAAAAGAGTTCGAATTCAGACTCCATACAAGAGTTTGCTGGTTTATTCCACACAATCAATTTTGACTTTGTTTATTGGTAATCGAATTGTACAGTTTTGAAAATAAACTCATTAGATATTTTTTAAACAATGTTACCATTTACTTCAAACTGTTGCTTATTTATGATCTCTCCTCCTCTAAAAGCTATTTCATTTACTTGACTGACCCTGTTTTTTGTGCTAAAGTTTCTAACAGAAAAACCCATAGTACAAAAATATCAGTTTCAAAAAAAATTAGTAAAGGCATGTTTTGTGACAGGCCTACTATATTTTTTGTCAAGTTAAACTTTTTTTCTAGCCGAATTGTTTAATTTTTTTTTAAATGTTTCCTGTAGAAAGATTTTTTTTATTTTCAGGGTACATCATGGGTTATTCAGAATCTATGGATTGGGTGTCTCCCCAGATTCAGTGTACAGTGAATCAACTTTGTTATGTGTACCGAGAATGTAATTCTGAGAACCAGTCTGTTCTGATGTGTATATACATCTAAAACTTGGGAAAGAGTCTTTGAGACACAGTCTATGAATTTAAAGAATGTAATTCTGAGAACCAGTCTGTTCTGATGTATATATACTTCCAAAACTTGGGAAACAGTCTTTGAGGCACAGTCTATGAATTCAAAGAACGTAGTGCTGAGAACCAGGCTGTTCTGATGCATACTTTACTTCCAAAACTTGGGAAACAGTCCTTGAGGTACAGTCTAAGAACTTATAGAATGCAATACTTAGAACCAGTCTGTTCTGATGTATACTTCAAAACCTGGGAACTGGTCCCAGACTGTGCCAAAGTTGTAGATAAACTGCATAATAACTTCCCATGTAGAAGTAATTTCAAAGACATGTAATGCTGTGTGTTGTACATGAAACAAATGGATTTGAAGTTTTTGTGCATTATTACACTACATACCGGCAACTGTACACTATTGTTGAAGATTAAATGTTTCATATACAGTAAGTACATTACACAAATTTCAATCTCCATTACACAGCATATCAGTGTTAGAATGCTATAATACATTAATATTAAATACTTTGTAATTTTGTTGGTGTATTTTATCCAAAATTTATATTATTAGGGTAAAAGGTTGTAAAAATGAGGACAAAAGCACACCGAGTGCCCTATATATGAAATCATATTTCATAAAATTTATTGTTTTGATTGTGATAATAAGTATTGTAATGAAAAATAAAAAATCTACAATTATCGTAGAAGAGCGAACTGATTTCTAAGAAATGAAATGAGGGGTTATTCTGTTGTAGATCTCCATAGAGTAGATATTAGAAAATTAACTGAGAACTTTCATTTTGAGCTTTTGTTTTCCTAATTGCTTTGTTGGAAATTCGTGCTTAAAGTACATGTAACACAATTTTTCATTGGTCAGCTGTTGATCAGCTGATCATTTGAGCACAATCTCATTGATAAGTGGGCTTCTTTAGTTGTATAATATCACATTAACACATGACACATTTTACATTATACCTGTATGCACATACATGTATACATTGTACATCTTTCTTATATGTGTATAATTTGTTTGTGAAAACATATCAAATGCACTTGAATCTGGGAACAGATTTTTAACAGAAGTGTGACAATGGATATACTTATGTATTTTGTACATAATTTTTTTTTGTAATTATTCTGAATTTTTATTCTGTTATGAGAAAATTAGAATCAGTTTTAGCATTGTTGTCTGTAAATTTTGACAAAATCCACATACTGTGATGAGATGAATTAGATGAACTCAGTTTGTAATTAAATTGTTATTGAAATAGAATGATTGATTTGGTATACATACATTTAAATTGTTAGCATGTATATGTGATTACACTATTCTTAGATCAAATTAGTAATATTACCCCACCCCAACAATGTCAATTAAAGACACTAAATATTCTATTTTCACTATTGATTTTTTTATTGTTTTATAAGTATTTTATGTTGCAATAAATGTAAGATTTCCGCGTATTGTTATATCAGAATATATATGTATAAATTATTGTCATCTATAACAATTATGTGTTCTGGAATCCGTCCATATAATGATGTGCATGTATACAACAAAGTACATGATTTTTGTTAATTGTATTGGTTATTTGTTACGTTTTTACATGTTAGTTGTATATATGTGATGTTGTGTATTATTTAGCAATGTGATGTTTTCTATTTATAACCAAATTACCTGCATTTTTGTGTTTTGTTTTGTGTGTGTGTAAAAGTCAAGATTTTGTTTTTGGTCAATTAACATTAATTTTATTTTATCAATTTTTACTAATGTATCAGTGTTAAAATTTTGTTTATTGGTTCTGGTTACAGGTTAAAGTAACATACCTTGGACTTTAGCTGGATCCCTGTCCCATATGAAAAGCAATCTTCCATGAAAAAAAATCTTTGTCCCGGCATCAGTAATCATTAAGTGAGTGCTAATTGATGCTGGGGCAAAATTTTTTTTATCAAAAATTTTTTCTTGTCAAAACAAAGTTTATTTCAGTAAGTAAAAGGAGATAGGTTTACTTTCATATTAGGCATGGGCCCTTTTTAAGTCCAAGGTACAGTACTTTGATCTTTGGTTCTGATGTATATTTGTTAAGCATTACTGTAATATTTAGTATTAATGTTTCGTTGATATGTATTTTAATACTGATTGGCTTTCGTTTGTTTTGTGTGCTATGATTTTCATAGCACATCTGTTAATATGGTGTAGAATTGAGTTTACAGTCGCAAAATAAGTTCTACATCATCTCAAAGGGAGACAATTCATACAGTATTGTATATGCATTGTCTCCCTTAGAATCACACAGTATTGATACTTTTTTAATGTGCATTAGTTTCACACAAAACAGTTGCACTATTAATGTAAAAATGCAGTTTGTGTAATTTACACAGTACTTGTTTGAGGGTTGTACGTTTTATTATTAACAGCATGTCATGTATTGCTTTATGCTTATTGTTTTCTTTTTTTTATATTACTTGTTTTATGGGTGTTATATGTAAGAATACAATAAAACTCCTTTAAAATCACGTGATTTACATAGCCAGCATTTCAAATTATTTTGCCATAATTATATTTGCTTAGTTTGATTTTGGGGCACTTGCTATATTTTTTGCTGTTTCAATGATCTTGTCAAACTGATTTTAAATTATTACAGCCTCAGAACTTTTTTCTTGCTGTTTTGCATATTTATACTTGTAAAATTTGATTTTCCATTATTCATCAGAAAAAGCTTTTTTAGCTAAATTGTACACTTTTTAGAAATACACAAACCAATAGTCGAAAAGTTGTCAATGAAAGACTAAATATGGACACTCTACTTTCTGTTTGACTATTCAGAGGAAACTAATGTTTACTTAATGTACAATTGCAGAAATGAATTTCAGGACTGAGGAAAAGTCTCAGTAAAGTTCTGCAGTTTTATGAATGAAGTCTTGATTGGGAGTTTTACCCTAAAATCAATTTGCAATATATCGGTACTACTGCAGAGTTCATTTTATCACCATCGTAACATTTTAATTATTGTATATATTATACATACAGTATGTTCATTTTTTGTTAACCTTAAAATGTATTAGATATTTTTGGATACCTATGATTGACTATCATATCATTTAATATGTAACTCATGGGAAAAAAAACATATCTGAAGATATCCCTGACCCTCCATCCAATTTATTTTTACTTCATTTTTTATCAACTTGATTTATTACTTTTGTCTTGATTTTACATTAGGCCAGAAAAAGTATAATTGTGTTTTCAGTTACTTGACCAAAAAAATGTGTTTTTTTTTTAAACATATCTTTCATACTTTCTGACTCAATTCATGATTCCCAAATATATTTGTAATCCCATCTCTAGTTACATTTTTTTTACTCTGTGGTAAAAAAATTTATGGTTGGCGCCAAAAAAAAAATAGGTTCTGTCAGGTAACGCAATTTTTTTTCTGGCCTGAGATGTTACTTCAAATAGCGTTCTAAAAATATGCCATGTTATGCCACTGATAGTAGTAGATATGTGAGTGTCTGGTGTTTTTATTATATTTTATTATATGTTCTTTGCTCTGTTAAGTTGCTCAAACTGTACCCATGACCTATCTGCACCTACGATTCATCCCCAATATTTTCTTACTTGGATTTTGGTGTTCAAATACGGTTAGAAACTATTCGATTGGCTCAAAAATAGGGTTCTTTAGGTAACAGTAAACAAAACAATTTTTTCCCAGCCTTACTATTTTATGTTTATTCCAATAGATCTTCTATAAATATCACGGTTGAAAGTTTTCAAGCATTTTCCGTTTTTTCCCAGGTCCGTACCCTACTGGTTTTTATTGTTTCTGCGAAAAAATTTCTGGAAAATTTTCAACTTACACCCATGAATTATGCATGAAGAATAAAGACAACAAATTATATTTCACTTGTGGAAAATATTACCATGAAAAGTATTTCAGCACTTTAGAATTGATCGGGTAAACTTCTAACTAATATTATGTGATTGAAATAATGACAGTTGATGTTTAAGTAAACCTATTAAAGGTAGATAGAGGTTTAAAACAAAAAGCTTCGAAAATACATACGCATTTGTTAGCTCTCTGTGGGCAAAAAAAAATTATTTGCTTATGGTCCGGTCAAGTTACATTTGAAGTCACTTGTATTACTGTGTTCCATTGTTAAATAATTACGTACAAAAAACTGACCTAAGTTAAATGATCAATTATCTACTAGCCTTACTTCAATGATGTGCGTCTGGAGATAACTGGTATATATTTGATTTTTCTGTTATGTTTACTATTTTATATTACGTTTTGTTGATGATACTGACGAAATTTGCAATAAACTTGCATAATACATTTTGAATATATTTGAATCATAATGTTTCTGTGTTGTCTTCCAGTGTTGTTTTTGATTTATGCACGCTACTGTTGTATTATCTGATGATATATTTATGCTCTCTGAACAGCCAAGTCCTTAGCTACTGTTCTTAAGGCTTAAAAAAATTGTTCTGTTTACAGTTACCATGGTTATGAGTTTTCTGTAATTTTCCAGAACCTCTGGTTTTTCCCATGTCTAGACCCTCCTGGTTTTTATTGTTTCCATGGCACCAAGGTTAAGATTTCCAGTTTTCTGAAAATTTTTAACTTTTACCTATGAGTTACTTGACTGAACCCATTATTCGGCACCAACCAGAATGTTGCTTGTGCCAAAATCTGAAGTAGGAAAATATGTCGGGATGAATGGTTTTTCGTTTTCTTGCTAAGGCAATGTGTGGAAAAAATAGAAGTTTTCAACCTACCTATGCTCATTGTTTTAGTCAAGTAACCCGAAATATGACATTATTTCTAGGCTTATAGTAATGACAAATTAGGATCATGACAATTTGTATTAATCTGGTATAAAAACAATGCATGCTGAACATTATATGTTAGGGCAGTGATTGTAAGAAGCCTTTGATGCATTCAAATTTTGTAATTACCTCCCCTGAAGTTCATGCATATGGATAAGTGGTGACAAAGTTTGATCATTGAAACAAACTTATATTAATTAGAATCTACACATTACTTGATTGTTGTTGCTTTCATTTTTATATATTTTGCAATGATTTATTGTTATATGATTTAATTATGTGATTAAATAAATAAATCAAACAAGAGTTCTTTATTTTTTTAAATCAAAGTAGAGTACTTTATTTTTTAACCCTTTGCCTCATAATAACATATTTCCCCGCATCTGAAGCAGACAACTTTCGAAAACATTGTGGCAAATAAGCCACTGCTTTTAATGAACAACGACTTCTTTTGCCGCAAAGTTTTCCACTATGTCAGAGAGAAATCACCCAATATTCTTAAATAAATTGATGTTTTGTATATTTGTTTTGAATTTGGAAGTCCAAAGTATGCTTATAAGGCAAAAGGTTAAAGAGTTCTTCATTTTGTGTATTATGTCGAGAAAAGATTTTGAAGTAATAATGCTGTGTTGCTAAATATTAACTTATCCAATGTTAATCCAATCAAGAACATTAAATGTAAGTGTTTCCAGAACCAATAATCAGGGATTACATTTCATTTCCGACGCAAATAAAATGCCATGCATTTTTTCCAAAGAGTTTTTGCACATACCAATCCGAAGAGTTTTTGCACATATGTGACAAAATCGTTTTGTTTTCGGCCAATTAAGATGTCTTTTGTTCACAAGCAGTGTAAGTTTTACAAGAAATTTTATCGGAAATGAGAAGTAACTACACACTCGATTTTCCATTAATGTTTAAGTTAATTATAACTGCAAAAGCATTCCAATATTTTCTTCCTAGCAACAGCGTCATCAGTGTCCTGGCAACACAAATCGATCTTATAGCACCTTCGGCGAACAACACAAATCGTTCTTGAACACCTTCGGTGAAAAACATGAAGGAACCTTATACTAGAAAGTGATTGTTGTCGTTGTTATTAGTTGCGTAACTTCAGAGTTACTGACGAACACATATAAATTACATATATGTTGTTGGCTTGCCATTTAGCATAGTATTTGTCGTAAAAAGTTAGTGTGTTGACTGTATGTATGTAGAATAGTTAATGATTTATCTACATAATTAGTAATCTTCATTTTTTCTAATTTTATTAATCTCATTCATGTTTGATTTCTGTGTATATGATTTGTTCCCGTCTATAATGGTTGTAAACACTAGTGATTATAAATACAACCTATTTCATAATAACTGTCCCCACTTTACGCAACTATGATTTTAATACGACTTTTCTTTGGGTAAATCGAGTTTCATTGTCGCCGTTCACGGACGGAATGCTAATTTAATTCATCGTGAAATCCTTTGTTTCCTCTGAATGCGATACTTCGATATTTTAGTTATGTGTTTTACATATGTTCTTTTAGGGTATTTATACATCGTAATGTTTACATATGCTCTATTGGGGCAGTTTATCGTCGTTAACTGGTTCCATGTTGCAGTGCTTCAAAGGAACATTGTCTCTGTACAAACAGAGTCAACGGGAACCAGTTTAATATCGTCGTCAATATAGAATGCGTTGCAAACTCTCAATAAGAAATGAAATCTCCAGGAAATCTTTATTCAGTATTCTATTCTTAGCTTTTTTATTTGGCTGAACGGTGATTCCAAGCATTTTTGGAAATGTTAATACTTGTACATGTAGTTAAATTATAGACAGATTACTGTTTTGTTTGGTACATATAAAACATCATTTTCCTAACAGTCCATTTTACAGCACATGCTCCAAATGACGTCCGTTTTGGACAATGACGACGTCAAGTATGAACACAATCTTAGATAGCTGGCCTATTAGTAATTTATTATACTGATACTAACGCATGTCACAATGAGCAGTATTTTCTATCGTCGGTCTTTTTAAGGAAAGTCAAATTAATTCATAATATATTAAATAGAATACATGTACATGTATTTAAAGTGGTAGTCTATAAGTACAAAATTATTGATTAGATTCAATATTAATATAATAAGGAAGTCAAATGAAAACACGTAATCAGAATCTATAAAATGCCGCACATATTTTGTGTTGCAAATATGTTTCTTTGTTCTCTCTGTTTTTATCATTTAATCTTAAGCATTATGGTTCGCTGTTTATAATTGTTACGAAGATTTTTTCTGCATGATGTAAAATGCATTATACCGTTTTCTTGTCTTTTTTCGTTGTTTCCGAGTACAGTTTGTGGCTGGAATCGTTGAAACGTCTAAAATATGTAAAAAATGGGCACATGCAGTATAATTTTTGCGCACATTTTAGTCTGTCTGTCCTCTAAGCTCGGTAGGGAGCTATACAGGGTAGTTATTATAAAATGAATTTGTGTTCTATTAACTATTGCTGTCTTGTTGTACGATTATATATTTATAATACAATATTGAAATAATTATAGTGATCTCATATATGTTATGACTGCATTATTATAACATATTAAATAAATATAATTAAATGGATATTCGTATTGTCTTAGTTCAGTACTTTGCCATCTCGGATGCAAGATTGCCCTAATAAATTGTTAGTGAAAACAGAAAAATACTCCAATTCTGAAGCGATTGACTGTTTAATTCTAATGCTGTCATAATTTATATTTACATACAATTCAAATATCATGTCTTACATTCATTGTTGAAAAATGCCATTAAACCCCGGTGATATAAATTTTCAGGTTAATTATAACATCTTTTGTCTCGAATTTATTGTGCTAAATAAATTGCTTTGCTTAGTTGTAAATTTTGTACCATTTGTGGCTTTATTTCTTTTTTACAAGAATATTGTAAAACGCTGGGACGTTGACAGAGATGTATGGAAGAGATAACGAACGACAACTCTGGATAGAGATTAGTTCCATGTTGCAGTGCACCAAAGGGCCTCTGTGCAGACAGAGTCAACGGGAACCAGTTCAACAACCAGCAACCGACTGGATCCCGTTCACGCCCCACTTTCTATTTGTTTCCGCTTTGGACCGGAAGCCTAAAATCCCGCTCATTTGTACATCAAGAAAAAAGGTGTGATTTGAATGTCGAATTACCGTGTGAGGATGTCTGTGTTAAGAAAATGTAAATCGCGTGTAAACATTCGTAATTTGGACGATTGATATCAACTAGCTCTGAAAAATCATCGTTGCACGTGCTCCAAGTCCTCTGTGTACTGTTTTGTGTTCCAATGACAACAGAATTTTAATTTGAACCAGCGAATGGCGCGACATGGAGACTCCATGTTGATAAAGTGATTCCAGTTTAGACTATTCATCTGTTGATGGACTTGAGTTGAGATAACGGACTAATTCCTTTGTGTGGCGATATTTCTTTAATAAAACAAAATTGATGCTTTAGGAGATTCTGTTTTTGTGATGTGAACAGTTGAGGTTGGCAGTTTAATCACTGGCGGACAATTTCAAGTAAGTTGTTGTTATTGTTCTTGCATTCTTGATATTGAGTGGTGATATTTCTAGGTAATGATTAATCATTAATATACATCATTTATTTCTTTAAAGTACAGTGCAGGGTTTTCACTAGACATCAAAAGTTGAGGGTCAACAAAACTTCCTCCTGAATTTATTGTAAATTGGAAAGGTGCAAATTCTCGAGAGTTAAAAGCTTTTGATTTTACTGATTTTAAGAGTAAAAATGTTGTTTTGAGGGTCAAATGAAAGCCCTGCAGTGTAATATATTTTCAGTCACAAATTGATGATTCTTCTTTGGTCTAACCTGTACTTGTTATAACTGTGACTTGTTACATTTTTAACAAAATTCTAAATAGTTAATTACTTAATTATTCATTATTGAAATAATGGACATTAAACTATAATATTAGCACTCAGTATTTTAAGAATAAAAGTAACAATTAAGAAAAATACTCTGTTGGGACATTGATCAACTTATTATGTTTTTTCTATGATTTATTTAAAATATTCAATGTTTCTCCTAATGCTATCCTTCAAAGTTGTAGCCATATCTTCACCTCAGCACAACAAGGTTGTTATTCTTTCCATTTATTTGGTGCAGCAAGGTTTTACTTTGTTTAACAAGTAAAATAACTACATATTGTTGTTATAATAAGATTCAAATTGTTTAAGAAAAAACTTCTTCTCGCATTAATTTGACTACTTTTACTTGAGATAAATCATAAATTATTTATTTGGCACAAAATAAGAAGGCAGCTTGTAACTTAAATGTATAAATTGAAATTGCTTTTTTCACTAACATAAAAATTCATATAGTACTGTGATTAACATCTTTAATTCATCTACAGTAAGTCTATAAGATAAAAAACATATGTTCCAGATTAAAATACAGAAAAATAGTGACTTGTTAATAGGCTCTACAAACTATTGATGCTAATTTTAAAATAAAGTGTTAAAATTAAGTGGAACTATCATCAACACTTACAGTTTTGTTTATAAAAAATATACTCAAATTTTATGTTATTTTTTTATTGTTTATTTCATAAATTTACAGAAATAGTTTAAATTCATTTATTTATTTGTTTCATTGAAAAATGTTAATAAATCATTTTACTAAAATACACTCAAATTTTATATTATTTTTTTTATTGTTTATTTCATAAGTTCACAGAAATATTTTAATTCATTTATTTGCTTGTTTCATTGAAAAATTACAATAAATTATTGAAAAATAGAAAACATACAAACAAATCTCTGATAATAATGCATTATGATGTTAGATATTATTACATTTTCATAAATCTTTATAATTTTCCCGTCATGTTTCTTAGAATATAGAACAAAAAAATTTTTTATAGCTCAGTTTTTTTAGCTCACCTGAGCATGTAGTGCTCTGTGACCTATAGTCATCAGTCAGTATGCTCTGTCGTCCGTTGTCCACACTTAGGGGTTGTTAATGCTCTAGTGGTCACACTTTGGAGCGAATCTTCATCAGGCCTGGTCAGAATGTTTGTCTCAATGATATCTTGGACAAGTTCGAACATGGATCATCTTGGGTTGAAAACTAGGTCACTAGGTCAAATAGAATGAAAAAATTGTTAACACTCTAGAAATCACAGATTTGATTGGATCTTCATGAAACTTCGTCAGAATGTTTGTAATAATGATTTTTTTAAATTGGGTGAATATGGGTCATCTCTGTTCAAAAACTGGGTCACTAGGTCAACGCGCCAGAAAACCTTGTTAATGCTCTAGAGGTTGCAAGTTTGATTGAATCTTCATCAAGCTTTGTCAGGTTTGTTTTAATGATATCTTGGACAAGTTCGAACATGGGTCATCTGGGGTCGAAAACTAGGTCATCAGGTCAAATCCTAGAAAAATCTTGTTAACGCTCTAGGGGTCACAGTTTTGATTGGATCTTCACCAACCTTGTCAAAATGCTTGTCTTAATTATATCTTGATTAAGTTCTAACATGGATCATCTAGGGTCAAAAACTAAGTCACTAGTACAAATCATAGGAAAACCTTGTTAACACTTTAAAGGTCACAATTCTGATTGGAGGTCTACCAATCCTTGTCAAAATGCTTGTCTTAATGATATCTTGGACAGGTTCGAATATGGGTCATCTGGGGTCAAAACTAGTTCACCTAGTCAAATCTTTGGAAAAGCTTGTTAACCCTCTATAGGTCACAGTTTTGATTGGAGGTTCACCAAACCTTGTCAAAATGTTTGTCTTAATGATATTTTGGTTAAATTGGATCATGGGTCATCTGGGATCAAAAATTAGGTCACCAGTTCAAATCACTGGAAAACCTTGTTAACCTTCTAGAGGTCGCAGTTTTGATTGGATCTTCCTCAATCTTTGTCAGAATGTATGTATTAATGATATCATGGAAGGGTTTGAACATGGGTCAACTGAGTTTAAAAACTAGGTCACCAGGTCAAATCACAGGAAAACCATAGAAGATGCAATCTTTACTCAGGTGAGCGAAAAATGGTCATCTTGGCCCTCTTGTTTTGTGATATGAGTTGAGATACAACTTTGTTGCACCAAACAGAGTACTTTAGCATGGGTGTAGAAGTGCTTTCATGTAGCTGATAAACTACTAAAAGTGGAATGGGATTTTGGGGTTCAATACATAATTGTGTCTGTTGTTGCGGGAAAAGTAGCTGACGGGAATGCTAAAATAACCGGTTGAGTTTTCTGGTGTCTGGCTCGTTTCTACACCCCTGCTTTTGTATGTGTTTAATAAACTGCCTGAAGGTTGAATCATAAGATACAACTATGTTGTACCAAACAATGTTAACAATTTGAGATACACCCTTTGGACAAATTAATAATAAAAGTTCAATATTGTTATATCATATGTATTTAAGTATATTAAATCTTTTTCTACCATAAAGTCAATTTTGAATAAAATGTCAGATACAACCTTCTTGCGCTGAGGTGATTATTTGTCATTTTTAAAAAAAGATAACACTGCCCAAGGCAATGACCAAAAGGGGATTGTTGTACATTGCCAAGGGAAAGGCTGGCTGGACCAGGTTCTTGTACTAGACTGCGTCAAGAAAGTGTGGGATAGAAGACCTGATGGGATGCAAAAGTCTTTGCTGGTCTTAAGATGCATTCAGTGTTCATTGGACTCTGGTTGTGAAGATGATGTCTCGGAGGATTGTGAGATGACACTGTCATCTCAGGGGGAATGACCTCGGTTTTACAACCTCTAAAGGTGTCCATTTACAAGCTGATGAAGTGTATCCTTCAACAAGAATGGACTGAGTGGTATGCAGACAGTTAATTAGTGTTTCCTGCAGACCTTTACAGGGTGGCGCTGTGCCATGCCTCATTAACAATGCACCATGCTACCCTTGTTAATTGCATATTGCGCCATGGTCATTAATGCGCCCTTTGTAGGCCTTTGTTTTATCCTTAATCAAGAAGTGATGGATAACACCTCGTAAATTTATTTTTCAAATGTGTCATACAAACCACGCCTGTGCTAATACCTACTGTTGTACACTGAAGCTGATAGTAATTAAAAATCTATAAACTGACCTGCCAATAAATATTATGTTAGTACCTGGATAATTAAGGTCACAACATCAATTTGTTTTTCACAGTTCATACTCGTGTTATTTAAGCTGAAACTTGCATTTCTTGATCACATGACAAAAATCAACTAGACTTTGTAGACATAATTCTTTGGCAACAGACAAGACCAGGGAAAATAACGTCATAAATATCAGACTAGAGTCTCGTGCTTAAAATTATCCAGGGCATATGTATGTGTAAAGTACTGTATAAAAATGAATACTTAGGCTGTCGGAAAAATGAACTTGCACAACATCTTTTAAACCAAGTTGTGAATTATGCGGAACAAAAAGGAAAGTATAAAGTGGTAAAATTGTTTGGAGTTGATAGTAAACAAGTTCGGGAAGGGTGCATAATTAATAACAGACTATTTAAGGTATTATATCCATAATGGAATCTACTGTATTTTTTACGTATTTGCTCAGTGCAACCCAAAATGTTAATACTGTGAAAATAGTATTGCCCTGTTATCGTTATTTCTTTAATGGTTACCCTAAAAAATTATTTCACGACACATGTAAAAAAGTTAGTAAGAGTTGTTGTCCTTGTTGAAAAATCTTGAATAGAACTGCGCTCTGAAAGTGCCCCTTTGGCGCACAAAACGCCATGCCCTTTGCAGGAAACACTATTAACATACATGCATGCCCAAAGGCAGAATTCGAGATCTGAATCAGAATTTCTCTGAAGCGAGATGAGATCTACAGTTGCATTGTTGACGCCTTGGACATAGCCATCCATGTTAAAGCCTTCATGAAAAGTTTTATATCTAACAACCCAGGGGTCATTTATAGGGGTCTTTCCCTCTGGAAAAAAAAAACATTAAAATCATGTAGTTTTCCCCTAAAATTCAGTTTTCATTAAGTTTTTTCTTCCCCTTTTGCAAAAATACCATGTTATTTTTTTTTCCTCAAATTTTAGTAAGGCTCCTCCCTTACTTGTACTTCTCTGAAGATGACATACTGTACGAGGAATTATCACTGAAGCAGGGATCTGATGTATTGAAAATGCATATTACGCTGATACTAGGGTGATTCACGACTCATGATTCACTGTGCTACGTGGTAAATGTGGAATGGCACCTCTGATTTTACCATGCTTATTACTGCCTTATTGAATAATACAAGCTCTTGAAGTATGTTCTTTGTTTCAAATAACTAGTTTATTATCAACACGGTGATTTTACACAATTTATTTTGTCAGTTTGACTTAGAGACTATATTGAATGTTTGACAAAGATAGGACTATGGAGACCTTGGGTCTTGAAATATGTTTTTTATTCAGATATGTTTGGATGCACTTACTGTATACCTTGTTCAATTTGAATTTTCTCATTTTGACTTTGATATTGTTTAGCCATAGACTTGAGTGCAAGTATTACAAGATGATCAATCTTGAACTATTTCCATTCTTCAGATTTAGAAAATAAAACTAATTAGATTATCACTGCTAACATATTTCTTTAAAAATTACTAGAAATCACACTGTTTATTCAGTATGTAATGCAAAAAAAACGTGAAAATATATTCCATTTATTCTTGATTAATTTCTTACAACAACATCATTGTATTCCAAAAAAATTTGACTGTTAGTAGTTTTTTTATGACTTGGACTGAAGTATGTTTTAGGATTAGTTGTGATGTCTGTATCATATTGGAAAATATTGTATTGCCTTGTCCATATTGCGATACACTATGGTCGTATCGGCCCAGCTCTAAAAACATGAATTGAAATTGATCAAGGGTTTTTCAACTGGCTGTCAAGCTGTCCGTGAAAATGATCAAGCATCTTTCAACTTGCCATAAAACCATCGGTGAAATTGATCAAGCATCTTTCAAGTCGTAGGAAAAGTAAACATGATAATAATCAAATAACATGTTGAAATAGTGAAATAGATTGACTGGTATTTACACATAAAGAGTACATTTACTCTTAACTTTTGAAACATAGGAGTACATTCACCCCCATGTTTTTGAAGCTGGGAGTACATTTACTCTCTTGTTTTCAAAACTGAGAGTACATTTACTCCCATCAAGAAAAAAAATATCTCAGGCAATGTTAGTATCACCATACGTTTACTGCTAATACAAGCCTAATAGAGAATGAATGGATGTGTTTGATGCATTGGATGATGTAGAGTTGTTAAAAATTTATATTGTATTTGCCATAATTTGCTGATATTGAATGAAACGAGGAATGTTAATGAGTAATATTGAATACATGAATGCACAAAAAATATAATATGCCTGTAGGTCATATATGACTGACAAAATACTTAAGCTCGGACACCTTGTACAACTAATAAGACCACCCCGCTATTAAGACCACTTTGCTTAAGAACGAAAGGTTGTCGTAATAACGGGATTTTACTGTATTTTCAGTACCTTTGTTCTTTCATTTTTTGCCTTATTATACAAGTAAATATTTTTCCTTCTTTTGCACCTGCCAAATAACGGCCCTTTCCCTCGGGAATATTTTCCCTTCAGTCGAATTTTCCCCCAACATTTCATTTCCTCCAGCAAATACTTTTAGATATAATATCTAACGAATGTAAAAAACCAATGTGCATGCGCATATATCTTTTCTGGAAAACATGATTGTTGTACAAATATGACCAAGTAATGACCCACATGAATGATGAGGCACAAACGTCATTCCAGCATTTAATTCATCGAAGTGCAACTTATTTCGAAATGAAGTTCATCATTGATGACGTATTGCGTGTATCTTGGTCTCATGACTACTATAATCTTACATGCCTCTGCCAAATATTTATATTAATTAAGTAACGATGAAAAATCAAGTTTCATGGTTTCCCAGATTTGATAGTCTGGGCCATTTTCCATAGCCTCGAACTCATACTATTCGTTTAACTCGTGGACTGCTAAGTGTGGTGAAATGTCATCAATGGTATGTTTACATTTTTTCATTTTAGGGAAAAAACGCTGCCATTTTTATTTTTTACTTGCAATTTTTGAGTTACGAGTGTTAAATTTGAGTCCTGCAAGTAATCGGCAAATGTTTCCACCCTATGACCAGGAACCTGCTATGACTGAAGGTAGTAATATGGTATGCGTCATGATAATGAAAACCTGGTTTTTGCTCAAAGTTGGAATAAAAAATGTTATGAAGCACACAAATAAACATAATAGTGCCATTTTTTCATTTTTCTCCATTTTGAACATTTTCTTTGCTCAAAAAGTAAGTTAATTTCATACATGATTTTTTTTTCCTAGGATTTCATCTGATTTTTTTTCTGCATCTTTAAATATACATATGAGCAACCCTTACATAAGTGTTTACTGTGAGTAATGTATGTCTTACTAAGAAATAAGAACTTGTTCAGTTTTCTTTGACACTTTTTAATTGAAATATGAAATATTGCAAAATATCAGTATTTGGAAAAATATTGCCATAAGGCCTAAATAAAAAGAGGTTTGTTTCTAGTTATCCGACTAACCCAATATTTTACCTGCCAACTCATAAGTTTTTATGGTGTACAAATCGTAGTATTGCAAGGTAATTTTCATAACTCATTAATATTGTGGTACACATACAGTGTTGCTAATTTATGTAAAAAAATCCCTACCCTCCAAACCATATTTTTTGGGCACATAACTAAAACAAACCTTATTTTTTAGGCCCAACCAGTATATTGCAGTATATTGCACAGCCCTTGCACTTTACCATGAGAATATGTCAATACCTAATGTGAATATAATGTAATCTTTGAGAATTAAGTGTTGTTTATCTACCTGTAACAATCAATTGTATTAGCAGATATCAACAAAATGCCGTGATTGGGAAAGGCATGTGCCATGCGCCATAGTCACATTAAAATTCAAAATGTCACATTGTCTTGGACATCTGATGCGCCCGTGGTGCATTCCGATTTTTTTCAATTTTTTTGTGTACATAATGAAGTGAGTACGAAGTAAATACTGCTGCTCTGCTTTGGTAATCATCTCATGAAAATGTCACATTGGTTTTCATTTCCAATTAACAAAACAATGTGACCTATAAAAACGATAATAAATTATGTACTGCCTGTATACATAAAGATCAATAAAACATGAACATTACATGTTCAGCATATTAACCACTGATGCTAAGCTAGATAAACTTATTACAAAAGTTTTTGGAACTTTAGAACTTCAATCAAATCTCAATTTACATTTTCTCAATGCAATATAATTATTACTGACTTAAAAAAGACATTTTTTACAAATGGTTTCAATTCATCAAGTCTCGAAACAATTCAGTTTTGCTTGTGATGAAGTAATGTCTTTTAACGAATTTTCGTTCCATCTACAGTGAGGTTTCTTACCTATATTTATGAAACTTAGTTACAATGTGTATTGGCATAATGCAAAGGCCAAGTTTGATAACCAGCCAATTTGGTTCAGACAGTTTTGAGTTATTGCTGTTTAATTGTCAAAATTTTGTAAAATTGGCCTTGTCTGCTCTATAATTCGTAAAATTCTAATCCAAACAGCACCAAACTTGGGGAAAGTTGTACACAGGCATGATATAATTACACTCTTTACACTGGTCTTATAAGTGGGGTATATAGGCAATGACTGCCGACTCTCATCTCTTTGAAGTCGCCGCTACGATCTAGGTTGAAGTGATGTTACGTCTAGGGGCTCAAGTCCTTTAATGTGGGTTATAGGGAACTGTTGGATGTACTGGATTTAAAATGTGTTTATGTATTCCTTGGTTTTAAATACTGTTTTCTACTAATTTCATCTCATATTTCTTAACATCTCAGATTTAAAAAGCCTGTCATTGTAAGTCACTTTTGTTTTCTCTTGTCCAAAAGGGGTTGGGGTGTTTATTAGGGGAGGGGTGTTTATAAGGGAATATACGGTAACTCATAGATCTCTACTTTGGTTTAGTTTAATTACTTAAATTCAATCTACATATACCCGTGTTCAACTTGCCATCGCAAATTATAAACAGATGTATTTTGCAATAGTCAGTGCTATTGTTTTATGATAAGATTGGTTTCAATGGTTTTCATTAGTCCATCCGGTCTTCATCTGTTACATTTGATTCTAATGTCTTTTCACTTATCATTGAACACTCACCTGTGATTAGGTGATCAATATTTCTTAGGTTTCCATCAACATCATTGAAATGTACTTTGTCTTCATGTATGGATCATGTAATTTTAGCTACTTTGAAGTTTTCAGACAATTTCTGTAGTATTTCCTTTAAAACAAAAGACTTTCTTGTACCAGCTTGGCCTAAAAACATAAGACAGATTATGGCCTATCAAAGCTGGAACAACTGCCTTTTCCTCAGTTTCCTCAGTTTAGTTTTTATTTCCAGTTTTAAACTTTATACAACTTTCTGCTTTTGTTTACATAATGGAACTGGTGACCATTTCAAACTATAGATTTGGGCTCAAATTTGGGAGCCAGTAATCAAGGGAAACCGCTTCAGCAGACAATTGAAAATACAGTTGAGCTTGTCTTAATGACCAGCTGTATTCAACAACTTGCTGTGTAATTGGACCTAAAAATTTCCTCCTGAGAGATTTTGCTACATAATGGGTCTGTATATAACAATGGTCTGTCTTACCTGATAAACGACCATAATAAGTGTCTCCCAAACTGATAATTTGGCTGTGTTAAATGACCTTGAGACGGTCTCTGTGTTTGTTTGGCAGGTATCGGGAGACGCTCCCCAGTTGGTCGCCATGCAACATGTTATTAACAGCTAGTACACATTTAGTGTGTACTGCACTGGTGGCTATTAGTGTAAATGACTGTGTATAGATGGAAATTTGATGTTTCAGTGATTTCTGCATTGAATTTAGTAGCAAAAACAAAACAAACAAGTATTACTGATTTTTTTTTGAAAGGAACACCTGAAGTTTACTGGTAGAATGTAGCCATTTTCATAGTGTCAAGACTCCATTTCAGAAGGGCATTATTATTTTAATTTTAAATTGTTTTTAAATTGTTTTTACAGTTTTATCTTATTAATTAAATTGATGACATTTTTTACCATTTAACAATTTTTGGTACATCTATTGTAAATAATGATGCAGTTTTGCCAGTATGTCTCTGTTTTAAATTTTTAATGTTTTTAACTGATGTATTTTTTTATGTCTTAACACAATATTTTGATGAAAAATTGAATATTTATTAAAAAAATGACAAGACCAAAAATATTTCAGATTTTATTGCTTTAAAATATACACACAACATACATGTAAGAAACATACAAGAAATGGATGCACAATACACACCAAATAAAGTTGATGTAACACTAGGGCTTGTGTTCTGTGACTCCCTGTCTTATATAACCAAATTTGGAAGGTCATATAAGACGAGCTCGACTGTATTGATAACAACCAATCAGAAGGCTTGTTACTTGACTGTCATATGGTTGGCAAGATGGTTGACTGTGGAAATTTTCTGAAAATTGATTTACTGCTATTCAAAATAAAGTCTCTTATGAGGAAGTTGACAATTGAACGTTTATCAGTATTTTGTGCTCGAAAAAGTTTTTTTTTGTCTGTTTTGTACCCAGGGGACACACACATTTGTATATTTGGTAGTGAAACATTGAAATACAGGAGGCATATGGATTTGCAGGCTTCCCGCTTCCCGAAACTGCCGGAATACTTGCCAGACATTTGGTCAGGCAAAGATCAAATTTCTGTCTGACCAAGTGAAAATCTGTCTGATTGAATATATTATAAATAAGTTATAAATGCTGTAAATTTTGTCCGACTGCCAGACATCTGATCTGGTACTCACTGAAAAGTTATTGGACCTGCTCGAAATTTGCTTGACAAGTCCGACGGTCCAGCAACTTTCAGGAAGCCTAGATTTGAGTGTAGAAGTAAAGCAGTCATTTCTGTCAATGAAGATATTAATCAGTTTTTTGTTTGTATATTTTTTTACCTATTTTACTTTTTAGATATATGACCCTACAGAGGGACTAGCAAATTTATTTAAATTTTTGGCCACAACAAAAACAATTTGCATATTTATATATGGGGTGTCTCGCAGTGATTTTTTATTATAGACATTCATTTAGTATAAAAAAACTGAAACAAAACTCAATTACTTTGAATTTGTAATGGCAGGACAGTGTCTTTATAAAAACCTACTTAAAAAACTCAGTACTGTATAAAGCACTAGGGAAGTACATGCAAAAATGGAGTGCTGCTTACCTTCTCATTATGTACGTATTGTACAGAATAAAATCAGCTAGGCACCTGTTACCAATGTCTGAAAAGAACCACTAAACTAGGTGACTAATACAGAGCAAAACAAGGAGCACGAAGTTGCAAAAGTTGTGCAAAAGAATGTGAAATATGAGGATATTTCACAAAACAGAAATATAGTTAATGTACAGTTAACATGCCATTTTTAACAGTAAATGGCATGTATTTGTTCTATTACTATTTACCAGTGATAGTCATCTGATATACATTGATGACAATACATATCATGAAAGCACTAGGCTTAATGAAAAATCCAGGTATTTGGGTAATGGCAATGTTCATAGCCCAATGCTGGAGTATATATTTAAGCTATGATGTGCAACAAATGATTATTTTCAGTGTATTGGGAGAAAGCCATTCACGGATACAAAATAAAGATTTAATCAACATGTGTACATTTAGCCACATGTTTGTTGATGAAACATGTTTGTTTTGTTCAGAAGCGGGCACATGTTGTTGTGTGACAGCATTTCTTATTGGTCAGGTGGCTGTAAGAAAAATGCTTAGAACTTCTGACATTTTTAATAATAACTGGATTAACTACAGTCTAGACTGTTACAGTGACCCATTGTATACAGTGACATCCTGTCCATAGTGACCCTTTTTGTATCTATTTTAAATACTCTTTTAATTTTTGTCATTTTGCTTTTTAAAATGATTCTATTTAACTTTTAATTTTATCATGCAAATCTTAATATACATGTATTAAATTTTTGTATTTTATTGTATTTCATGAGATAGGAATGGCACTTCTTTGTAGTACTGACCCATGATGCTTGTTTGTGTACTGGTTAATTCAAACAGATTGAGTTCTGACACTAATCCTTCTGTTATAAAGTCCGAGTGAATTTATGTATAATGTAGAACAAACTTAGTGATTTCCTTCCAATTTGAATCTGAATGAAGGATGTATTGTATCATAAGGTTTGTGTATTCAACAATTTCAATATTTAACTTGTACTTATAAAACATTAATTATTCCAAATTACATATTTTCCAAAATAATGACTTATGTATGTGTATCTTTGGGTACTGTTTTACATAAATAATGTGTAATTCTCAATGACATTATTTCTAAGAATTGTAATAGTCGTTCTTGTCAACCAGTGTCACATACCAAAGAGTATAAATGTATAGTATGTATATGACAGTGTAATGTAGTTCCTCAAGATGTGGAAAATACAGTTCCAGTAATGAAGTATACAACTGTTGCCTTGTCCTAACAAAGTCTGTTTCTTTATCTCCTCCCTTTCCTTCTTGGTTGGAAATCTGGGTTTTCTGTATCCCATCTGTCCTTCAGAAGTTTGTATTCAACACCTTGCTTATCTTGGATATGTTTTGGTATCCATTTGTTATGAGCAGTAAAATACACTTGAAGATAAAAATAATAGTAATTAAATAAATAATAAAAGAATAAATAAGATTATATAAAAAATAAGTAACAAATAATAAAATAAATATGTGATAAATAAAGTAAATAAGATAAACTAAATAGATAATATAAATAAATAATAAGATAATATAAATAAATAAATTTAAAAAAAAATTGAATGAATAAATATAATACAATAAGATGAATGAAGAAATAAAATAGGATAAAATAAATAATTAATGAAATAAGATGAATAATAAATAAATCAATATAATAAATGAATAGCAGTAATAAAAATATATGGTATTTTTGAATTGCCCTGGTTGTTGTTTAGTTAGTTGGTTGGTCACATGGTCTGTCTCCAAATGATGTAGAATCTTATGGTGAATATTTCTCTTACATTTCTGGTGCAAACTTCTTCAAATTTTCTATATACATTGTGGTTAGATACTGTATTATCTCCGACATTAAAATTGTGTAGTGTGTTTAATTGGTCTTAACTACTGTCTTTAAAAATTTGTACCATTGCCTGAATATGCCAATACACAAATATCCTAGTCAACTATTTGCATGCGCTGTAGAAATGCTCTCTTGCACTTTGTCCACTAATATTGTGCAGGGGTATTTAATCACAGTTCAGTGATAGGTCTAGTTTTGTTTGGGCGTATGAGTATTTTTTTATTCTAAGATGTCTGTTTTTTTTCAATTTTGATCCTAAATTTAATTTTTTTGCAATGATTTTTTTATTGTTGGTCTTGATTTATCAAAAATAACATTTTTTATCACCATGAACACCTATATGACACAGGTAAAACATTTGTGTGCTTCATAATATTATAAAAATGTGATATTTATGTAAGTTGAGGTGTAATGCAACTAAATTCTTAGAACAAAGGTACCGAAAATAAATCGAATAAAAGGAATTTGACTGTTAGTTTGTTTTTTGTGTGACAATTTGAAATTCTGGTAATTTTTTCCAAATGTGTGTAGTCTTTAAAATTACCGTCTATTTTCTACATATATGAGGAAGTGGATGGTCTCCTTTGTCAAGATCTTCAAATTCTCCATTGTCATCTGATGCATCAAACTTATCAACTTCAATTTCTGTTATGTTGAGCCGCAGAACACCCCCTCACGGTTTGATCTACAGTAACAAAGTTTCAAATGTACTGTACGGGTTTGGTTCATTATTTTTACGGACTTTATCCAGTACTCAACTATGTGCTAAAGATAGCGATAATGGTATACTTCTAAACTTAATGTTTGAAATCGTTTTCAAGTTGTTATTAGATCTATTTATAGTGTTTATATGAATATTCATTTACTATGCAACTGTAACTGGTATGAATTTATTTTTTTATGTATACTGTATATAGCTACACCACGCGTAACCATTCACAGCGCATGTTCTGGTTTCATTTACAAAATAAACAATATTGCCAAAAATATGGACAGTCTGCAGGTAGTAAAGTCTCTCACTTCATTTTAATCAAAGGTGTCGACTTCAATAATTCCCTGGTTCTGTATTGCAATATGTATTGTATCGTGAGGTTAGTATTCAATAGAGGTACTTTATCATGAGGTATGCGTGTCATGATAGCCCTATACCAGTGTAATATGCATCACTTGTACAGTCTTTTTCATCATCATCATCATTGTTCTCATGTGGAACGTCAGATCCCAGGTTGTGTTAGAATTCCTTACCATCAGGGTTGTTAGATATACATTACATTGTTATTACAAGCATCGCTATCACAAAGAACCAACTTATCTCAAGGAGTCTTTAAGGTTTAGTTTTTAATTTTAGATGTATATAATTTTCCATGCTTATTATGGACATCTTTATCTCAATATCTCAAGTAAAAATGATGGTCCCATGACTTAACTGTTAGTATTAATTATTTTGATTATCTTGAGTAGAGTCATGGTGTATCAAGTTTGCACTGAATACAATGATATTATATGCCCACAATCGTTTCACTGCATGGAGGCAACACAATTTTCAGGTATTGTACACAAATATATTGATGAATAGAAAACTATTTAATCAATCAACAAACAGTGCTTTTCTCTGCCTTCAATTTACTTAAGCATTTCATGATATTATGTAAATAGCTAGTTCAGACACATCACACAAAACTTATTATGAGCACTGCATTTATCTCGAGCATTTAGTTAGTGTATTCCAATGACTCCTTGAAATAATGAGGTTTTACTGCGCAACATTTCTTGAAGGCTTTATCAATGATGTCCATTTCATCACAGGCGTCAACAGGCATCCAATTACGAATCTCGTCTAGCTCAGGATTTCGAATTCTGCCAATGGACTTGTATGTCAACTGTCTGCATGCTGCTTGGTCTATTTCCATTGAAGGATACCCGTCATCGGCTCATGGATTGACACGTCTAGAGGTTGTAAACCCGAGGTCATTCCACCTGGATGATTGCAGTGTTGTCTTGCAATTCTCCTTAACATCATCTTCACAACTGTGTCTGATGAGCACAGAATGCATCCAAGACTGGTAAAGACTTTTGTCATCCTGCCAGGCCTTCTCGCCCACACTTACTTGACCTAGTCAAATACAAGAGCCTCGTCCATCCAGTCTTTCTCTTGGCCACATATAACAATCCCCTTTGTGTATTTTGCTGTCTGGGCAGCATTTTGAAAATTAATCTGCCATGCAATTAAAAATCATCAACTACTACTTCAAAATATTGATTCAAGCTGTAGGACATTTTTCTACAAATTTATAGCATTAAAATTATTTTTACCGAAGTCTATAAGTATTCTACTAACATGCAAGAAAGAATGTTTTATTTCAATTGTTTTCTTTTTGCAGTAAAGAAATAGGTATTTCTAAAGTTCTCCTGAGAACAAATCTTACATAGTGAATAGTGCTGAAAATGTTGATTCTTTCATACATGGATATTGTATATTTTATTGTTCTTTTATGAAATAAGGTACAATTTCATTAGTTAGGTATTTTATAGAGTCATGCCAGTAACAACAGGCTATCAACTGATTCCAATATTTGCGTATTTTCCTATACTTTTGAGTGTTTTCCTTTAAATTTTTTTAAAAAATTCCTATGTTTTTGTCGAGCCCGCTTGCAAGGACAGTGTGATACACAGATGCTTGATAATATTTTAGAGGTCAAGGTCACACTTCAGATTTAAAGGGCAAAAATTGGCATGTTTTGCCTTGTCCAGACTGCAACTTCTTTCAGCATTGATGGGTTTTAAAACAACATGGTATTATTGTTCTCCTTCACGAGACGGTGTGTCACAAGGCCCAGGTCCATATCTTTAATGTCAAGGTCACACTTAGGGTTTAAAGGGTAAAAAAATTGGCAGGTTTAGTATACCTGACTTTGTCTGGACCATAACTTCTTAGAGCACCAGTAGATTTTAAAATAACTTGACACAATTGTTCACCATGATAAAACAGTTATGTGCAAGACCCAGGTCCATATCTCAAAAGTCAAGGTCACACTAGGGTTTAAAGGACAAAAATTTGCATGTTTTTTGAGACCATAACGTCCCTATGCATCAATGAATTTTAAGATTACTTTGCATAATTGTTCACCATGATGAGATGGTGCATCATGCGCAAGACCCACATCCATATCTCAAAGGTTAAGGTCACTCTTTAGTTTATGTCAGGCATTTAACACATCTCTTTTTCTTATGACCCTTGGTGGGCCTGTTGAAAATGTCAAGGTTGGTCCCTGAAAAAGCTATGGACAACCTTTTCAGTACAATGAGTACCTTAGGGGGCTCGACATGTTTCCATTTGGTGACTTCTAGTTATAAAAAGACCTTAAAACCAGTAAATTTGGAAAAATGTTCATCATCCTGAACAATGTCTTGGAAAAGGTCTGGTCAGTTTTTGCCAGCCATCAGTTGTTTTAATTTCAGTACTAAATATTAAAGTACTGATTGGCCACTTTCATTTTCTCAGATTAGTTATGTTGTATATATCATATAATTTCCATTCCCCAACAATCATTAAAACAGGCAGATAAGAATATAAGTGTTTTGTCATTTTGCATGTTGTTTGTAATGTACATTACAAGTTAAACAGTTCTTTGAAAGCAAAACAAATGCTTAAAACAAGTCTTAAATGTTTGAATTTTCTTGAAGTTTTGAAGTTACTATTGTTTTTTATTGTTTTATAATGTTGAAATATGTTGAAATGTAATTTTTTAAAGTCACACAATAACAATTTTTTGGATAATCATGTTTTTGTGTCCCTAAATTGATAATGTTAAATTATTAAGCAACCAGTTATTAAGAACCATTTAAATTTTTTTCTAAAATGGCACATATACAGTCAAACCTGTGTTTGCAGCCACCTCCAAATGAAGACCACCCTCTGAATAAATGTCATTCTTTGAAAAACCATCACTGATTATTAAGAACAAACTGACCTCCGAGTATTGGTCACCTGTCAATGAAGGCCACATTTTGTCTTTCCCAAAGGCAGCCTTTGTTCACAGGTTTGACTGTACATTGTTCAACAAAATATATCTGATATTGCAAATATTATGCTAAGATTTAGCCTGATCAGTGAAGTGATGTACATTGCTGTGCTTAAGTAAATCATCATCACCATGCTGTAGTTAAATAGTTACTGTTGTGTTACTGCAAATTTGATGTTAAAAATATTTACCATGCAGCACCCAATTGTATAAACATTGGTTAACTTTAACCACTTGGTTAAATCAGAGTATTGGCTAAAATTTTGGTTAAATGTTCGGTTAGCTGTTTAACCATATTTTGTTTTTGTTAAAGGTCAATTAAATCTAACCCAAGTCAAAGATACTGGTTAAATCTTAACATAAACGGTAGCCAGTACCAAAATGGCAGCCCTTATTAAATGTTTAAAGGATTTTTTTAATGGTTAGTAAACAAAAATGGTTAAATTTAACCTTGGGTTAAAATAACCATTTGGTTAAAGTTAACCGATGTTTATACAATTGGGCACAGATTGTGTACTCATTCCAGCATGTTTTCTTTAAAAAAAAATTGTTTCTGTGATTGTTGATTCCTTTGTATAATTTAATGGAAGAAAGTGCAAAGTAATGAGAATTACTGTTAATGGTCACTAACTAACCTCTTGATACTGTTTTTTTAGCTCACCAGAACCGAAGGTTCAGGATGAGCTGTTAGGATGGGTAGGTGGATGCTCCGGCGTCTGTTGTCTGGCATCAACAATGGTCTTCTGCTCAGAAACTACCTGTCAGATTTACTTCAAATTTGCTGTGCAGAAGCCTTTTGACGTTCTAACGGCAATTTGCTCATATTGTACCGGTTGACCCCTTTTAGGGGTCACTAGAGCTAAAAATAGAAATACCTTTAAACGTCTTCTTCCCATGAACCAATGGATGGATCATCCCTAAACTTGACTTGTAGCATCCTTAAAGCGTCCTCTCAAGTTTGCTTAAATAAATTTGGTCAGCCCCTTTTTGGGACCACTAGAGCTAAAAATAGAAATACCTTTAAATGTCTTTTGCTCATGATTCAATGATGGATTATTACCAATAATGGTCCTTTATCAAGTTTATTATTGTTCCCCATTATTTGCCCACAAGTGTCCCTTTATTGCCTTTTTAGTATAAAGTTAATTAACATTTATTCTGGTGAGCAATGCAGGGTCATCGTGGCCCTCTTGTTTCCTATATTAACACAGTCAGTTCATGGCCTGCGGTAAGAAAAAATATTTCATGAAAAAATGTCCTGCAGCTTTAGAATATATTCAGCTATAAATCAATAACAAGTTTTTGTGGGGGGGGGGCTGTTTTGACGACCGATATTTGGTCATGTTCCCAATGGCAAAAGGCATGTTTCTTTCCCAATTGCTAGGCAATAATTCCCAGTTCAAATGGGGAAAAAATGAAGAAAAAAGAAATTGACGGCACTTAAAATGTTTAAATTTCTAAATCATTCAAATAACAATGTTATCATTATCTAAAAACAAAAATAAACATAACATTTGTTGTTATCTCACCTGAGCATGTAGTGCTCAGTGAGCTATAGTGATCAGTCTGTCTACTCTGTTGTCTATCATCCACATCTAGGGGTTGTTAACACTCTAGAGGTCACAATTAGGAGTGAATCTTCATCTGACCTGGTCAGAATGTTCCTCTCAATGATATTTTGGACAAATTCAAACATGGGTCATCTGGGGTCAAAAACTAGTCACCAGGTCAAATCAAATGAAAATCGCTCTGGAGGTCATAGGTTTGATTGAAGCTTCATGAAATTTTGTCAGAATGTTTGTAATTATGATCTTGTGAAGTTGTGTGAATATGGGTCATCCCCAGTCAAAAACTAGGTCACTAGGTCATCACACCACAAAACCTTGTTAACACTCCAGAGATCACAATTTTTATTGAATCTTCATCAAACTTTATCAGAAGTTTGCTTTATGAATATCTTGGACACAATTTTTATTGAATCTTCATCAAACTTTATCAGAAGTTAGCTTTATGAATATCTTGGACAAGTTTGAGAATGGGTCATCTAGGGCCAAAAACTAGGTCACCAGGTTAAATCATTGAAAGACCTTGCAAACCTTCAAGAGGTAACAATTCTGATTGGATCTTCACCAAACCTTGTCAAAATGCTTGTCTCAATAATATCTTGACTAAATTTGAACATGGGTCATCTAGGGTCAAAAACTAGGTCACCAGGTTAAAGCATAGAAAAACGTTGTTAGCACTCTAGAAATCACAGTTCTGATTGTAGGTTCACCAATCCTAGTCTTAATGATATCTTGGACAGGTTTGAATATGGGTCATCTGGGTCAAAAACTAGGTCACCAGGTCAAATCTTTGGAAAACTTTGTTAACCCTCTATTGGTCACAGTGCTGATTGGAGGTTCACCAAACCTTGTCAAAATGATTGTCTTAATGATATCTTGGTTAAATTCGATCATTGGTTACCTGGGATCAAAAACTAGGTCACCAGGTCAAATCACTGGTAAACCTTGTTAACCTTCTAGAGGTCACAGTTTTGATTTGATCTTCGTTTACCTGCGTCAGAATGTTTGTATTAATGATATCATGAAAAAGTTTTAACATGGGTCAACTCAGGTTGAAAACTAGGTCACCATTTCAAATCACGGGAAAACCATAAAAGTTGCAATCTTTACTCAGGTGAAAGAAAAAGGGCCATCTTGGCCCTCTTGTTTGTAGTAACTCTAAACATGAGTACTTTTTTTCAAGTGACCCTAAGCATGACTACTTTTTTCAAGCAACATCAAGCATGACTACTTTTTCAGGTAACATCAAATATGGCTACTTCATCAAGTGGCCCCAGACTTGACTGATATTTTCAAGTGACCCCAAACATGACCTTTTTTTTCAAGTAAACCCAAACTTGGCTACTTTTTGCAAGTAGCATCAAACTTGGCTACTTTTTTCAATTGATCCCAAACACGACTACTTTTTAGCTCACATGAGCATATAGAGCTAGGTGAGCTATAGTCATCAGTCAGTCTATTCCGGCATACATTGTCCATCGTCGGTCGTCCATACCTGGGGGGTTGTTAATGCTCTAGTTATTACACTTTTGAGCGAATCTTCATCAGACCTGGTCAGAATGTTTATCTCAATGATATCTTGGACAAGTTCAAACATGGGTCATCAGGGGTCAAAAACTAGGTCACCAGGTCAAATAGAATGGAAAATTTGTTAACACTATAGACGCAGATTTGATTGGATCTTCAGGAAACTTTGTCAGAATGTTTGTATTAATGATCTTGTAATCTTGTAAAATTGTGCAAATATGGCTCATCTCCATTCAAAAACTACGTCACTATGTAACTACCCTTCAAAGGGGCTGACAACTCAACCCAAGGCAAATGTCTTGATTATTAAATATAAATAATTATTTATTCTGCACACACAATATAAATATATATATAAAACCTTGTTAACACTCTAGGGGTCACAGATCTGATTTGATCTTCACCAGACCTTGTCAAAATGATTGTCTTTATGATATCTTGGTTACGTTTGAACATGGGTCATCTGGGGTCAAAAACTAAGTCACTTGGTCAAATCCTAGTAAAACCTTGTGAACACTCTATGGGTCACAGGTTTGATTGGATCTTCACCAAACCTTGTCCAAAAGGTTATCTTAATGATATCTTGGTTAGGTTTGAACATGGGTCTCATGCCGCTCATTAAAACTGCATGAAGATGATGTAGGGTGATAGCTTTCCCCATCAGCTGTACAAAACAGCTTGACTGTGAGATGGTTCTTTTCATTGCCAGTTGTGTTTACTGTGGTGGATATCTTCCTCTTCAAATCTACTGTTCGGCAGATCAAATGTCTGGGGAGTCTGGTCAATATTCTTGATCTGACTCAATGGGAGATCAATTTCCAGACGTTTCTTTATGATGATTTGTTGGAAGGCAACCAGCTTCTCCTCATGGTCTTTTGGCAGATTTTAGGAGGTGTGGGTATGTCTTCTTATGGACAGGTTGTGTCTCTTCATGAACCTATTTGACCAGTCAACGGACCCTTTAAAGCCTGGCTGGCTCATTTCTTTAGCCATCGTGGTGACTGTGAGTCTTTATTTTGACTGAGGAAACCACTATGCCCTGCCAGGGACGATCTGCGACTCAGTCGAACATCATCTTGACCTCGTGATGTTATGGTTTTGCTCCACGAATGGCCATTTTCTTTGATGGCCATTGTTGGAGACAATCCTAAACACTACCATCTTCTTACGCGAGCCTCAGATACATTATACTCTCATCCAGCAGCCCAATTACCGTGTGCTTCAGCATACTTTATGATGGTCAGCTTCTTTCTTGCTGGATATGATGCTCTTACTTTATCCATTTTACCAACCTCAAGATCTTATGAGTGAAATCTTTTAATAAACGAAACAAGAAGTATGGGCTAAGAGCTGGTGTGGGTGTAAAGTTGTAGTAAAGGCAGTTGATATTCTCCAGCGAATGATTTGTGAATGATAGAAATTAACAAGCTTATATTGAGAAACTTGCAAGACATTAGTACATTGTGACCCCCCATTATGACATGCATTACATAAACATGTGAATTCAACTTGCTCAAAATGTTATACAAGTTGACATGTTACCATTCCCTGATAAATTTCTGCTCAAAGGTTATGAAAAAACAGTGGCTGTAATAATTTTACAACGTTATGTGAGTGATTTTCTTTTTAATAAAATCTGAGGATGCTTAACAAGTATCCATTTGGTATGGCCTAAAAGTACATAAGATACATATCTCTGTACATTCCTATAACAGTTATATCGCTCTTTAAGTAATGACACTCTACAGTCATATAGATGATATGGGAACAGAAATATAGATAAATCATTGTTTGACTGTGTTAACTTAATAACTGCAATCTATGCTCATAATAATAATAGTGATAACAACAAAACATCCTACCTTCCCCAACATATCACCTTCCTCAAAGTCTCACAGCCTGAAACCCACCAAAAACAGGAACACACAAAAAATGGGGGACAAAGCAGTTTCCTGTATGGTACCCACTTTAGGATGATTTGCTGTAAATCTACATGGGGTTTAATAGGGCTGCAATGGGTACCTGAAATATCTGAATTACTTGAATTCATCTTGAATTTTGAAAGCGTCAGGCCTGAAACAGTTATTAATTATTTAAAGGACATCAAACTATAAAATAAAATGGGATATTTTTTATACACATCCTTTTAATTATGCATACAGTCAAACATGTGAATAAAGGCCACCCTTTGGGAAGACAAAATCAGTGGCTGAATGCAACACTGGCCAGAGGCTCGTATACTAGATTTTTATTCAATGAGTTAAAAAAATTCAGTATTGAACCTACACTTATTCAATATCCTCTATTTAAGCATTAAGAATGAATTTTTGGCATAAAGCATAAATTAAAGTTACATTAAAATTTAACATAATAACATCAAACTTGACCTGCACAATTAATTGTAAAAAGAAGAATTAGTAACTTAGTAAACATATATAAACTCTCATACTACTTTTACTACAAAAAAGCCCAACAAGAAGGTGAGCTTAAAGTTCCTTTTTTTCTTATATTTTAAAGTTTACTTGTGTGATTAGAACAGGTAAAAAACATGTTGAATCTGAATATTTTTCCTGCAAGTCTGGAATAGTATCTTCTCTTAATTGTAACAATTTGATTGTTGTAGGATTCATTTTCTTCCTAGATTTTTGTGAAGGTCAGTCTTCTTAAAAGGTCCATCATGATCAGTTTGATACATTACTATATAACATGAATCTGCAGATAAGTAAAAACTACTATCCCCCAGTATTCTTCAGTGTTATATTCAAAGCTTTTAATATTTTCTTATATAATTTTGAAATAAAAAAATTCTACTAAGGACATTTCCATCACATTGTAAGATGTGATCACATTTCATCTTGCAGTCCTTACAGTAGCAGCCCACCGGGATGTTGGGAAAATTGTTTAATTTCCGCTTATATGTTCAACTGATGAATTGAATCATTTTTCAATGGTGGGTTATACTGTTCAAATTAAAATGGTGCATGCAATACCAAAACATAGTTTTTGCCTATTTTTATTCTGTCCCTGGCAGTTACCACGAAAACAAAATTCTTTATTCCAGCCTTAGTCTTTTAAGCAATGGAGGACTGCACACAAGATGCAATTTCTGAGCCTCCACACTTAGCAACAGTTTCATTCCAAGTGTAACAATAACCATCCTTTATGCCTAGATCATATACTGTGAAATTGAAGATGCTTAATCTTTTGTAATATGAACTTGATTCAAATCTATGAGGAGTGAGAAGAAATTGCTCCAGATCAAAGCAGCACAGACATTACCTCTGGGAGGGTAATTTCTTTAGAATTTAATTTAATTTTATTCACAGCATTTTTATTTCTTATATGGTTTTCGTACTCATAGGGGCATAAGAATGAACCAGAAGCCAGAAAAATCAACCGGTTATTTGAACACTATTGCTGGCTACTTTTTCCCCCATAGGCGGCGTTGCCCCTTTGCCCACTACTGGGAGGAACTTCTATTAGCTTACTAGCTACATGAAAACATTTGTACACCCCTGTACTCATTCTCCATTTGTTCCTATTCACCTAGGGTAGCATTATTGTATGTGGCCCATAAGTTGCATTGATCTTTCAGGGGTATGAAAACTAAGATTATAGACCGAATTAATATTCTTTTGTAAGTTGCTATTTCTACAGAAGGTAAAGGCTTTGATTGGTAGTATTCCGTGTACATATGAAACATCCTAGCAACATTAAGTCTGATGGCAAATACTGTTAGACAGTGTCTTTCAGACAATAATGGCTATCAAGTGGCTTAAATGATTCAATATTTGCATGAACCTGATTAACAAACCCTTCAGATGATGTTTCATTTGGTGTATTACTATGATGTCTTCTGTTCTCATCTGCACACACACTCCCATATGTGTCTGCTTTTAATGTGCTGTAGATAGATCTTGGTGATATAGCTAAGTTTCAATGAAAAATTCCTTGCAGGTTCTATTTTCCTTGGAAGAAGCCAATTCACACTATTTGTATGTCTGGAATTAGATACTGTTACATTAATTTTACGTGCATCATACTTTAGATTAAAGTCCTCTCCAAGCTACCGAAAGCCATTTTTTTGCCTCTCTTCATCAGAAAACTTATCATGGCACTTGAATCTACAGTTTTGGCCACATCTGTTTTTCATCATCCGTTCAGCTCTCACTTTCCCAACTTCTGTTTCATACCTTTGGCCTATAATCCTTTGTTGTTTCATTACATTTTCTTCCAATTTTGAGTCATTTTCACTCTTTTGCGTCCCCTCCCCCTTTAATACCATTTTCCATATCACTGCCTTCCACAGTGTTTGTTCAAATTTTATCATTTGTCTTTTTTTTCATCTTTTTTGAAAGCTGCATCAGTGGAATATTATCATCATCAGAAGTAGCATTCATACTACCAGAATTGTCACTATCATCACTTATATTAGTTGAATTATCATCATCAACACTCATATCACCAGAAATGTCATTATCATCACTCATAACACCAGAATTGTTATCATGTGAACTCATTTTACCAGAATTGTCACCATCTGCCCTCATTTTACGAGAATTGTCTCCATCTGTCCTCATTTTACCAGAATTGTCAATATCAGCTCTCATATTACTAGAATTGTCAATATCAGCACTCATTTTACCAGAATTATCAGCATCAGCAATCATTTCACCAGAATTGTCAATATCATCACTCATATAACGGGCACTGTCATTCTCAGTTTTCATGGTGACAGAATTGTCATCATCTATACTTATTTTACCAGAATTGTCATCATCTGCCCTCATTTTACCATCATTGTCAATATCAGCTCTCATATTACCAGAATTGTCATCATCTGCCCTCATTTTACCATCATTGTCAATATCTGCTCTCATATTATCAGAATTGTCATCATGTGTCTTCATTTTACCAGAATTGTCATTGCCAGCTCTAATTATACCAGAATTGTTAATGCCAGCACTCATTTTACCAGAATTGTCAATATCAGCTCTCAAATTACCAGAATTGTCATTGTCTGCACTCATATTACCAGAATTGTCATCTGTTATTCTTTATTCTTATTAATATATTATCCTTTTAAATGGTCTGTATGTGTTGCTTCTAGATATTTACTGTTTTATGTATGAAGTTGATCCTTCAGCTGTTAATTTGATTGTGACTCCATTTTAATACTAAACATGCGCATTGATTGGGAAAGAAATTTTCTTAATGGACAATGGCCCTTTTGGATGCAAAATAAGTGTGACATTTTGAAAACCAATGTGACATTTTCATATGGCTATAACTGAGTAGCAATTAAAACAGTTTTCATACCTATTTATAAGTGTCTATCTGCCAGGTGCTTGTTGCGTAAAGAAAAAGCAAGTGTAAGGCAACAGATGACACAGAGCGTCTATCATTAGGTACTCGCTTTTGCAAAAAGAAAGAATTGCATTAAGCATCAGATGACGCAGAGCAGCAATATTTACATCGTACTCACTTCATTTCATACATGAAAAGATTGAAAACGTGAATGGGCCACAGGCACATCCAAAGACAATGACATTTTAAATTTTAATGTGACTATAGCGCATGGCGCATGCTTTTCCCAATCACTACATGGGTGAACATAATACATAATAATTGTTCATTCAAAACATACATGCAGAGCAACAAATAAGCTTTCTCAGTGAATTGGGTATTGCTCCCATCATTTCATTTTGAATTGGGTTTTTCCCAATATAATTGAGTTTTTTGAAACTTTTTACTCTATGATTTTTTATATCAATTGGGTATTCATGAAAACGTAAAATTGTTCATATATCTTGTCTGAAAATGTGTCTTTGAACAACGTGAAGTTAATTGAAATTTTGATAAAAATTGTCGCTAAAGTTTGGATCCAAATTCCACAAACCTAGGGTTTAATTATTTTATTTTTCAACTCATTTTTACTATACCTGTTGCGCAAATAATCAAAAAATAAAACACAAAGATTTTCAAAACCTGAGGAAGTACACTCAGTTATTTTTCTTACTTCCCAGTGCTAGGGAATACACACTCTCAAACTGAACACATTCAGTTGTTTTTGGACCACATTGCTACAACGTTTGTCCGAGACAATGAGGAACAACTGGCAGTAGAAAATGACGATATATCTGTATATTGATGAAAATTGATTTCGATACGCTTCATAAATATTTTAACTAGGTATTTTGCTTTTGTCATTGCTTTTTGATACTCATCTAAAATAGTTGCATATTTTGTAAATTTATTTGAGTAAATATGCAAATACGCAGCTTATCTGTTGCTCTGTAGACATAGTATGATCAATCTCTATGTGTTACTACAAATTGAAATATGATAAATGACTCAAAGATATTTTGGGGGTATTTTATGACCATTAGAAGTGAAAAAAATCATAGTTTTAGTTTTATAAATAGTCAAAGATATCAGTTATTTTTGGAAATCAAGGCTAGGCAATTGCCTAGTACTGCCTAATAGAAGCTACCTGCCTGGATGTAATGGTTCAGTTCAGCTACCGCCTGCACCTTATGCAGAACAATAAGTTGTCATTTTACTTTTCTTGTTGAAGAGTTCTTTGCAGGGGAAGTAGCCTAGTTCAGACATATCCCTTTACCATTGTTCATGATTGTCTAAAAAGAACAGGATTTTGTTTCATAAGTTCTTCACATTCAAACTTTTTTGGTGGAAATGTTAGTTTGAAGCTCTTTCTAAGACCATTTTCAACAATATTCTTCTCCTCCATTGTCCATAGTATTCAAACTCCAACTTTCTTGCCTTTGCCTGAAGTACAGAGTTATGCATTGTATAACTACATTACACTTTGTGCACATAAATGTTGGCAACCATTAAAGTATAACTACAGTCAATTTGTTTTATGCGACTGCCCAAGGGAAAGACCAAAAGTGGTCTCTTAATAAAACAGTCTATTAATACAAAACCTGAGTCGCAGATAATTTAACTATGACATATATTTAGATAAAAGTTGCATTGTTTTATTCCCTTTATGTATATTTATGTTATTTTTTCTCCTGGACCTTTTACTTGTGAATAGGTATCAAATATGTTAAAGATAATAGTGATAATAATCATTCAATGAAAAACTGCAGATTGGTTGAAAGCAAGTTTTTTTTTCATGTTGTACTTTTTAACGTTGATCACATTATCATGTGATATTTCCATCCAGCTTTGTATACAACAATAAATTAAACAAATTGCGTAATACATGTTAAAATATTTGATACATCAACTCATCATCTCCTCGTGTCTTTCAAGTGTGTGTTTTACAGGCACAATTTCATTGAAATTCATAGTTGGTGACATATCACATGTATTTGATGACATATTTCTTGGTCACTATATTCTATACTATATTCCATTGCTCCCCTTCATATGATTTATATTTAGAAACGACTATTAACAGTTTGTTCAAACTACATTCTCTGGAAATGCTACTTTCACGAAGGATGTTTTATTTTTTATAAAATATACGCACAAGAAATTACAAATACATTTCAAACGCAAATGACTTCACAGTAGCGATTGAATTTAATTTATGTGTTTATGCATAAAGGCGGAGCATAGTCTTGTTTTGGATGATTTAATTGGATGATACGCAATTGCACATCATTTACACTGTCAATTAGCAATCGTTAATATTTTTCACATGTTTGACTCGGGTTAATTTTGGACACCTGTGTTTGCATATTACATTCTACCGGAAGTGACGATTTGACAGCTAACACTGTCGCTTAATGAAAAGATCAGTCTCATTTTGCCGACGAATTAGCGGTCGCTGGTCTTGTTGAGCAAAGGTCATTTAATACATTAAAAACATAGTGAAAAAAACAATTGGTTGGATTTTGAAGTGGTCGCTTAAAGAAAAGTCGCTTAATACACGTGTCGTATGGGCAAGATTGACTGTATATTGTTGGAAAATTTGCATAACAAATATTCACTATAAATCAGCAACTGAGCTAAACATTTTTAATTGACATTAAAACAGAATAGAAAAATATATTTCTGTCCAAAATTCATAACAGAGCAATATATAATAACCAGTATTATGAGTATTGCTTACAAACAATATATATTTTGTAATTTGCTTAGAAAATTACCTGATTATAGGTCACTAGGTCACTGTTAACCACCCATAAAAATATTACAAATCTAAATGAAACAAGACTATCAGTAGAATGCTCTAGGAATGTCATTTATCAAGTGTTGTAATAACTGAATTTGACATAATGAATGGACAAGGAAAATGAATAAAGGAAAGTTTGACATTTCAACTTAAGTATGAGCAAAATAAAGAAGTGTTATTATGGTATGCACTTTTGTAGGCACTGATAAAGATATAACAATACATAAGTGGTACTTCTGGTGTTTGTACCGTCCACTTCCTCTCTTACTAAATTTTAAGTTTGAATCAAATTCCTTCGTTCTTTCTCTGCTAAAAATAGTATAAAAGACAGAGTGGTGGACAAAGAGGTTACTTTAGACACTTCCTTAAAACTAAAAAAAGTTTCCTCACTTGATTGTCTCTTATTTGGAACTTTATCATCATCATCATCAGAATTACCAGAATAAGCGTCACTTAGTTTCGGTACAGCAGATCTGTTGTTCACATGCACATTCAGTGGCACTGGGACAATTATCCTCAGTGATGTCATCATTGTCATCACTATTATCGTCATTATCATTGCTAGGTTGCTCCTATTCTGCAAGATAATGAATGAACTAAGTGACTTATTATATAAACATTGAATAATTGACCAGCTTCAATCTGTATTTCACAAATAAGCCAATTTGAAGGCAATATGAATTAAACTCAGACAAAATCTATCACATAAAATTAAAAGAAAATAAAGAAGTTGAAGGAAGAGTTCAATATAATTAATTTTAAAATTGTGAAGGTACGAATATGGTTTCTGAGCTCAGCAATTCTACATATTGTTGTCATACACCTAGCATTAAAGGTTTCAAGTTAATCCGATTAACGATTACAGAGCTATACTCCAAACAAAAGTGCTGCAGAAGGACTGATGCATAGGTAGATATAGATTGTTTGGAAATCCTCCCTTTAAATTGATAAAAAAACATTAACATCTTGATGTTTAATGGTGTTATACAGTACATCAACAATTAGTGGTCATGTAGCACACATTTAAGATGTGTCTGAACTGACATAATATATTGGCATTTATGACGAAATGTCTTTTGAAATATACATGAACATTATATACAATAAATCAATTAAATGACTAAATTAACAATTTCAAACTCCTGGTCAGTTTTACAAAACAAATTCTTGGATTTAGAATTAAAAGGAAACTACAGACCAGTCGAAAAGTAAGTTTGAATTTAGGACTTTCTAAAGTTCTGCTCTGTTTCAGAATACTTGTCTGCTTGAAGTCTAGGAATGCTTGATGAATACCACATTTTATGCTTACTCTCTGTTGGACATGCATGTTCCCTTCAAACACTTGATTACCAATAGACAAAGCATTTCATTAATGAGTACATTATATGTACTATATAATCATTTAAGCAAAGTATAGATGACTATGTCCTAGTCATGGCAATAAAATCTTTGCATAGAAATGATTGTTACACAAGATAAATCATTTTGTACAAAATTATTGGCCGATTTAGTTACAGCCTTATAGCATAGACATGTTTTCATGTATAGGATGTCTCAAAGCAGACTTTTATAACAAAAACAATTATGAACCATTCCCCACTAACTGTCAGTATGTTTGAATTCAAAACTATTTACTTATAAACATTTGATATGGACTTTAAACAAAGGCAGAATATAATGAAGGAATACTATTTACTGTGATTGATCTATTGCATCAATTTCATTGAGATGTTTTCCCTTTAGACTTCCTATTGAGCCATTGTTGAGGGTATGCAACACTTAGGAGACTGAAGCAATCTCTAGTGTGCTTTATAGAAGCATAATATTCTCTATGAACATGCAGGTTGTGGCCCATGAGTTTCACTCCCACATCTTGACCATTTTTCCTAGATTTAATGCCTGGAAGAGAGTTGCTAGCTGTTTTCTTAATGCAGTTGAAGTAACAAACCTTGATTTTTAATCCAGTTTCATATGTAATTTTCATTAGTACTGCAGAACATCAATGCACGGTGAACTTAGAATTTGATGGCTGGGAAACAGACTCTGTTTTTTTCCTTTTTCAGCATCAAAGTTAACCTATATTGTCCTTCATTTCATGGTTGTAAAATATAGCAACAATTCTGTCTTTTTTTCATGGATTTCAGTCCTACAATAGTTATTATACAGACTAATTTCAGACTTTTGAAGGCACTTTCTAACATTATCAAGTGTTTCAGATGTAATTTTATTTGTATATGCAGCAGTACTTAGTCTCTCTGCCTCACCAGATCTTTTATTGTTCAAGACTTATCCTGGAGTAAGTACTAGTGCAGAGAATATACATATATTTATTTTTGGTATGCATGTTTTGTATGCCATGTAATAAAAAATCAGGATTTAGATGTGTTGGTTGCCATATCTGCTTTTCAATGACCACTTATCAGTATTTTCTGAAAAAAAAAAATGTTTGAATGACTGTTGTTTTTATGTGTAAAATATATCAATGAATTTATTACAAATTTAGTCATGATTTCTTTATTTGAATTTTGTTCATATTTGTCATACTGGTATATTATTATACATGCTAAACAGAAATGAAAAGAAATATGTGCCTCGCTAACAATTATAACCTCCATTTATAGGGAAAAATGGAACTTTCACCATAGATAATAGATATTAAATTCACAATTAGTTTTACAGCTACATTTTAGTATATTAGAAATACATACGTTTATACTTCCTTCAATATTTTTACAGTTGTAATTAGCAACATTTTTTGAGATTGTTAAATGCATTTGAATTCAGATCAGAAAAAAATTATCTGCTAAAAACATATATGCCCAGCATAAAATATTTTATTTTCTGAACTTCTGTAAATAGTGAAAAAAAATTTCATTAATGTGTTTGAGAGATGTTACTCCAGGCTTCCCACCTAATGTTTTCTCCATGAACAATTGTGTCAAACCATATAAACCATTACAGCTTATGGCCAACTGTAAATACTGTACACAAAGACTACTTCAAGCATTTTTTTAACCATTCCTTTTTTTGTCATTTATCAAACAGTCCATAGTTGACATACTACAATCATAAATCTAGTTATACTTATTGACTCACTGTGGTCTACCAAAACAGTAACATTAATATTTGTCTGCAACAACATCTGTGGCAAACTCCACACTAGATAGTGCTGTTTATGCACTGATTACTGAACATTCCTAAATTTTGTAACTACAGTAAAACCTTGTTATCTCAAGGAGTCATCCCAGCAGATTAAATGCTCAAGATAAACGTGGTGCTCATAATAACAAGGTATTTGTTTGTTGGTTGAAAATTACACACAACTAAGAATAAAAATTGATGGAAATTAAAAACACCTCAAAATAGGTTGGATGCTTGTGATATCGATGCTTGTAATAACAAAGTTTTAATATATATTTTTGGTTAATATGGTAACATTCAAGATCTGGATACAGGCAGTGTATTATCAGACACAAAATCTGTACAAGCATTGAGTAGCCTGTATATTTCAAAGGCTCTAACGAGTCTTGGAAGATCAAACTTCCTTAACCCTTTAGACTCTTCCAAATCCAAAGCCAATATACAAAACATTGATTTATTTAAGAAAATTGGGTTATTTCTCTCTGACATTACTTATTACAAAACAATGGCTTCTTTTGACATAAAGTTTTCAAAGTCGTCTGCTTAAGATGTGGGGAAATGCAGTATTATGAGGCAATTGTTCATTTATGACCTGTTAGAATACACTTTTCTTGGAGTTGTAACCATGACAAGAACAACATATATAATATTTATTTGATAGTGTTAATCCTGTAGTATGGTACATACAATACGTAGATAGAAATAAGTTACATAATTTGTATCACTAAAACAGCACAGAATATAGATAAATAGATAATTAGTTATAAACAAAGTTATTGTAATACTACACATGTAACATAAACAAGGATGATACAAAAAAAGGGAATCAATATCCCATCATTTCCATTGTGGTCCTTAAAATATATAGATAATAAGTTATAATAAACATGGACATTTACAAAATTAAGAAAACACAAATTATCACAGACACAATTTTCACTTAAAAACAACTAATCTAAAGAGTCTAAAATGTAATGTCTGGTCTTATATTCAAAATTGTCTACTGTTGTACATTTCCTAAGATGTGTTGGCAATTATTCCTTAAAATACAACCATTATATGCAAAGGATTTCTTTCCAGATCCTTAAATGTTGGAATTCTAAAACATAAATTAGAACTGAATCTTGTATAATGTAAGAGGTTGATGCAGAAACTTTGTAAACTTTAAAAACATGAGTAAGAGCAAGGCGTTCCACCCAACATGAGAACATATTTAGACTGAATCTTGTATAATGGTTGTGCATAATGTAAGAGGTTGATGCAGAACCTTTGTAAACTTTAAAAACATGATTAAGAGCAAGGCGTTCCACCCAACATGAGAACATATATAGACTTTCTCCTTGCTCCTGGTTTTCCTTTTAGATACATGAGATTATTATGGACAGTCAGACCAGTAACGTGTGATGCTCCCTCAGAAATTGGTTATAATGGCATAATGTACTCATTTAATTTTTCATTTGCACAAACAGCTACTAACTGTATGATATCACATGATTTGTAAAGTGATGTTGTTTGAATATCACAGTACACCTATGTCTTCATGAAGAATTTTACAAGATTTCTGTCACATCACAAACATTGACCATAGCAACACCTAACTGATACGATGTTCCTTCTCTAGCTCTATTTGTGCACTGTTGTTATTGTACCTCATTTTTTGTCTTATTTCTGCTTTTTAAAGATTTTGTCATTTTCAAATTGTATTTTTTTACACGACTGTCTTTCCTGCTAATCTGGCATAAAATTTACCAGACAGAATACCAGATTTCAAATTTATATTGTTGATGTAAGAGCAGCCAGTTTTCTTTTGAGCCATTGCCCAACTCAGCCGATTTTTTCAAACTTCCTGATGCTGAATAATGACAGTGATGAGGTGTCTTTGATGCAAGCATATTGTTGAATGATTCAACTACTTTGATGAAGGCACCAGGAGCAATGTTTTTCAGCATTGGGCACAAAACTGTCCAAGACATGATTCAGGTCTTCATTCAGTTTGTCCACTGATAGATCTTTTCCATAAGGTGTAGAACTATTGTAACCCTATGATCTCTATATATGTATGGGGAGATCACAAGTGGTAGAAAGTCATTGAGTTCAAGCTGGTCTGCATTAATACAGTTTGTTCAGTGTCCAATAATACAGACATTAAGTATCATCAAAAAGCCGAAGCAGTAGTGAAAATCTAGATCTGCAATATATTATTGACAATAATAGCATAATTATGTATGTCGGCCATAATGCACGGACGGACATAGCAACAATCAAGTATAACGTACTTCACATTTAATACTATATACTGGATATTCCGTTAAAAATGCCCCTCCCATAATAAATGCCCCCACCCCTTATTTTGACAAGAGAAAACAAAAGTGACTAACCATGACAGGCTATTTTAAGCCAAGATGAACAATAGGAATTAGAAAATAGAACAGTCATTGCCGTATATACCCCACTTATAAGACCAGTGTAAAGAGTGTAATTGTTACATAAAAAAGCTTAAAGAATCTCATGTTTGGACAATTTTCAAAGGTTAGTCTGTGGTTTAGATTTATTAATATATATTTGGCAATTTGTTTCAAATTTTATTTTTTGTCCTCAATTAAAAGCCCCCTCTTTAAAAAATGTAATGCCCCTGGGGGCATTTAATAGGGAATATATGGTACTCAATTCATCATGTAAACAAAGACTAGTTTTATGGTGTCTAGTGGCTTCTAAACTGTAAATACTAGTAATTACCTAAAGATATTAAATATCCTTAAGCTTATATAAATGCACATAAATAAATGAAACAGCTGTTGGATTTTGATAAAACTTTACCAACACATTAGGCATTAGGTCTACTTACGCATATTTAAAAAAATAATTATCTGGATTTATTTTCAAGGAGTTATGCCCCTTTTTTATTTGTCTATAGACAAAATCTTATAAGGGCTTCTTCTTCTAAATGCTTGCTGGATGTTTATAAAACCTTACAAGTACATTAGGCATTAGGTCTTCTTGCGTATATTAAAAAAAATTATTTGATATATCCCACAGAGTTATGCCCCTTTTTATTTGTCTATAGACAAAATCTTGTGTGTGCTTCTCCGAAACGGCTTGTTGAATGTTTATTAAACTTTACCAGTGCATTAGGCATTAGGTCTACTTGGACATATTTAAAAAAAATATTTGGATGTATTCTCACTGAGTTATGCCCCTTTTGTATTTGTCTGTTGAAAAAATCTTGTGTGCACTTCTCCGAAATGGTTTCTTTATTGTATATAAAACTTTGCCAGTACTTTAGGCAACTAAGGTCTACTTGCGCATATTTTAAAAAAAGAATTATTCAGATTTGAAGAGTTAACTACAAGAATGTACAAAGTACCTTGCTGAGTAATTTTTGGTGGGATATCTTTAAGCAGATGAAATTAGCCATGTAAAAACATGGTTAAACTTGTTCTGTCAAGATAATTCACTTGTTTTCTTATCATGACACAGCTTGTAATTTTCTTTAAATAGGTATATCATTCTTGAATTATTTCGTCTTTGTAAGGCGTAATACTCATTTAGCTAGAATATTCATTACTATTGTAGAGGAATCTGGTGCAGATAACTTACTAAAATTGAGTCTGATAAATGTGATTTGGGTTTTTAATGTTCTCATTTCTCAAAGAAGCATTACTTACACCCATAAATTATGGTAACAAACTGGGATGTAATTTCTTTTTTGCTGGCAAAGTGTCCAATTGTAGGTTTCCAGTTTGCAACCGACTCGTACCAAATCCCAAACTGAAAAAAATATGCAGTGACTTTGACAAAATTTACGCTTCATTCTTTTTTCAAGCTTTTCAAAAATGCCTGCCTACCTAACTGCCCTCTGTTAAAAGTTTGTGTTGTGGAATTGCAGACCAACATGTTTTATGGATGGCCTTACAAGTACTCATAAGACATCAATATTTATTGATCCCTAGCTGCAAACCAATAATTGTTGTTCACCTCCAAATACTGAAATCTGAGACTTAAGTTTGACTTTGTTTACAATTAATTTACAAAAAAATAGGATGAATAGGTTGCAAAACTTTCCTTTTTTTCTAAACATATCTTTCCTACATTATGTTGCCAGCTCCTTATGGAAGGGTAAGTTATTAGGCTGTCTTGGATAGCTTGTTAGGTGAACTGGCTGCTGTATATAACTGAAAAATTGTTGAATAATGGCGTTAAACTCCGTGAAAAAAGTATTTGTAAATTTGTGCCAAAGAGTGGCCTGTCTTTCTTCCCTGTTGGTTGTTACTTAAATTCTGATTATAATTGAGTTTATCAAACTGTAATATAGATTGGATGTTGATTATAATTTTGAAGGTAGTATGGCAGAGAATTAATTACAGTAGTTTAGTCGCTGATCTCAAGTTATGGCAAATTTAATACTTGACATTCTGTGATATGGTGAAATATCATAATGTGACAGTGTACACAGTACCCAGAAAACCAAACACCTCAGAAAACCGAACTTTTCACCCGGTCCCAAGGGGGTTCTGTATTCTGGGTTCCACTGTACTACAACTCTGCTTCAGGTAATAATATACTTTCACCAAATGTTTGAAATGGTCTTGGCACAGCATTCATTCCAATACCTCTCTTGCAAAGGTATAAATTTCTTGGAACGGAAAAAACAAAACAGTCTGGATGGATGAATTCATGGTATTATAATCAGTGATATATTTGACATATCCGGTTATCTACACTTTGTTATTACTGTATCTTAGTGAAGCATTACTAAATCAAGTAGGCACATGGTCCGATCAATACAGTCTCAATGGTTTCACTTGTTGTAAATTAATTCATAATTTTCTGAGATTTTCTCATAAATAACATTTTATAAGAATTGTAAAATGTTTTATATACAAACTATTGTTACTACAACGGGGGATAATCCTAGCAATAATTTAGTTAATGGCTATTCCCAAATTCTCCCGCGATATAAAACTTGCTATATGGCTGTTACAACGATACAATTAACGGGCCTTTTGTCTGATCAGATAATATTTCAAGCGCGGCTTGATGAAGACAAAAATTTACCTGTGCAGTAAAAGAGTTTAACCACCGCCACCCCACCTACCGCCCAATATTAGTTATGTTCTTATTCTATTCTTGAAATATCAACCATATGCTACTTGCATTGGTTTTAAAGCCTTTTTAGGCACCACTTTCTTTATGTAAATGTTAATTTATGTTGAACTTTTTAGACACCACCTTCTTTACGTAAATGTTAATTTATATTAAAATGTCTGTCATACCTTTTTAGACACCACCTTCTTTATGTAAATGTTAATTTATATTAAAATGTCTGTCATGCCTTTTTAGGCACCACTTTCTTTATGTAAATGTTAATTTATGTTGAACTTTTTAGACACCACCTTCTTTACGTAAATGTTAATTTATGTTAAAATATTATGTCATGCCTTTTTAGACACCACTTTCTTTATGTAAATGTTAATTTATATTAAAATGTTTATGTCATGCCTTTTTAGACACCACCTTCTTTATGTAAATGTTAATTTATATTGAACTTTTTAGACACCACCTTCTTTATGTAAATGTTAATTTATGTTGAACTTTTTAGACACCACCTTCTTTATGTAAATGTTAATTTATGTTAAAATGTTTATGTCATGGCTGGGATAATGGCACCCTTCTCATCATAATTATAAGATTATTTTCAGTAAATGGATATAGTGCAATTACCCCAGCCAATATAATTTTACTCTTTTTATAATGATCTTTTATATATGTTTTTCCGTCATTTATTATATACTAAATAAATGACATTTACACATAATCTGAGCTTATTGTTGTGTATTTTGTTTTAAATAAATTTCCAGTTGCATAAAGAACAAGCACAGGAAAAGACACAATTTAATCATGAATAGTTGTGGATAAAAAAGATTTTTTATGAGAATTTGTTGGGCTTGTTTTTGCTTTTGAAGTCATACATCTTAAAGTAGCTCTTAACTGTGAACATTTTGACAGGATTTGGTAATGTGAAGTTTTCTAAGTGCTGTAATTTTATGATATAAGGAAATAATATTTTAAATGAGTCCCCTTTTTAAAGATTTTCCATGGCAAAAAACAGAGAGAGTAATACTGCTATGTGCTAGCCAAGTTAATTGTGCAATTTTACTGTTATTCAAGAGGTTGTTAGTGCAATAACCTTGTAAAGTATTAGTTTTATGCAACAATGTGATGAAATATTTTTTTTCATGAAGTATGAATATTATAGGAGTACTTTGATTTACTTTTTGAATTAGGAGATTTTCAGCTGTTTGTTCAATATAAAGTAATACCAAAGTTTTTCTTATAAATGTCCCTCCTCTATTTATGCCCTGAATACTGTTTTTAGGAAATAAGGAACATCATGACCCTCCATAAGACCTGTAAACATCTTTCCAATCATATCCAATGCAACCATTGATATATTGATATTAATTATGTGAAATGCAGCACCCCCCTTTGGGCATTTATAAGGGGAATATTTGGTTGGTTCATGCTGGTAGCCTCTATCAGAAGTGCTGTTACAATGCACTGCCACAGTACCCTAATAATGAAGCATAATTTCATAAAAACCTGCAAGAAACCTAACCCAAATCTCTGAGTGACAGTGTCCATGTAACATTCTGCAAGGTTCATGCCAATAGCCACTCAACAGAATGCCGTGAAAAGCCATGATACTGTAATGTCTTATCATTTTCACCCATTTGAATTTTGTGGTCTGCATATCCCCCTCCATATCTAGATCTCACAAGTATAAAGGCTACTAATAATGTACTGTGCCAAGAATTTGCCACTGCCATTGCTTAGTATAGTATGAAGTTGGTCCCTGTTAGAAATATATGGTACTTTACAGATATAGGAAATACCACATGTCCATAGTTATGATAGCACTGTTCAACATCTTCTATGATGTGTTTTAAATTTGCTGGTCTTGAAGACAGAACATGGGCCGGATATGTCAGTGGTTCAATAAATAACCGCCCATTCAGAGACTTCTGAAAAAGACCAAATTATACAGCCACAGAAGTAAAGAAATTCACAGTTTGGGGCTTAGTGATTGGCAAGGTAAGAAGCCTGTGCTCTTATGCTTATAATGAAGACAAAGTTCCTTTTAATATGATCACAGAAAAATTATTATTCTAAAACTACTGCACATGGTAGGACTGACAAAATCAACTTTTACATGTAGTCTGTCTGACATGTGTAACTGTGAAACATTGTTATGACGCATGTGTTCCTTACGGGAAGGTGTGAATTCATTTTCTTAATTTAATCAACTGTGATTGGTCTAGAAATCTTGATTATGCCTTGCTTCTACGGGCATCTAGACTAATAAGTTTATCCTAAGACAGACGCATTAAGATTAGCTGTAAATGTGTTTGCTTAGTTGTCTGTGAGGAAAAAAAATATCAAGTTTTGTTTTGAAGACAGTTTTTTCTTTTACATTTCATTATGTGATATCTCTGCACTTGATTTACTAATATATGATTGTTTTATGACAAATAAGATGAAACACCTGTCTTTGTGTTGAGCTTGTGAACACCTGATTGGATGGTTTCAAAATTGTTGTCTTTGTGTCCTGATTGACTGATTTCAGAATTGTTTGTTTTGATTTGATTTAGCTCTGTGATCTGATTGGCTGATTTCAAAACTCTTGTCCTGATTTGATGGAACTGATTGGCTGTTTTCAAAACTGTTTGTGTTGTGTTGATACAGCCCAGCAATGTCTTGACTGATTTCAAAATTGTTGGTCTTGAGTTGGTGGAACTCAAAGATATGTTTGGTTGATTTCAAAATGTTTTGTGTTGAGTTAATAGAGCTCAATACTCTTATTGGTCTCTAGTTCTTTCTATTGAAGCTATGGTAATAAAGCGACTTATTTGTTGTTTATGAGCTCCATGTAAAAATTGACCAACAAGGTGGCATTTTATGGCCTGTCTGATAATTAAGGTGTCCAGTTGATGGAATTTATAATCGGTTATAAAAGATGGTGTATATCTTTGTCATTTAACTTTAACAGTGGACTGAGGAACAATTGATGCAATGTTGTTTTGCTTTACAAAGAATGGTTGGCAGAGGATTTTTTTAAGTTGGAAAAATTCTGCATTAACTAAGATATATCTTTGAAATGTTACCCTTATGCACATTTTTATGAACAGAAAATTACATGCATAGCCTTCAGTTTCTCATAAACTGATCAAATGTGTGCAGGAACATTCCATTGTCTGCTATATTTGGAATTGTAGTTTATGTTGATGTCTGTTTGTGTTGTTTGATTTGTTATTGCAAACTTTATCTAGTTAATGTTACTGTTCCATTGATTGGATATTGCACAACTTTATCTTGTTTATGTTACAGTTTCATTGAATGGATATTGCAGACCTTTTCTTGTTCATATTACAGTTTCTTTGATTGGATATTGCAGACCTTATCTAGTTAATGTTACAGTTTCATTGATTGGATATTGCAGACCTTATCTGGTTAATGTTACTGTTTCATTGATTGGATATTGCAGTCTTTGTTGATGTGATATTTGCCCCGAATAAAATGAAGAAAAAAAGAAAATTTGAAACTTATCTTGTTTAGGGGTATCATGTCCTTACATAACACACTGAAAGCCAAAGAATTTGCTTTCTGTGTGATCTAATTGGATGTTCTCAAGTATGTTTTGTGGCCCTCTTGCATTACAAAATCAAAGAAATTTTATAAATTCTTTGTCTGATTACACCTTATATCAAAGAGTTTTTATTCAGATGCTGTTTGAAGATGTTTTCTTTGCATGAATTTGGACCATGAATGATTGTCATATAAGCTTTGTTGTCTAGAATTTGTTGAGATTCTCGATACTATCTCATTGTCTTATTGTGATACTTACATTTTCTTTTAGTCAGGGAAATGGATATTTTATACAAGAGAATTCCATATGATTTCCTGATACTTTAGTCTGTGGTTTTACATTATAAACCTGATTTTTAGCTTGTCTGTTTCGAAGAAAAAGTTGAGCTAATATGATCGCTACAGTGTTGTTGTCGTGCAAAAGCTTTGATGTAGCCCATTACTTAAACATTTTTAAAGATATCAACATGACACTTGGAATACTTGACTATCATGACAAGATGCAGTTGTAAGACTCGGGGCATTATTCTGAAAGCTTTTTTGTGGAGTTATGCCCCTTTTAACTTAGAATATTGGTCAAAATTGCTTATATAATAGAGACATGTAAAACAGACGAGCATTGGTGCCACTGTGCAGAGCTCTAGGTTTTATTGGGAGACCAGTCTATAAGTGCAAGCTTTTGTTTGGTTGGTTCTTAAGAGTTGACCAATGACAAAGCTGTACTGTATGACTAGTCTACTAGATCAGTTTCATAACTTTGGTCCTTTAGCTCTGTGGGTTCAGCATTCACCTGTGAATATTAATGTCATACATTCAATTCTCTTTAGTATATTTTTGCTCCCAACTTTAAGTTGATGATACATTTGTGTATTGTCATTAATGTCATCCTGATTTTGTTCCATGATGGATGACTTGCTTGTTGAAAAATAATGTTTGCTTTTGTAGGTGACCCCAAATATGTTTGTGCTAAAGCTCACCTGTGGACAGAGACTTGTACATCTTTCCAATGATATCGTAAATTCTTATTGCTGAGGCCACCTTTAAGACCTTAAAGATCAGTCTTGATGTTTAGTTGGTCTTATTTTCAAAAAGTAAATATTGAAAACTGGTTTGAAAATAAGTGATTGCTATAATGTAATGTGGTGGTCTTAATATAGAAGTGGTCTGCTGTAATTTTTTAATCCATGAAATACTTATTGTATTTTTAGTGCTATATATTAAGCACTTTTTATTTGCAGCCCATTAGATATACATGGCCACCTGGTGGGAGGGGGCGGAGAAACAAAAAGGGGGCAGAGAAAAGCACTAAAGTCATTTGCATTTGATCATTGTTTCTGGTCAATGGATAAAGATAACATGAAATTTGTCAGTAAGTATCCAATGTTTGTAGGAGATAAATAGATAAGAAAAGGATTCCTTGACATATCACACACAAAACATCCCTTCCCCAGCATAAAACTTCCCGACTGAATCCCCCCCCACCAAAACCCACACAAATTTCCTATGATCTTACAGAAAATGGATGAAAAAACACAGTCTTCAAGAGGGTACTGCCTTTGAATGGTAAACTAGTTTTTTGGGCTTGACCTCACACATCAGATGTGAGGAAATGCGGTTTTATGAGGTAAACACTGCATGAAATTTGAGATTTACTTGAAATTAAATGTGAAGTAAAGTTTATCTGCATGTGGAATGCAGTTACATGTAAGCAAATGCAATTGAAATCACTGAATTTAATTGGAGTATACTTAACATTTAATCTTATCGTAAATTCCCAGGTTTATAATGCATTTACTGGAGACCAACATGTCATTAAATTCAAAATGTTATCAAATTGACTGCTACTAACACAGTCAAATGTAGAACTTAAATTTACCAACATTCAAGTAAATTTGAAATGTCATTTTCATTATATGCAACAAAATATGGCATGCACTAGCATTTACTTTTTATATGTGGGCAGTGAGTTTATATTAAATGTCAGTACATTTGGCATGTAATAACATTTAATTTCCCCAATATATCATCACATGTGGAATATAATGAACATTTAAATCCTATAAAATTTCATAACATGTGGAATATAATGAGCATTTGAAGGAAGAAGATGAGGCCACATACCTAGGAGCGACATTCGACAAGAGGCAAACATGGAAGCCACATATAAACCATGTTGAAGGGATAGCTCGCATAAAGGTGGCTATGATGCGCAAACTAGCTGGGACAACATGGGGTGCAAATAAGCAGATCCTAAAAACTGTCTACCAAGGCATGGTGAGACCCACCATGGAGTTTAGCTCAACCGCATGGTCCACAACAGCCGAGACAAACCAGCAAGTTCTAGACAAAGAATTTCTCTCAGAAAAGGTACATAGCTAATTTTATTAATTCATGTAAGTATAGTAAAGACAAAAATTGATCATGTACCTGTGGTATCAACATTCATGAATAAAATGCGAACAATACCACAAACCACTGCAGTTAAATGCATGAGTATTGGTTACTGTTTTGAATTGAAGTATGGAATATGCCTACATAAGTTTTTCAAAATCTTTTACCTAAAGCAGTTCAATTTTAACCATTTTAACCATTCTCAGACATGGTCTTATTAACAAAATTTAGATTTTCGTTTCTATGGAGTTTTGAATGTACATCTACCATATATATAAAATGTTGGGATTGAAGCATATGAGAGAATGTTATCCTGTCTTGCATAAGACAAACAATAATGATTTATAATTTAATGATTTTCTTGCAGAGCTTGAAGTTAATTATGAAACTTGCCTTCAAATAATTCATTCTACTCTAACTAGACCAAAAGTATTTATAAAATGCTCGGTTTTAGAGAGTCGTATAAACAGTTATAATCCAGTTCTATTGAAATGCTGGAAAGCAAATTTGAACATACAATATATCTTGGACCCATACTCTTGTGTTTCTTATATTGTTTCTAACATTTCCAGAGGTCAGAGAGGCCTGTCTAACCTGTTTAGAGATGTATGTAATGAGGCCAAGAGGGCTAGATAGTGATGTGAGACCGCAAGTGAGGAGGATTGGTAACCAGTTCCTCTCAAGTGTAGAAATTTGTGCACAGGAAACAGTGTTCCTTACTCTTCAGATGCCACTAAAACGGTGAATAAGGGACATTGTATCTGTTGATAGTAAGAAGCCAGCTGAAAGAACTTCTCATTAAACCTTTATCAGAATTGAAAGAACTTCCATTAACTTAAATGATTATTGAAATGGACAACATATTGAAGAGGTACAAACGAAGGCCAAAGGTTTTACAGTAACTTTGCTATACTAATTTTGCCTCTTGGTACAATTTGTGTAGTAAAAAAAAAACTACAGAATTCAATAGAGCAAAATGATGAATCTGAATTGCCAGAGACAAATTATCAGTAGGACACAGATGACAATATTTTGGGCTTGAATGAAAATGATGGAAGAAATGTTGTAAGATTTGCGTGTGGTACCAAAGTAAGGCATAGATGAAAACAGAAAGTGATATATAGCCATGTAATATCAATAAATCAGGACAAAGAGGAACATTTTCAGGATAAAATAATGCTATACACTACCTGGCGAGATGAAGAGATGGATTTGATTGAAGGGTTTGAGTCTTTTGAGTAAAGCTATAATGCGAAGGAAGAAGAAATCAATACTAATAAATCTGTATATGAGAAAAATGATGATGTTTATGAAAGTGTACTAGAAATATTGATTCAGAAGCAATTGATTCATCAATTAATCCACTCAGCATGAGGATATGGTAGATGCAGACGAAGGTCCATCTCGATCAGCTTCTTTTGGTTGCTTTAACCCAGGCATGGATTCTACAGAAGATGAGGATTATGACATTGGTGAAGATTTCGGTATAAGTAGAAAGCGTGCATACACAACTAACATGACAACCAGGGAAATGGACATTTATGGGTATTTGCAATCTATTGAAAGACTTAACAAAGAATAAAAAAATATTTTTTACCATATTTTGCACAAAGTCAAGACACAGTCTTTACTACCATTTTACACATTTCTTTCTGTAGCAGCTGGTTGTGGAAAATCTGTTGTTGTTTGTGCCCTTAATCAGGCCCTTATGAAATATTTTTATCATTTACATGATGACAACTCAAATACTCAAAAGTTATACTGATTGGCCTTTGCATCATTTAACCAGTAATGGGACTTTTGAATCCTATTATTCAGACTATAAAGTCTTGTATATTGATTTCAAAATACAGTCATAGACTTATATAAATGAAAAGTTGAAAGACAGATAGCCATGCTCACATGATATTAATGTAAATTTTATTCACTTTTGAACCAACCCCAGTAAATAAACACAAGAATACATTCTCTCAAATGTTTATTTATGTATTGTAAACAGATTTATATTGGCAGTGTCAAAATTTGGCATGTTCTAAAATTGTTTTAAATTGGCAGTGTCATGAATTGGCAGAAAGCTCAATGACTATTAATATCAATGTGAATAAATACACTGATTCAACCCATTAAATACACAAAAAAAATAAATTATTTCTAAATGCAAATATCAAAGTCAATGCAAATGTATTAGCTAAATGCTTTTTGCATTTACGAAAAACATTTTGTTACTAGAATAATGAATGCATCAGTATTAATTAGCGGCAGCAATGGGGAATTTGGTATGACCTAGGCGTATGCCTTGGGTCTTCTAGCATTAAAGCTTGAAGTTACCAACTGACCCTGGCTGTTGGTGTGATGTTTAACCCTTTTGTTCATCATTTTGTTAATAGCTCCCTGTGGATATAACATAATCATACGACATATTATGAATGCATTTCACTGTTAAGTATTTGCTCCGGTTTGACTTTACACAGATATTACAAAATCATGTTACTGTAATTATAACCAAACATGATTTAGTTGAATCAATGTCTGTCAAAACCCTGATTAATTGTACTTGAACACTTTTGTAACATATACTAAAACAGTTGTTATGTTATATTCAAAGAATTTAATCTTTAGTGTTTGACCTATTCTATCAACAACAAGTGCATTCTCATATTTATGAACAAATCTTAAAACTTATCTGTCTGTTATTCTTTTAACATTAACTTGTAGAATTGATGCCACTCAAAGTATTAGTAGCTTGATATTTTCTAAATAAGACTTTTATACATTGTTGCCGTATTATGTTTAGATTCTCCGTATGAGTCTGACATCATCGATGTTGAAGCTACTCAGAAGATCAAACGAGGATTGACACTAATTTGTAAGATAATGTAGAATATTGCTAACCATCTACTCTTCACCAAGGAGAATCTTATGAGGGGATTCAGTGATATCCTGAAGGCTAAGTTTGAGGCAGGAAGAAGGTATCAGGATGTTCCTTTTTGATCCACTTCTTCGTATAACTCAGAATAAGTTAAACTTTGCTAATTAAGCAAGTGTTAAGGAATCATACCAGAGTAGTATTTGAAGTAGTTAATATGAGAAAGGACAATTTTTGTCATGTGGTAGCTTAAGTTGCAGACTTCTATAATATAAAAGTACAATATAACACCACTAGTTGTACCTGAACAGGAAACTAGTGATGTGTGTACTTGTATTTGTAGTAAAGAACATTTTCTATCTAATAAGTTTACTTTGTCTGCATTGGTCATACAGCATCATGTAAAATGTGCACTTTTGTATACGAATTATAAAATTCTGTTTGTGGCCCAATAATAGAATGCATATAGTGCAAGGGATTGAATATAACTAAGTATTTTGTGTGTGAATTATAAAAATCTGCTGTCCCAATAAAAGAATGCAAGATTAGTTATGAAATACTTGTGATGTCATTAACAGGTTTTTCACAGAGATAGCATCTGATGTTGACATACCTGATACAGGAAACCAGTCTTTTTTATCTTTGATGCTAATGTTCTAGCTCTACACAGGCTCATGCGGAATAATCAGGAAAAGATTGGAGACTATTTATCCAGTAGTAGGTACCTGTGATTTTAGAAAAAAATGTATGATACAACATATTTCTTAACATTAATCTCATGCTTTACATTTTATATCCTGAATGGCATCAAACTAAAGTTCTTCGTTGAGGTCTCCGTGGTTGAATGGTGATTGTCTCTGACTAGTTATCACTTGCCCCGCACCACTGTGAGTCCGAATCCCATTCAATACCAGAATAATTTCATATTCAAGAAGGCTGTTCAACTAGTTAGTGGAAGGTCATTGATTCTGGCTAGGTGTACATCTGGGATCTTCTTCCACTGTTCAAAAACTTGGAAAGTTGCTAAATGGCCCTTGCTGTTGTGTGACGATAACTGTTCATTAGCTCAGATTTTTCATAAACCAATTTTTTTTAGTAAAAAGTTCTCTGATAAAATAACTTGTGCCATTGTTAATAGTAAACTGTTCATATGTTTGAGGTTGCAAAGTGCATCATACTCCGATTTCACCTTTTTTGAGGTTAGGATAAAGATATCTGATAGATGAAATATATGCTGGCTCTTCATCCTTCATAATATTTGTTGAGCTAAACATCACATTTGCAATACTACATTACTAATTGTTGACTTACAGGTGTATGGATTTTTCATGAAATTACTTTGTCTTCATTTTAGGGATCACAAAGCAGTTGGTAGATGACCATTTGACAAGATGGCTTCTTTGTTGGCATACCTTGGCCCATCTGAACACAGGCCATTAGATTCATAGTAAGTAGACTATGAATGATGTATACATACATAGCTCTCTTTGATTTATGCACAACTTGGGATATCACCTCCAAACCTTTCATTCAAACCTTTCTAAATGCTGAAGTTGTTGCATCATAGAATTGATGTGAGAAATAATAAACTGGAAATATTGATAATACTTTGTTGGATTCATGCCATGTTTAAATATTTAAATAATTTTTACATCAGATAAAAATTTCTTAAAGTCGTATGTTTGGATCATCATAACATAAGTTATTCATAGCTTTTAAATTAGAATGTTGTTTGTCAACTCCTGTGTATAAACCATTTGACTAGTTTTCTTTACTACTTTCACTTCAGACTGTCCATTACTAAAATTCACCTGCTTGCTGATACAAAGTTAGGATCTAGTTGTTTTTAAAGCTCAAGTTGTAATTGTTAACAAGAATACTGTGTATATAAATGAAGAATTTTAATAAACAATAAAATTCATGTTGATTCTCAGAGTGGTTGAATATTTTCATGATAATTGTGTTTGTTTGTTTGATTTTGATTTAACTGATATGTAACTTGGAATGAATATTTTATTGTTAGAATATTACTTATTGTTACAATCGTAATGCCTTACACTAGTGGATAACCCTTGGCACAACAAAATGTGAAACATTTGTGACACTTGTCTTAATGATTTCCTGGTCTTGATGAAGGATAACTCTTAATGATTTCCTGGTGATAATGATGGATAACTCTCTGATTTAGGTGGATCTCTATGGACATGACAAGTACAAAGTTTGAGAAGATAATGTCCAAACATAACATGCATGAGAAAGAATCAAATCTTTGTAGAATCTGTGTAGATTTTATCAGGCGGGTACAAGTCATGCTGGAAATCCTGTTTTCTATCACATAGTTAGGAGATACAAGTAAGTCATGTGACATTTTGTCCTAGATTTTAACCCTTATCGTTCTGATCATGAAGGTAATTTGATGTTTCATTGGATATTTGTATCGCATTTTACATGAGGAAGATGTCTGCTTATTTGGAAGAAATAAGCCACTGCTTTAAAGAACTGATGCCATTAAAAATTAACCATTAAAAATTACTTATTTATATCCAAAATAAAAAAAAATACTGGTTGTTGTTTTTGCTTTGACATAGAATTGTTGACTTAAATTCTGTGCTGTTTATGTATTTCTTGGAATATTGTAAAGGTATTTTACCATAACATTCTTCCAAAAATTTTTCAGTTTCCTGAATTTCTTTCATGAGTATTACATTGATCATACATCAGTGTTTTTTTGTGTATTCCAGGGTTGGAGAAATCAATGGTAATTTGTTGATATATCATGTACTACTTACAATGAAACCTTATTACAACAAACCACTTGAACTTGCCATTGATTTCACCCATACTTGTGCAGAAAACAGATTCAGGGTAGGTAACTCTTAAGTATATTTTCTGATTTAACATTGGTAATACATATGTAGTTTTGCATTCTGGGTGTGTAACTCATAGTATATTTTCTGATTTAACATTCATAATTCATTGAATAGTTTTACATTCAGGTTAGGTAACTCTGGATATGCTTTAGGGTAGATGACTAAGTATAGTCACAGACGTGTATGAATTATATGTCCGCAATTTATACTCTTGAAGGTTTCTATTAGAATAAATCTAATGTGATAGGTCTGAACCAATGTTTTGAATTGATGCAGAGGAAGTGACTGCAGTTTTGTTTTGGAATATATCATGTGACATGTTTTGGAATATATCATGTGACATGTTTTGGAATATATCATGTGACATGTTTTGGAATATATCATGTGACATGTTTTGGAATATATCATGTGACATGTTTAGTAATATGTGTCCACTGTGATGATCAGATAGACACATCGAATATAGTTGTGTTCAAACATTGTTTTTCTTCTGAATTATTTATAAATCCAATTTATTACCCTTCTTTATAGAAGAATAGTCAGTTTGATTATACTATAGCTGAACTTGGACTCAGGATAGGCTATTACTAGTATGTGGTAATTATAAGCAAAATTGTTAAGTATGTTTAATTTATTTCAGACTGATTTCTTATATTAGGGGTTTGTCATGATGTGATGCCAGAAGTGGTGCATCAGAATATTGTATATACATACATATATAAGTCTTGGATGAGAGAGTATATGAAGTTTCGTGATAGAATACTTACCCCACTCGAGGTAAAAATTTATATTAAATTAATCCATATTGACTTAAAATATATTTATGTTTTTTACTGGTAAGCTGTTATACTGAACTTTATTATGACAAATTAGATACAGTGAAGCACTTTCTTCCTAAATTGATATAAAGAAGCATGGATATTATGAAGTATGGATGCAATGAAGTATTGATATAATGAAGTATAGACATAATGAAGTATAGATATAATGAAGTATAGACATAATGAAGTATGGATGTAATGCAGTATAGATATAATGAAGTATAGACATAATGAAGTATAGATATAATGAAGTATGGATGTAATGCAGTATAGATATAATGAAGTATGGATGTAATGAAGTATAGATATAATGAAGTATGGATATAATGAAGTATGGATGTAATGAAGTATAGATGTAATGAAGTATAGACATAATGAAGTATGGATGTAATGAAGTATAGATATAATGAAGTATAGACATAATGAAGTATAGATATAATGAAGTATGGATGTAATGAAGTATAGATATAATGAATAATAGATGTAATGAAGTTTGGATATAATGAAGTATGGATATAATGAAGTATGAATGTAATAAAGCAATGAAGTGTAAATATAATGAAATATGGATATAATAAAGTAATGGTTGAAAAGTTTTCAAATTTCATATATCTTTACCATCTAACATTTTCAGGGTAACAGAAAGTTAGTACTCATTGACCATCTAGCCAGATTGAATGAATACATTGATTTAGACTATAAAAAGTTACCTGTATCTACTTTAGCGTTAGAAGAAGACTTAAAAATCTCAAATAATGCTCTCAAACATTCTCATGAACCAAAGTAATCAAGGTAAGACATGTTCTAGTGTTGAAAAGTAAATCTGCTATGTTTTGTAAACAGAGTTTTGTGATCACACTGAGGATACCATCTTTTCATTGGTCAGTTTGAGGAATGGACTGTGAAACAACCAATCAGATGCCTGTATTAAGCATAGATCTATTGCCTTAAGTCTTTTTATTTTGCATTGAATAGTCTTCAGCTACAGAAATGTGAAGATTTAATGAAAGGAGATTATTTTGTAGAACACAGTTAAAATTTAAAAGATTTTACTCTTGAAGTTATATGAGGATAGCTTATCATGCTCTGTGTATTTGCAAGAAAAGATGTATAAAACACTTAAGGACTTGTTTTCTTGTCGGTTTTACTATGCTCTCATTTTACATGCTGGTTTCAGGTTGGACCAAGTGCTCTACAGATAACATCAGTTGAGAAAGGAAAGTTATGGGACATCAAGTATTACCAAATGATGTATATTATACTTCAGAAATACAAGAGGTAAATTTGTCTTGTACTTTAATGTTTCTATCAGATTGTTAAACTAGTTATACAACATGTCTGTGTGGAATTCTAGCAAGTTATAGTATCTCAGGAGCAGTTCTTTCTACTATTTTATGTAAAGCAAAAAGTATTCAGTCTTCTGTAGTAGTTGTTGTTGTTCTTTCTATGTTAAGCCAGCATGTGTAGTGAACAAACAAATATTTCATTATTTTCTGCATTATTTGATGAATATATATGTTTGTTTTATCATATTTTTTCTGTATGTCATCAATGCTAATTGAGAATTAATTGATTTTTACTGTATCAATATTACAGGTGTGTTTGGTGGATGACAACCAGTTTACATGAACCTTTTCCCATGAGGCTTGCCCATTGTCATTTATCCATAATGATTGTGATAATATTGTACATGACATAATCCATATCCATAAACGTTGGGAACTCTCACAACCCAACACAGTTCATACAAAGATACGAACCAAAGACATACCATGTTCATTACTCAATGTGGCATTACTCAGCTTTGGCAGCTCGGATCCCAGTCTTCGGTCTGCTGCATATAATTTTCTGTGTGCTCTCACACAAACATTTGATCTGATGATTGCGGGACAACTTCTTGAAACTACAGGTAATGTTATATTTCACATCACGTTTAAACTGAATATTTTTCTGCAATCTCTAGGTTCGCTTGGTTTGATGCTGTACTGTTTGTATGGTAAAATTGGAAATTTAACTGATTTGCCCAATAAGAGAAAGCAATCATGCTTGCTGTTGAGAGACAGTGAAATAAAACTTTTCAAAGTGATGCATTGGTTGATAAAATATGCCTGCTTTCAACAACTAACTTCATTTGTCAGAATTCCTGAGGTCTTTGCCTCCTAACATTGATTATAAAATCATTCAGCGGAAACAACTCTTGAAATGCTTGAATATAGAATAAAATGGACACCGACCATTGGTCACTGCATGTGTTGCCTATACATTTGTGAATTTCAATTCCATTTGAGGCTTTTATTTCAGCATCTGATTTTCCAAAGAAGTGAGTTGACTCAACTCGTTTTCCCTGTTCAGAACATCCTAAAACACCATAACTCTTAATGAGTTAATATTTTCTCTCCCCTCCTCAAGAGCTTCAACAAACTTCGCTGTTGCTTGAATGTTTTCATTACTGTCTGAAAGGTCATAAGTGTATTGTATTTGACAATGATTACATACCGTGAAAACTACTGGATGTATCATTAATATAGTAACAGTTGAACGTTTTTTTATATAGAGCTACATGTAATTGAATACAGATACAGAATTTATCAAAGAATTATTCATTTCACAATCTCTGAATCCACAGCTGAACATATCATGAATGATATTAATTTCCCCAAAACAAACAGTATGGGCAATATTGTGAAAGTGTTAGAGAGTAATTGCTTGACAAATGAAGAAAACCATGAGTAAGGTTAATATGAAGTACATACCAAAGGATTCTTCATCACTATATGTCCTAAAGTACGCTACTCAACCTGAAATCGAGTAATTTTTCCAAATTGGTGAGGTTATAAAGACTTAAAGTAATGACTCAGTCAAAGTAATGATGTAACTATGACTTATTCAGATTGTTGACACAATGACCGACCCAAATTCATGTTGTCACTAGGACTAGTCCACTTTGTCGCTCGTACATAATTCGAATTCCACAATAAAATGAATTTGATTTAGAATTGTAACGTTGAAACTGATTTAAGCTCATTTATATTGCTCTATTAATGAAATTTCTTTATGTAGTGTAGAAATCTTCACCAGAGCACGCGGTGAGCAACAGTGATCTTCCCCATCCGTCATCGCGTGTTGTAAACTATTGTTTCAAATGAAATTTTGGAAACCACTGAGCCAATTTTAATCAAACATTCCAGGTATGATCCTTAGATTAGATCCTTGATAGATTATATAGGATTAAACTTCAAATGGGCAAAACCATATAGCCTAGAGCTTAGATATTTTGTGTGTTGAAGTGTCTTGTGGTTCTCTACCAATATTGTCCAAAATATGACCTGCAGGTTAGCTCCGTCCCAGGGGTCTTTTTGTTACATGTATTATACAGGGCAAACCTTTTAAAAATCTTCTTGGCAAAATGTGCGTGGCTTAGTGTTTATGTTGTTTAGTGGTTCTGTGCTAAAACTGATCCAATTAATGCTCCTGTGTTGAAACTGGTTCCCTTAGAGTCACTTGTTTACCAATTTGTCAATTCAGGTGAACGAGATTCATGGCCATCATGACCTTCTTGTTTTTATTTTATGAGTTTCTGGATTTTGTGAAATACATAAGCATTAAGTCTATTCCCCTTAAAGTTGAACAACAGAAGAGAAAAAATCTACTAGTAATTTTATCGAAACAGAAAATTGTCAGGCAGGATGCAATTCAAATGGTATTTGATTGAAAAGGTGTCATTTCTCAGAATTTCACCTAAATATTAACCAGAGGCCAGTTTCATAAACATATCTTAGTTAAGTTAGCAGTATTAAAACTTAATCATCGTGATCATGGTGTCCATTTTAGTTATTTACCTTTAACAGCTGAAAATAGATCCTCAATTACAATAAAACACTTATAATAAGGACTGCTGTATTAGCAAAGGTAGGTCCATGAAACTGGCCCTAGTATCTGATACTAAGTAGTGTAAACAGGTACAAAAATGTATAAAAAAATTAAACTGATTGGTTTTAGTGACAATATGTCAAATACGGAGTTATAAGTGAACAAGGATTCACATTAGTCTGGGAAAAGGCAGTTTATTTTGGTGTATGCAGACTAGGTACAATTATATCAAAATTAATTCTGTGTAGACTAACAAGCAAAAACCTATTTGCTTACCAATCACTGCCCAGCATTTTTGCTCTGAAAAATGAAAACAGAGGACAATAGAAGGAAGTCTAGAGCTTAATATATTTTACAGTTCTATACTAGTGCATAAACTGGTTTGGCACACAGCAACATGGAACAGGGACCAGTTTGATATATACGTTGAACTGGTTCTCATTGACTCTAGTTGTACTGCAACATGGAAATTGGACCAGTTTATATATATACGTATTCTGCAGCGTTCTTACTTTTCCTGTCTTTAAGTCCTATTGGTCCTACTTCTAGTATTGCTAAGAAAGGTACAATGCAGTTCTTGTATTCGTGAATGTATTTTTTCGTTCACTAGGTTGACTGAATGCTGAAACAATCTCATTTAATTCATTTGAGCATTGTCATTTTAAAAGCGTAATTGCTATCTCATAATTAAACTGTGAAGTTTTTCCCTCACAAAAATTTTTAAAAATCGAAAAATTAGTTTTAAACCTACAGCCACATATAAATTTTTTTTAAAGCTTATAACATTAAGTTAAAGTACCTGGTGATTTGTAAAAAGAATATGTACTATTTGAACAGAGACTGTATTACATACACAGTAAAACTTCTATCATGTGACCACCTTAAGTACCCGAAAAATTGATTGTAAGAATAAGGTGGTATCATTATCAAGTTGAATTATGTGAGGTTTTACTGTACCTAACTTTTAAATAATCTGCCACACCATTACAATATTTATATTATATTTTGTAAACCATTACAATGTTTACAAATCTTGGGAAACATCTTCAAACGAGATAATGGAGTACTTCTTTATCTATGTTTGCTTGTTTCTCGTGAGAACATAAAATCAAGTGCCTCGGAGCAATTTATTACCTTAAATTTCTAATTAACAAATCGGGGGATATTTTTTGTTGCTCTTTGCTTTATCATGCTACCTTAGTATTTAAAACATACATAACTTATTTATTTTCAAACTTGTTCATGTACAACAGATAATACAAATGACCAAAAATTTTCCATCTACCCCTAGACTTTTCAGGTCTCGATTAATTGTTTTCTTGCCGATTTTTTCATTCTCATGTGAACTATATCTCAGAACAAAAAAATTGAAAATGCCGACTTGCCAACCTGTATTTTTTTTTGGGGGGGAGGGAAGGTAATTAATGGAGGTCAAGTACTTATTTTTTTGCCTAATGACACCATTTCAATATTTAGACCATTGATTGTCCCAATTGTGGCATCAATGATCAGTTTTTAGTATGTGTTAAATCAGTGTAACTTACTGCGATTCATTCTAGAATTTCACACGAAGGTCGTTTATGTTTAAGTGAATGTCCACGACCTGAAAAGTTCAAATAAAGAAATAAATGCTTTATGTATAAAGTAACACTGAGCTTTTTAATAGGTTACCCTAAGCATCATTGACCTCTTTAATAAGTTACCCTAAGCATTATTGAGCTCTTTAATAAGTTACCCTAAACAACATTGAGCTCCTGAATAAGTTACCCTAAACAACATTGAGCTCTTGAATAAGTTACCCTAAATAACATTGAGCTCTTTAATAAGTTATCATTTAATAGGTTAACATTGAGTTCTTTAGTAGGTTACCCTAAGCAACATTGAGCTCTTTGATTGGTTACCCTAAGCAACATTGAGCTCTTTAATAAGTTACCCTAAACAACATTGAGCTCTTTAATAAGTTACCCTAAACAACATTTAGCTCTTCAATAAGTTACCCTAAACAACATTGAGCTCTTTAATAAGTTACCCTAAACAACATTGAGCTCTTTAATAAGTTACCCTAAACAACATAGAGCTCTTTAATAAGTTATCATTTAATAGGTTAACATTGAGTTCTTTAATAGGTTACCCTAAGCGACATTGAGCTCTTTAATAGGTTATTCTGAGCATATTGATGAGACAGTGCACATTAAACTGGCAGACCAATTACTGTTATATATTTTCAACCAAAATTCATTAAGATTGGAATTGAGATTTGAACATGGTGACCAATCTCTTTTACGAAAATTTTTATAACTTAAAAGCTTGGTTTGGCATTTCATACAGTTAAACACAGAACAATTAATTCGTGATTGAGAGCATCAAATTTGTTCCAAACATCATGACTAGAATGTAATTCTTGTAAACCTATGAAACATAGCCAGAAATTCATGGCTTGTCACTTGTTTTTTTTTTATCTTGTTACATACTCAGTTATCACATACATTAACAAATAATATAGAGTCAGTATGTCGGCAGAACTTCATGCAAATATACTCTTTTAAGTTCGGATATATAGTAAATATAACAATGGATTTATCGACAAAAAAAATGAAGTCTAGAGTTGGCAGAAAAAAGGTTAGTTGGGTAAATGGAACCATGATTTTTTGTACACCTTAAACAACTAGTATTTCCCATTGCCATAAATGATAATCAGTTGGCTAAAGCTCATGTGACTTTGTTGACATTTAAACCATTGTGTGATATGTTTTATACACAGACAAAACCTTTCATAAAGATTCCCATCTCATCACAATGACCTCTAATTTTTTGGACTGTTTTCTGTACGTCATATGCTTAAGTTTAAAGTTTGGAGTGAGAATTATGGTCACCTGTTAAAATGGCCACATGTGAAAAATGGTCACCTGTGAATAATGGTTACATGCTAATAATGGTCACCTCTGAATGACTGTCACCTGTGAATGATAATGATAATTTTTGTTAGACAAATAGACATACTTGCTGCAATGGCAGAACGGTGTATGTGAGTGAAATATTTTGGCTGGACAATGCCGCATTTATTAGTGAATATTGAAATGACTTCACACAAATGTTTAAAATGATGAGACGGTGTGTCGTGCACAAAATCCATGTCCTTAGCTGAAAGTCAAAGTAATAAGCGGACTTGACATACTGCCTGAGTATCTAGTACTTATTGTTACGCCACCAGGATTGGTATAACGGCATGGTTACCAGCAGAAAAAAGACAAACTGGCATGCAAAAAAGATTACCAAGAACTGTTAAAATTTGGAACATCTGCACCCAATTGTATAAACGTTGGTTAACTTTAACCGCTGGGTTAAATTTGCGGTTAGGTTAAAATTTGGGTTAAAATTTGGTTAAGTGCTTGTATAAAACTTTGGTTAAAGTTGGCTGAAGTGTAACAATGATGCTAAGAAGTAAAGTTTTTATGATTACACATGAAGAGGCTTGCATTTTCTTATTTTAGTATGTGTATTCTACATAAACAATAACCTGTCTTACCAGCTGTCTGTACAGGCTTGCCAAATTGCGCGGGAAAAGCAATACCCATGAAAAAGTGAGGTGCATCTGGACATGTACTTTGTGTACATACTTCAGATCTACACTTATAGCTCAATCATTCATCTTGAAAGTTGTTTGAAATGGCTAATTATCATGTAAGATAGCCTCTTAGCATGGAAGAAATGAACAGAGGGGTTGGGATGTTGGAAGCAGGGGCGTCACAACGTTATGTGACACGTCATCTTGGCGTTTCACAGAGCATTGTAGCAAGGATGTGGAACCGCTTCCAAATGCTTGATGATGTTATCCATAGACATGGGGGAGGACGTTAGAGGGCAACTATGCAGGCAGAAGATCGTTTTATTGTGGTACAAGCCCGAAGTCATCGCATCATGAATGCCATTGCCCTCCAGAATGGGTTTCAACACCAACCATTCGAAACAGACTGCTTAGTGCTGGCATGAGAGCTAGACAACCAGCAATTCCTATTCCATTGATGCACAACCACATCCAGGCATGTCTTCAATGGCCTCAGGTCATGTAACATGGACTTTTACTGGACACCGGTACTTTTCACAGACGAGTCCAGATTCTGTGTTGACTTTACAGATAGGCATGCCTGGGTGTGGAGAACAGCCAATGAGCATTTTGCACCGGTATGCATCGCAAACCATGATTGTTATGGTGGGGGCTCAGTAATGGTTTTGGCAGGGGTCAGCATGCAGGGGAAGACCGATCTGCATATCATTGATAACGGCACTTTAACATCTCAGAGATACGTCAGAGAGGTCTTGAATGTATATGTTCGTCCATATGCTGGTGCAGTAGACCCAGATTTCATTTTAATGGACTACAATGCCAGACCTCACAGAGCCATGTCTGAGACATACTTCATGTTGCAATATCTGCATGCCCTGTTAAGAATACCACCATCCAGGAGCTATGACAAGCCCTCCTTGAAGAATGGGTTCGAATCCCGCTAGGCAGCATCCACAGGCTTATCAGTAGTATGAGAAGATGATGCCAGGCACTAATCAATGCCAATGGGCACCACACACGATATTGAAAAGATCCTTTCACTTTTGGCTAGCATTTAAAATTGTTTCACTTCTGACACGAATGCTGTAAAACCTTAAAAAATCACCTCTATCTAGATCTAGCCTGTGTCACACTTCAGTGATAAACCAATACTTAAAATAAATAACACACATTAAAATGTCAAAAGTTGCAAAATAACAATTAAGAATTGATAAAAAATTAATACCCTATGAAATATATATAGCATCTATTGAGTGATCCCTATCAAATTTTGAGTTGTCTATATTACAGTCAAATGGAAGGAATACCTCTTTAATGTAAAATATTTCATATTTGTAGGTTTTGCTGTCACACTGATGAAAACAAGTGCCAGAAGGTTGCTTTGATTCTTGATAAACTGATCACTATGACGATAGAGGAAGTTGAGGTATGATACAAATGATTGGAGTCAATTATTAATGCATTGTTGAATAAGTTTTTTTCTTGTGAATGATGTTTGGAGGACTTATTTTAACATCATGTGTTCTGCACGAATCAAAAATAATCCTTATAAATGCCTGGGAGTAAGAAGTCCCCATTGGGAATGAAAACCTTGGTTTCTGCACAATCATAATACATTGTACCTATAGTATACAATATACAACATTGTTGGTATCTCATTATAGAAAAATGAAAACTTGAGTTTTCCATACATTTTGCGTATCTATAAATTCATCTATCTGTAAAGGATACAAGCTTGTTGCTCCAAATAAATGGACAGAATACAACTTTTTTTTAGTTTTTTTTTCAAGGTTTTATCTGTACACTTTCGCAATATCTCTTTTGCAGTTAATATTTGTATGATATTGAGATTATCAGTATGTTTTATCTACATATACCTAATATATACATACACTAATTAATGTGTGAAACATATATTTAGTTTCTTCTTAATAACAAAATAAGAAAGTTTTTGCTTTCCCTGATTAATTTTGAACAATGTAAATACAAACTTGTTGCACTGAGATGATGAATGTTTGATTAGATTTTTTTTATATTTAATATTTTTTACCTCGTCATATCTCTGTCATTTATTAGTTTCTTAGCTCACCTGAGCACGTAGTGCGCACGACCCTGGACCATATTTTAGAGGTCAAGGTCACACTTGGAGTTAAAAAGTCAAATATTGCCATGTTTTACCATGTCCAGTCTGTAACTTAATTCAGCATTGATTGGATTTTGGAACAACAAGGCTTAATTATTCGTCTTGATCAGACGGTGTGTCATACACACAACCCAGGTCCATATCTTTAATGTCAAGGTTACACTTAGGGTTTAAAGGGCCAAAATTGGCAGGTTTTAGTATGTCTGACTTTATCTTGACCATAACTTCATCATGCACGAATGTATTTTAAAATAACTTGAAACAATTATTCACCATTATGAAACAGTGTGTCATGCACAAGACCCAGGTCCATATCTCATAGGTCAAGGTCACACTTGTTTAAAGGTAAAAAATTGGTATGTTTTACCTTGTTCGGACTTAGGGCTTAGGGCTTGACAAGTTGCCATTTGGTGATTACTAGTCTCATTTACCACACTATTTTCTCACTTGCCACACTATTTCCTAACACACTATTTTCTCACCATACTAATTTCTCACTTATCACACTAATTTCTCACCTACCACACTATTTTCTTACCACAATGTTTTACCCATACTAAGGGCCCACCACCTTTCCATCAAAGATGAAAAAATCACTGGATTATATCTTGTTTTTCAGTACATGTTAAATACATTTAGTTAAACATACTATTTATCCTCTGTCATGTTCACATCAAATTTTACCCTGGTCAATTTTTTGTACAAGGGTTATTTAGTATTTTTACTATTAATCCTTTTGTTTACACAAATTTTTTTTGTGTTTAGTTTAAAACGGTTGAATGCTTTCCTATCACTGCTTTTGTCAACAGGTTTTTACCATGAAATTCTCATGTTTTTTTGAAAAAGTGAACACAAGTATTTGAGGAGAACCAGTTTTTCCAGCAGGTTGTTAACTCACTGACACATGGTAGGCAGATATTTTACCTCTTTTCAGAGTTGAAGTAATTTTCATATCTAAGTAATGAAGTTATATTGTAGACCAAGGTATGTTATTTTTACAACTTTATTATGCATTCTTTCTCCAAAGTAGGGCTTTACACTTTGCTCTGAATATTTCAAATATATTTTTCATCCTATCAATACAACAATATTGTTGAAAAGTTGTCGAATGGTGAATTCTTATCTGTTGATTTCATTGTTAGGATATTGATAAATTATTGTCATCTCTGTACTAGTACTAAGAAACTCATAATGAATATTTTGTGAGGTCAGTTTAAATCGGTTCAATACACTAATATCATCCATGGTCTAATTTGTAATTTGTATTTTTAATGTCCCCCAAACGGATTTAGTATGATTTATTAATTACATTGTTATTACCTTAGAACCTTAGACCATTCTCAGCCCACCCATATCACCCAACCTCGATGTGACCTTGACAACAATTTTTCATCATAATGATTGTTGTCATTTATAATGGTTTGAATGCATGCTAATGGTTGACTATGTACATGATTATAACCGTGACCTCTGTGCTAAAGCGTCCTCAAAGATTATGATTTCACTTCTGCTGAATTTACAGCATTATTCTATGACTGTGGAACAAGCTATGAAGATCATGTTCAGCATTAAATGGACCTGTGGCTTCACCATTTCCCATGGTAACTAAACAACCTAGTTTTTAGCATGCTTGTTTCAAAGAAAAAGTCAAGCTATTAAGATTGCTGCGTTGTCATAGTCGTTGTCGTGCAAAAACTTTAATGTAGTCCATTACTCAAAGACTTTTAAAGATATCAATACAACATTTGGAATACTTGATTAGCACAACCAGACGCAGTTGCAAGACAAGGGACGTTATTCTGATAGCTATATTTTTGTAGTTATGCCCCCTTTTTAACTTCAAAATTGCTTATTAAATAGAATGATGTAAAAAGGTGAGCGTTGGTTTCACTCTGCAGAGCTCTAGTTAATGAAGAAGTCTTCTTTTATATCATAATGGAGATAAAAAAAACTAGATGATATGCTTCTGTGCAGTTTTCTTAGTATAGTAAGACTGGTTCCTAAATTTTGGTTGTATCAAGACTGGTTCCCTAATCTCAGTTGTATCAAAGACTGGTTCCTAAACCATAGTTGTATCAAAGGCTGGTTCTTAAGTTTTTGTTGTATTAAATTGAGCACTGTTTTAATGCATATTGACTTCACAAAGGCCATGGCCGTGGTCCAGTGGTTAGTGTGCTGGACTTGTAAACGGGAGATCCGGGTTTGAATCCTAGTTGCGGCAGGTCATACCCTTCTATGAAAATTTGACAAAAATGTGGAGACGTTGCCGGCTCCTTGTGGAAGGGTAAGGCAATACTGGATAGTATATGGTCCAGGAAAGCTGGTTAGGTGAACTGGTTGCCGAATATAACTGAAATATTGTTGAAAAATGGTGTTAAATCCAGGTGGCAATAAGTTACAGTAAAACAGCAAAGTTAACTCAAAAACTGAATACAGAAATACTTACTTAAGTTTATTAGGGTTGATATTTGACCAAGTTGCATATTCATTTTGCCAAGCCAATAACATAAGCAGTTTTCAGGTTTTAGGAAAACTTCTACCTTACAATAAAACTGCCTTCTGATGTTGTATTTAACATTCCCTACAAGTAATCAATGTCTGATTTATAGCCAGAAACTAGCAGTTGTAACCTCAGTATCAGACTAGCTTTTTGAAATTATTTTCAAAATAAAATGTACTTAAAATTATTTCTTTTCAGAAGGACTTGAGAAGTACTACAGACAGGCCACAAGAACAGTTGTGAAATTATAGTGACAAATTCACAGTATGAACATGAAAGTGCTTATTTTGCTACAAAATTGGAAGTAGGAAAAACATTGAGCTGACTTCAAGCTGTTAACTGCACAAGGTTGAAACTTCACACAAGTTGGCATTAGAAATCAGTGGCTTGAAAGAATAAGCTGTGGTATGTATAAGTTTGATTTTTGATAAATTTTGACATGCTAATATGTGGTAGAATATGGTTTCTTTAGCTCACCAGAACCAAAGGTTCAGGATGAGCTGTTAGGATGGGTGGGGTATACTCTGGCGTTAAGAATGGTCTTCTCTGAAACTACTGGTCAGATTTACTTAGATTTGCTGTGCAGAATTCTTTTTAACATTCTAACAGCAATTTGCTCATTATACCAATTGATCCCTTTTTTGTAGTTACCAGAGCTAAAAATAGGAAAACCTTTAAATGATTGATGAGTTATTGGTTCCAATCATTTTGTATGTAAAATGCACCAAAATTTACAGAAATGTTGCCAAGATATACTTGACATGCATTTTTTATCCAAAATATTCATTATAAAACTTAAAGGTATATTAATGGCCAATATTATCATTTTATCGTATATCTTACATTCACGAAATTTCACTGTAAATCATAAGTTCAATGATTATAAAAATGTTTGACAATATTTTTCTGTATATTTTCTTCTAATAAACTCGATGCAAACCGATACGATTCTACTTATTTTCAAACAAGCCATCATTTTCAAACCGCTCGGAAGAGATCGGTTACGTTCGGAATTCATCTCATTTGCATACGGAGACTACCTGTGGATCAAAAACGTTGCGACTTCACGGTCGGTTTTCGCACGAATTTCTTCCTTCAAAGTTTTCCAACGACTTGCTTCGCTGCCTAAGTATATTCTTGTTTGAGCAATACCCTTGTCTCTTTCTAATTTCCTCCTTTTTCTTTCAGAATCGGACATTTTCTTTCTTGTTCTTTTGATTCCTCCCGCTTGATCCGCCATTGTTTTGATTTTCCTTATATGGAGAGACGCTAATCACGTGACTATTTCCGAATATTTACGGAAACAATCGGAATGCTTCGCGGCAAATATAAATCTTATTTGACTAACCTTGTCAAATAAGAAAAACGATTTTTCGATATGCAATTAAATGCACAAAATTATGATTTCAAGTTGCAGAAATTGGTAAATACTCATATAATTATGTAAGGAATAGTGTTATAAAGCTTTTTTGGAAAAACAAAAAAATCATTTTGACCATTAATATATCTTTAAGCTCTTTTTATCTGAAATATCCATTGTACATGTAAAACTTCAGCTTTTTTTATCTGAAATCTTCATTATAAAACATAGCTCTTTTTTATCTGAAATGTTCATTATAGAACTCTTTTTATCTGAAATATTTATTATAAAACCTAATTGGCTATGTTCTAATCTATTAAATTGTGTTTTTAAATTCTTAAAAAGATGTTTATGATATGGGGCTGGTGATATAATAGAATGCAGGTTAAAATGACCCTCTTACAAAACAGCCCAGTACTGAAATGGACTAAATCCATACTGGCCCGTATGAAACTGATGAGTTGGCTTTAAATGTCATTTCGATGTGAAGTTAAATTAGCTTAATTGTAATTCTGCATCAGAAAATTAGTATATAAATGTAGATTGTTAGGGATGGGTATTGCCAGAATTTTTGTATATCGCGATATGCCTTGTGCATATTGTGATTCGTATTGCAATATATTGTGAAGATGCTATTATTATTGAACTTATGTAAAACTGCATTAATGAATGCTTATTTATCTTAAAACAAAACATACACCTTTTATGAATAGTTTAATCTCAGTGTGGCAGACAAGAAAAGAAAAAGAACAAAAAATATCTTATATCTATTTTTTGTATTTTTTACCATTGTAAAGTCCTCCACAATCGTTTACAGTTGCAACCGGGTAATGGGTAAATAAATGCATTTTGTCATTGTTGGCTATAATTATATCAACTTCAGCTTACCCAGTGCCTGGTTAAAATTACGTGAAAAAAAAAACATTTTAAAACAAACAGTTGTCCTTACCTGGGGGTTGTTAACATTCTAGTGGTCACACTTTTGAGCGAACCTTCATCAGACCTGGTCAGAATGTTTGTCTCAATGGTATCTTGGACAAGTTGGAAGATGGGTCTTCTGGGGTCAAAACTAGGTCACCTGGTCAAGTCAAATGAACATTTTGTTAACACTCTAGAAGTCACAGTTTTGATTGGATCTTCATGAAACTTTGTCAGAATGTTTGTATTAATGATCTTCAGAATTGTGTAAACAAAGGTCATCTCCTGTCAAAAACTAGGTCACTACGTCAACACACCAGAAAACCTTGTTAATGCTTTAGCGGTCACAATTTTAATTGAATCTTCATCAAACTTTGTCAGAAAATTCGTTTGAATGATATCTTGGACAGGTTTGAACATGGGTAATCTAGGATCAAAACTAGGTCATCAGGTCAAATCACTTGAAAACCTTGTTAACCCTCTTGAGGTCACAATTTTGATTGAATCTTCACTAAACCTTGTCAGAATGATATCTGGAACAAGTTTGAACATGGGTCTTCTAGGGTCAAAATCTAGATCAGCAGGTCAAATCACTGGAAAACCTTGTTAGCACTCTATTGGTCAGTTTTGGTTGGATCTTACCAAACCTTGTCAAAATAGTTGTCTTATTAATATCTTGGACAGGTTTGAATATGGGTCATCTGGGGTTTCAGATACTAGGTCACCAGGTCGAATCATAGAAAAACCTTGTAAACACTCAAGAGGTCACAGTTTTGATTGGAAGTTCACTAAACCTTGTCAAAATGCTTGTCATAATGATATCTTGGACAGGTTTGAACATGGGTCATCTTGCATCGAAAACTAGGTTACCAGTTCAAATCATTGAAAAACCTTGTTAACCCTCCAGCAGCCACAGTTTTGATAGGATCTTTGTTAAACTGTGTCAAAATGTTTGTTTTCATGATGTTTTGGACTGGTTTGAACATGGGTCGTCTTGCATCGAAAACTAGGTTACCAGTTCAAATCATTGAAAAACCTTGTTAAACCTCCAGCAGCCACAGTTTTGATAGGATCTTTGTTAAACTGAGTCAAAATGTTTGTTTTCATGATGTTTTGGACAGGTTTGAACATGGATCATATGGGGTCATAAACTAGGTCAATAGGTTAAATCTCCTGAAAACTTTGTTAACTTCCTAGAAGTCTCAGTTTTGACTGGGTTTTTCTCAGAATGTTTGAATTAATTATACTGTGAACAGCTTTGAACATCAGTCAACTTAGGTTGAAAACAAGGTCAGCAGGTCAAATCACAGGAAGACCATAGATGTGACAATCTTTACTCAGGTGAGCGAAAAAGGACCATCTTGGCCCTCTTATTTTGCTATTAGTTGGTTCAATTACATATTTCTTCCGCATTGGAGTTTGTCCATGAAATATGGTAAGGACTTTTTCTTGCCCATGTAAATGTCTCTTTTTTAATTCTGTCAGTCAGGTTTGCTAGATGAAACAGGATTGCCAACTTGATCCACCAAATATATATTTGCTGAGGATGGTAGGCACAGCAAATGTGTGTAGAACCAGGTAGTCATGGTTCAGTTGCTTTACTAAATATTTGGAGCCGCGGCCGTGGTCCAGTGGTTAGTGCGCTGGACTTGGAACCGGGAGAACCAGGTCGAAATCCCGGCCGCAGCAGGTCATACCCTTCCATGAAAATTTGACAAAAAATGCCGATTTTCCTCCACATGTGGAGAAGTTGCCGGCTCCTTGTGGAAGGGTAAGTTAGTACTGGTTGGTATATAGTCCAGGAAAACTGGTTAGGTGAACCGGTCGCCGTATATAACTGAAAAATTGTTGAAAAACGGCATTAAACCCCAGTGAAACAAAGTGAAACAAATTAAATGTCTGTACTTTCAAGTTACAAGTTTTGAAAGTTCCTCTGTGTACAAATTGTCTGCTATGTCATGGATGAATGAACAATAAGATCTGAAGGGTAATTTTGTATGAATAAATGTTGGCCATAAGGTAATTGGATGTTGACTTGTTTTTTGTTTACATACTGATAGGTCTTTGTTTACTGTTGGGGTAACATTGAAGTCTGTTAGGTTGTTTGTCTTGTCAAAGTCAAGAACAATCCTTCCAGTACAACAGAATCTCTTTATGTCAGTATTTTATTGCTGGTTGAACAAGGTGATAACTGGATGCTGGAGCCTGTTTAGGTGTTTCACAACTTTTGGGTTTTAGTCATTGCCTCTAGGCATATAATTTGATCAGCAGTCTTTGTTGTTAATGACTTAGTTAATGTTGTTATACTTTATGTTTCTTAGCTGTTTTTCATTTCTTTGTTTATCATTTTCATATTTTGATTTGGCATTCATTTTCTGTTCAACTGCCTTTACACTAAATTACATTTTAATTAGAAATTGGTACGAATATTAAAAATGATTGGAGAATGTCAGCAGGCAGGTGGTCTGGTGTCCATAATTTTTTCTGTGTGCATTTCCTCCTACGCAAGGGATTTTGACCAAACTTTCACATAACCATCATCACCAAGTACCCCAGTGGATATTGTCAGAGTTTTGTGATTCGATAATTTTTTTGTGGAATTATAGCCCTTGATTTTGTGCATATGTTATATTCTGTGACATCAAATGACCCAAAGAATGTTGTTGGGTTTTTGTGATTCGATCATTTTTGGCAGATTTATTTGTTTATTTTTGTACATTTTTCAATCAATCTGTCCAATCATTGTTTTTAGCTCACCAGAGCTATTAGGATGGGTAGGTGGATGCTCCGTCGTCTGGCGTCAACAATGGTCTTCTCCTCAGAAACTACCTGTCAGATTTACTTCAAATTTGCTGTGTAGAAGCCTTTTGACGTTCTAACTGCAATTTGCTCACATTATACCAGTTGGCCCCTATTAGGGGTAACTAGAGCTAAAAATAGAAAAAAAACTTTAATCATCTTCTCATGAACCAATGGATGGATCATCACCAAACTTGGTCTGTAGCATCCTGAGATAGACTTTCATCAGATTTGTAAATTAACATTTATTCTGGTGAGCAATGCCGGGCCATCATGGCCCTATTGTTAATTCTTCTTTCAACTCCTGCCACACACCAGATTTAGTGCATGAATTTCTGACCCACTTGTGGTTTTATATGACATTTATGACAGGTTGTCAGTCACATGTAGAATAGATAGATAGTAGCAGTCAGCACTGGGCATTCTATTTGAGACCGCTATGTATGCTGTAATAAGTACCAAACTTGATATAGTTAAGTCACAATATTTATTCAAGTTCCAGTGGTGAATGATATAACACATTAAACAATTTAAAATGTTTACATAGTTCAAATTACAAAAATAGCAAAATTTGGGGGAAAACGTTTGGCAAGAGGAACAATTATTTCATAATTTGAAAGTGCAACAGTATGCTCCGAAATAAGCATTTGATATTAAATAAGTTTGAATAAATTATAAAATTAAATATTTCTTTCAAAATATGATCTGCAAATTCAATTTTTATCATTCTTTGTCCAGTATAATACTGAAAGAGGTGAGTCCATACACCATCATATCATTCTGAAAAATTATAAAGAAACTCCAGAAAACCAAACTTCCTCTGGTCCCAAGGAGGTTCAATATTCTGAGTCTCTACTGTATTGTTCTAATTTCAATATTCTGAGTCTCTACTGTACTGTTCTAATTTCAATATTCTGAGTCTCTACTGTATTGTTCTAATTTCAATATTCTGAGTCTCTACTGTATTGTTCTAATTTCAATATTCTGAGTCTCTACTGTACAGTTCTAATTTCAATATTCTGAGTCTCTACTGTACTGTTCTAATTTCAATATTCTGAGTCTCTACTGTACTGTTCTAATTTCAATATTCTGAGTCTCTACTGTACTGTTCTAATTTCAATATTCTGAGTCTCTACTGTACAGTTCTAATTTCAATATTCTGAGTCTCTACTGTACAGTTCTAATTTCAATATTCTGAGTCTCTACTGTACTGTTCTAATTTCAATATTCTGAGTCTCTACTGTACTGTTCTAATTTCAATATTCTGAGTCTCTACTGTACAGTTCTAATTTCAATATTCTGAGTCTCTACTGTACTGTTCTAATTTCAATATTCTGAGTCTCTACTGTACTGTTCTAATTTCAATATTCTGAGTCTCTACTGTACTGTTCTAATTTCAATATTCTGAGTCTCTACTGTACTGTTCTAATTTCAATATTCTGAGTCTCTACTGTACTGTTCTAATTTCAATATTCTGAGTCTCTACTGTACTGTTCTAATTTCAATATTCTGAGTCTCTACTGTACTGTTCTAATTTCAATATTCTGAGTCTCTACTGTACTGTTCTAATTTCAATATTCTGAGTCTCTACTGTACTGTTCTAATTTCAATATTCTGAGTCTCTACTGTACTGTTCTAATTTCAATATTCTGAGTCTCTACTGTACTGTTCTAATTTCAATATTCTGAGTCTCTACTGTACTGTTCTAATTTCAATATTCTGAGTCTCTACTGTACTGTTCTAATTTCAATATTCTGAGTCTCTACTGTACTGTTCTAATTTCAATATTCTGAGTCTCTACTGTACTGTTCTAATTTCAATATTCTGAGTCTCTACTGTACTGTTCTAATTTCAATATTCTGAGTCTCTACTGTACTGTTCTAATTTCAATATTCTAAGTCTCTACTGTACTGTTCTAATTTCAATATTCTGAGTCTCTACTGTACTGTTTTAATTTCAATATTCTGAGTCTCTACTGTACTGTTTTAATTTCAACATTATGAGTCTCCACTGTACTGTTTTAATTTCAATATTCTGATTCTCTACTGTACTGTTCTAATTTCAATATTCTGAGTCTCTACTGTACTGTTCTAATTTCAATATTCTGATTCTCTACTGTACTGTTTTAATTTCAACATTATGAGTCTCCACTGTACTGTTTTAATTTCAATATTCTGATTCTCTACTGTACTGTTTTAATTTCAACATTATGAGTCTCTACTGTACTGTTTTAATTTCAATATTCTGAGTCTCTACTGTACTGTTTTAATTTCAATATTCTGAGTCTCTACTGTACTGTTTTAATTTCAATATCCGGAGTCTCTACTGTACTGTTCTAATTTCAATATCCGGAGTCTCTACTGTACTGTTCTAATTTCAATATTCTGAGTCTCTACTGTACTGTTCTAATTTCAATATTCTGAGTCTCTACTGTACTGTTTTAATTGCAATATTCTGAGTCTCTACTGTACTATTTTAATTTCAATATTCTGAGTCTCTACTGTACTGTTTTAATTGCAATATTCTGAGTCTCTACTGTTCTATTCTAATTTCAATATTCTGAGTTTGTACTGTTCTATTCTAATTTCAATATTCTGAGTCTCTACTGTACTATTCTAATTTCAATATTCTGAGTCCCTACTGTACTGTTTTAATTTCAATCACTGAATTATGGTATTGTTAGCATGATATTGTATTGTATTGAATTATCTAATTAAGAAGGATTTTGCTAAAGCATAATGTGTGATATGAACTCACATTATTATGAAAACTAAACAAGGATAATTAAGCATATTTTATGTCCCGAATGATAAATATCACATATAAGACATTGGTCGATCTTTATTTATGTTTATCAAGACACTACCTAATATACAATCAAGTGCTTAAAATCATTACAAAGGACACAATACAGAGAGTCCATCCTAACGTTATGTTTTATTCAATTTAATATTCTAAGTCTACAACAGATCCTTCAAGCATGTACTCCAGTATGCTTGTGTGACTTCGCTCTTATATCATCAGTTTACAAATTTCAGAGCTGGATTGTGATTTCACATCAGAAGGGTTTAGAAAACACTTAGGAAAGAACCATCGTCTGATATGATTGGGTGTGTTGATGTTGGAATGCCTGGTTATGACCTGGGTGATGATTTTTCTTCTTGATGACATGAACAGAAGGAGAACAGTCTCAACAATGTGCAAACAATGGTAAGATTTATGTGTGATCTGTCATATCAAAAATTCTTTGCTTAACCAGAAAATGAATTAGAATTTGTCGCATTCCAAAAGTAATGTTATACAGTGAAACCTCCCTGAACAGTCTCCCATCAACAATAGTTCCTCTCAACAATGGTCACCTTCCAACAAGGGTCACCTTTCAACAATGGTCACCTTCCAACAATGGTCACCTTCCAACAAGGGTCACCTTTCAACAATGGTCACTTCCCAACAATAGTCACCTCTCAACAATGGTCACTTCCCAACAATAGTCACCTCTCAACAATGGTCACCTTTCAACAATAGTCACCTCTCAAAATAGTCACCTCTCAACAATGGTCACTTCCCAACAATAGTCACCTCTCAACAATGGTCACGTCTCAACAATGGTAACCTCCCAATAATAGTCACCTCTCAACAATAGTCACCTCCCAACAATGATTACTTCCCAACAGTGTTCACCTCTCAACAATAATCACCTCCCTACAATAGTCACCTCCCAACAACGGTCACTTTCCAACAATGGTTACATCTAACAATTGTCACCTCTCAATAATAGTCACCTCCCAACAATGGTCATGTCCCAATAATGGTCACTTCCAACAATAGTCACCTATCAACAATGGTCACCTCCCAGTAATGGTCACTTACAACAATAGTCACCTATCAACAATAGTCACCTCCCAACAATGGTCACTTTCCAACAATGGTCACTTCCAACAATAGTCACCTCTCAACAATAATCACCTCTATAAAAGATCTATTTTTTACAAAAATTGTTGTTGAACATGATTCTGCATTGATGTTTTTACTTTGCAGATTAAAATTGACTTTTGACTTCTACACTTGTATCAACATCTTGGTTCATCAATGTGGACACCTTTGAAGAAGAATACAAACATTTGAAAGGTGAGAGCAAATTGAAAATTGTTGTTTGTATAAGTTCTTCCCCAGGGATGAAAACTGAGGGGAAATTCAAATACTCTTCCAGATGTAAGATGGGACTGAGCATTCCTTTTAACATTAACTTTAACAAATTAATGTTAAAGAGCTTTACAGTTTTTTGGACCATTTGGACAAATAAAATACCATTTTAATAAGAAAAGTAAGTACTAAATGGTCAACAAACATCTTGATAAAGTCTTTTAATCATAAAATTCTTTTTTTTATTGTATGTTGGTCCGTGTGTCCGTCCATACAGACTAGAGATACAAATGTGGGTTAGGGTTAGTGTATAAATTGACTTTATCAGGTTCATTCTGTACAAACTGCCATTGTGGGATTGATTTTTACGCATGGGGTCAGAGAATGTCTGATGTGGGATTAAAAACTTAAAGAAAATCAGTGGGAATAGCCTCATAATCTAGCTCTCATAAGTACCTCCATCCGTCCGGGCGACAGGTGTCAATAATTGGTTTAAGTTTGATAAATTTTGTTTAAATTAACAGATTCTCACAATTTTTTTGTATAGCTTGCTTACATAAAGACCTACTTTAGGATTGTACTTGGTGGTTCTAGGTCCAAGGTCAAGGTCACTGTTACTCAAAAGTAAAACAAAAATCCCAGTCGCATCCAAGGGAGACAACTCTTACAAGCATGTAATGACTCTCATGAGTTACTCCCCTTAATACCAGATAATTATGTAGAACAATTGTATGCAGAAACATTGCTTCTTATTGCTTTGTATTGTTGCATGTTCAGAAATTTCTTATTAGGACCCTGCATTGAAAATGTGGGAACAATATAATGATCAGGTTGTCAGTCAGTCAGGCTACAGAGTAAACTGTTATGTTATTTCTTCACATATTCTGATTTTAAATGATGACATCTTGTATGTGACTTCTGGGTACATTCAAAATGGCAAATAGTGTGCGATCTTGGAATTTGGTAAAATTTTGTGGAGCAAACTACTAAAAAACCAAATACAATGTCAAAGTATGTCTATTTATAAGTATGTCATATTCAAAGTTTGGTAAGAATAGACATTGCTATTAATTGGTTTATAGTGTACTGAGCCTTCACAACTCATAACTTTGGACAGGAGCACTGTCCAGCATGATTGACATAACTTGCAAAACTAGTGCTTTGGAAAACCTGGTTTTAACGGATTTTCTTTGTCTTGTTAAAAAATATTTCTATGAATTGAAGTTGATTTTATACCGCACTCTATTTGTAAATTTTTGTGATTTCAGGTTCTATATTGTTGCGGAGGAATAATCTAGATGAATATGAAAACAGATATGTTGATGTTAGATGTTGATGTTACATCTGTGTGTTTGTTATTTTATTTGACCCTCAAACCACTCAAAATGAATGCCATATCTCAGATAGTTACTATGAAGGTTACATGTAAGCTAAAACATGGTATTGGTGCTGATAGTAGTCTCGCTTGCTCAAAAAAGTGAATTTTTAGATAGGATATTTCCATGGAGTTAATTACAAAGTTCCCCTGCACAAATCAAGTTTACTTTTTCATGAACATGCATGCATCATTTTTTTATCTACTATTTACATCCTATTGTATATCAAAAAAAAATTTCTTTCATTTTTAAACCTTTTTGTGTAGTGTCTGTAACCTTTTCTATGCAGTAATTTTCAATGATTTTAATTTGAAGCTCTACAAAGTCTGGCCAACTTAGAACATGAATACTCATTAGCCAATGTAGGATTTATGTTTTTTGAAATGAGAAACAATGAAACTATTGCAACATTAACTTTTAATGGTTACAGACACCACAGAATTTTGAATTTCAATATTTTGAAAGAACAATCATTCATTTGTGATCAGCACGAAAATTATGTTTTATTTGTGTGCCCATACCATGTGACTTTGATGTCATTTTTTGGTGATACAGCATGCAAACTGCTTGATTCAAAATCTTAAACTTTATGTAATTTTTTTATTTCATTATAAAATAGTAACTAAATAAAATGGAGGCTAAGGCCAAAAGTGCAAACTACAAGCGCAATGTAAATTTTTTTTGATAGATAAATAGTTTTTGTCGGAAAATGGGAAAAATGTGTTTTCTGCAGAATTTTGTTCGGCAAAATTCAGTTTTTCCATTTTCAGGCTAAATCTGTTCATTTATCAAAAAACAGTGAACAGTTATATTTGATTAAACGCCTATTATCTAAGTTGACCATATTCAATGGGTTGTACATTAATAGATAAAAATAAGTGAAAAGATATAATTAGAAAATTTGTTTAGAATAAGTACAGAAATAAAATAAAAAAAAAACATGACGACTTCCTTTAAAGGGATGATTGTAATTATAAGAACTCATAGAATTTTCCAAAATAGTATATTTTAAGCTTTTTCTGGAAGCTGTCATTTGATTCGGCATTATTAATGTGTACATGCAGAAAAAAACATTACATTGCACTTGTAGTTCACACTTTTGGCCTTAGAATCGAGCCGTTTGTTGATAAACTTTGCTTGCCATATTGCCTAGGTCATGTTGTATGGGCACACTAGTAACCTGTTTCAAAGACATGATTGCTAAGATGGCAGTTTTTAGATTCAACGATCTAGAGTGCCATCATTGTTGTCGAGATATGTCTATGAAAACGGGCTACAGCATCTTTAAAAATGTACATGTAACCCCTGTTCTGTTGTTCTTCTTGTTTCATGTGTTTTCTTAATTTTGAGATTTATTGTAATACAAGATTATTTGGGTATTTGATACGGCTATTGTAAAAAAAGGTACAGCTGTAAAACTGGAGAACCCATTTTTTCACATTTTGTGGCATGTGAAAAGTCCAGAACAGATTATGGACTTATCAAAAATTTTCCCTTGAATTTTGGCGTTTTTTTTCTTTTTTTTTTTTATGCAAAATTTCTTTCCTGCTTTTTTCATGTCTTTCAGTATATTTACCAGTTTCCTGTTTTTCTTGTGTGATAAAAAATACTTATACATTTGTACTCTGTATTTAACTTGCTTTTCTGACTGTAGTATGAAGTTTGTTAATGCTTATATACATTTTCTTTTCTTTGACTAGTATGAATTTTCTGTGTAGTAAAAATGCTGTTTTTCTGGTGTACTGTAATTGTGTGTTTGAACTTTTCTGTGTAGTATGAAATCTTGATATACAGGTAAATAAATTTGTTCATTTTATTTTCCTGTGTTTCTGCAGTATTTGATCAGTTCTAATTTAGGTCTGTCACTAGTTTACTAACAATGTATATTACTTGAATTGTGTTAATAAGCAAGTGACACACCTAAATTTATGTATTTAAAAATGCCAACCAACAAAGCATGGTATTTGTTTATTTCCACAATATACAATGACAAGAATAAACATTCACAGGAAAGGTAACATGTAGAAAATATCTGGATCATCATAATAAACAACAGTATAGAAATACAGCACTGCACAAAAACCAAACCCATCAACAAGACTTCTACTCACAGACAGCAGAGACGGGCATGTCAAAGTTAAGAATTGGACTCCCAACTCAACCCAAAAATTCCCTTCATAGAAAACGCCTTTGAATACAAGCCCAGTGCTTGAACTGGTTAATGTGCACCATCATTCCCTTGGTTGGTGCTTCAAAATTCTTTACTTTTGTATTCTTTGACAAGTTTTCTATGGAAGATAATTTTTGTGATGAGTAGGGCATCTTTCATTTCAGTTCTTACTTTGACATGCCCGTCACTGGTGCCTGTGAGTAGAAGTCATGTTGATGGGTTTATTTTTTGCACAGTGCTGTATTTGTTTGTTCATACAAACTCTCAAAACACAATCCATGAAACAACAGTGATAGATTCACACAAATGCTGCAACAGCCACAAACCATCACTCGGAAAACTGAATGTAACAAAAATACACTAGAAACTCATTATATCAAACTCACTTATATTGAATTCCCACTTATATCAATATAATTATAAATCCTGAATTTTATCCTTTTTATATATCAAACAAATCAACTTATTTTCAAATTCATTTTTGCATATCGAAGTCAGTGTTTATGTTCGCCATTATAAAATCCCTTCGTGGAAATAAGTTTGTACTTTTTGGTTTATTTTTTTTACATACATGTTGCATGTTTTAAATACATCAAAATTATAAATGCTGCGTTACGTCCCTATCCTGTACACAAAATAGCACAATTAAATAATTATTACAACACACCAACAATCACTCTAAAAAGTAAACCCAGTTGTCAAATTTGTCTGATTATTTATATACCAAAGTTTGTTTATATCAAACAATTTTATGAAGTCCCTTGAACTTCGATATAACGAGTTTCTACTGTATATAATCTTTAAATTCCTTTTCCAAGTCTATAATCTAATTACTAAGCAGCCATCAGAGCTTTATTTCCACCATTGATTGCTTGCATCCACAAAGAAACCCAGAAACATAGGAGTCGACACATATTTCTGTAAACAAAAAACTTAAATGAGGTACAGCTTGTGAAATGTGTTTATCAATTATGTACATTGTAACCTCAATCATGAAAGCAAAAATTACAGATCAAAACTGAAGCAAATCCACAAGTTATGGAGCAAATGGAAGATTGACCTTATTAATAACCCAAAGTGGCCAAACATTAACTAAATCATTGCAAAAATACAGATATACAGAACCAACATCACTTACCTAAGGGAGATTTGTACATAACATCAGCCAAATCCAGCAAGGGCCTTGACTGAGCCAACACCATCATCAGCCAAGTATATGACCATTGTATGAAGAACATGGTGAAATCCAAGATCTGATGGAGTCATCATCAATCTGTAATCAGAAAAAATGGAGAGACTTATAAGCAGCTTGAAAAGTTTCTGTTACATTGTAACTAAACCACATGTAAATCTGGACAATTTTTATGGAAACAAGTGACAGGTACAAGTGTTCCTTTAATAAGCATATCCTACCAAATCTCAGAATAAATAGACATCAGCAGTCTATACATCTACTGCGAAAGAAAAGAAAAATAATCCATAATGGATTCCACGTACAGTGTGCTTTAATCCACTTCACTACAAGTGTCCTTACTAGATCAAGTGTCCTCACTATATCAAGTGTCCATACTACATCAAGTGTCATTTTGTCAAGTGTATTTACTACACAGTGTCCTCACTACATCAAGTGTCCTTACAATATCAACTGCCCTAACTAGATCAAGTGTCCTTACTACATCAAGTGTCCTCACGAACATGGTGAAAGCCAAGATCTCATGGAGTCAATATCCCAAAGATGATGGATATTTCTGCTTAAAAGAATAATGCAACAGAGTTAGTTCTCTGCTCAAGTAAGCTGCTTGCTATATTAGGCAACATTGCACTAAACATCTGTCTCCAAAGAATAATAAAAGTGTTCACATTAATTTTCAGAGTTTTTCCAAAATGTTGTGAAATGCTACAAATATACAATATATAACTGATACAAAACATCAACAATTCTAGTAACTTAATACGGACAGTATTACCATTACAAGTGCTTTGTATATGAAGTGTACAATTGTTTTCAACTGTTATTTTCAGCTCCAGTTGATTAATGATATGCTTGTTTATAATTACCAACTATTTATGTCAGACAAGCTCATATTCATCAAGTATTGTTCATAGTAAATAATGAAATATAACATGTGTTGGTTGTAAATATTTTTTATTTAAATTAAGGAGTGATCTCCCTTTATTTTAACACAAACAGTATAGATTTGATATTTCCTGACCCCTACGCAAAGTTTTAAATGGATTGGACAAAAATAAAAAAATGAAAGATATAACTGGAGATTGAACACAGGGCCCCTAGCACTGTAGGCAGACACTCAACAACATTACTAAAGATTAACCCAACAGCAAGGCTGTTGAAAGTGACCTATATTCCTACAATCACTGCACATTTTACAAACTTTTCACTTATACCAGAAATGGAACAACCATTTTCAATTTCAATACAACTTTACATAAGCTGACACATAAAAACTAATTGTAACAAGTCACCTACCTGTAAACTCCATGTCATAAATTCTTCAAAATACTTCTCAATCATAAACCATGTCCGACCAGCATGCTTGCCTGTGAGCTTCTGATTTTTCCCGCTTTTAGTCAAGTGAACCTGATAGGACAATATTCTATGTGTTATCCAATGAATTACCAGGTTATATCCAAGTAACTTACAAAACAAGATTCAGTTGACCAATAAAAAACTGCTTTACAAATTTAGAAGACACACCGAATCTTGCAATCTTGTCTCAAACAAAAACATGTGTTCCATGCAGTCACTAACTTTCTTATCAAAACAAAGATTTATTTCAACACATACCTGTATGTTTGATATTGCGAACACTGAAAGTTAATCCATTACATAAATCGATAGTTATGACACCCATTTTAAAAAATGAACATTATTAAATTTTCATTAATATATCATTATTTACAGAGGTTTGCACTAGACATCAAAAGCTGAGGGTCAAAAATGACCCTTTGCTGATGATAATTTAAAGAGTAAAACAAATTCCATTCGTACAAATTCTCAAAAGTTAGAAGCTTTATTTTACTAATTTCAAGAGTCAAAATGTTGTTTTAAGTGTCAAATGAATGCCCTGTTAAATGGTAACTGATTAAAAGTAGACCATACATAATGTGTTTCATTTTTAATTAAACTGTCTATGTAATTAGTTTAAAGAAAGCAATTATTATGTATAAATATATACAAAGAAAAACTTCAGTTGGAGACAACTTCTATGAAGACTACCTTGTTGTAAAGACCACTTCATTTTTAGACTATGTCTCTACTTGATTATGAGTCCCCCTTAAAATTACAATTTTGATCCCAAATGTTTTCATAATATGAATGTTACTGTTTTTTTGCAGTTGGTTCCAAGGCCATGTGCTGAGCCCAGAGGCCCCACTGATAGCACAGAGGCCCTTTACTAGGTGTTGAGCCCCTGTACTAAGTTTTGAGGCCCCACTATTTAAATGGAAGACTTGTACCATGTGTTGAGGCCCATTTGATGATACGAAGGCCATGTACTAAGTGTTGTGGCCCCTATGTTAGTATGGAGGTCCTGTGCCGAGTATTACGGCCCTGTTACAACCAGTTTTGTAGTCACGAAAATGTATCAAACAAGATAAAATTGTCATTTCCCGAGTTTCGAATCTGCCGATAAGCTCAGCCAATGTCATATGATGACTTATATGAATTAATTTTACCTTTCTGAGCCATAAAAATGTACCAAACAAGATAAAATTGTCATTTCCGGAAAATTTTCGAATCTGCTGATAAGCTCAGCCAGAGTAATATAATGACTTATATTGATTAATTTCATCCTCATGTGGCACTAACATTGAACTAATAGTGATTTTGAGTAGATCAGAAAATGTTATTTCAAAACTGGTTATTATCGAAAAATGAAACATGAAAAAAAAATTCCAACAAGTTTTGAAATAATTTCAATTCTTGTTTTATTTCAAAACTGGTTGGCAGAGAAAAACGAAAAGTGAAATAAACTTTTGCGACGAGTTTCGAAGTACACATTTCAATTCTCGTTTTATTTCAAAACTGGTTGTAACACCGCCCTACTTTATGTATAGTGACCCTATATATTTGTTTCTGAACTGGATGCTCGTTTCAAAATTCCATGCTGACATGCTATGATAAGAAAAATTACTGGACACTATGACAAAGCAGTTGCACAGGGTGTGCAAATTTTATAATGACACAAGTCCTGGACTTCCCTCATGACTGAGTCTTTGATACCATCACTGTAATGGTATCTGTAAATACAGCATAATTCTGGTTCAGTGTTTTTTCAAAGTAGACTTTGATATATGTTTACACAAACATCTAAATAAAGTTAAGGCATTAAATATATCAATTTTTATCGATTTTGTGCAGTTCATTTGGTGTAAGGATGGCCCTTTTTCTCTCACCTGAGTGAAGATTGCAACTTCTATGGTTTTCCTGTAATTTGACCCAGTGACATAGTTTTTAACTTGAGTTGACCAATGTTCAAACCCATTCACAATATTAATATCAAATTCTCAAGAGATTTGACCTAGTTTGAGGACCCCAGATGATCCATGTTCAAACATGTCCGAAACATCATGAAAACAAACATTTTACCACAAAGATCCATTCTGACAAGGTTTGGTGAACTTCCCAATTTGGTGAAGATCAATGATTTGACCTGGTGACTTATCATTAAGACAAGCATTTCGACAAGGTTTGGTGAATCTCCAATCAAAAGACCTCTAGAGTGTTAAAAAGATTTTTAAATGATTTGACCTGGTGACCTAGTTTTGACCCCCCAATATCCCATGTTCAAGTCCAAGTTAATTAAGATATCATTAAAACAATCATTCTGACGATGATTGGTGAATATCCAATAAAAAATGTGACCTCAAGAGGGTTAATAATCGATTGCAGTTTTTCATAATTCATTATCAGTCTATCTCATTTGGCTAGGAACCAAAGGGTGCATAAATAGAATCAAACACTAGTGGTCTACTTACGTTACATTACTACACTAGAACCAATTATATAATCGGAAAGTCGCATCGGATGTGCCAATCGATTCCAACCGATAATCGATTATGATTTTGTACCGATGTTGCAACACTACCGACCAGGTCTGATGAAGATTTGCTCAAGTGTGGCCACAAAAGTGTGTTAACAACTCCCAGGTGTGGACAACAGATGCCGGAGTAGACTGACTGATCACTACAGTTCAATGAGCACTATGTACTCAGGTGAGCTGAAAAAGGTTATACTATGTACCATATCATATGTACAGTTATTGATATTTTTCCCCAGAATCACTAACTACGCACTTATTTTTTTCCCCCAAATCAACTATTTTGCGCTTAATCTTTCCCCTCAAAAAAGGCCAGGCCCTTTCCCCAAAGTCGGAAAAAACCTGCATTAAGCCGACTGATGTTTTGTGGTACCTAGATGGTAACACCCAAAAGATCTTGGAACAAAGTACACACCAACCAGACAAAATCAAGTCAATACCTACAAGGCTTGCAATCTATAAAGCAATCACACTGAAATGATACATTCTTAAGCTTAATAAAAGTT